>JACCIB010000038.1:1397500-1830130 GCA_018906965.1 Philotrypesis tridentata
AAGGTATATACTATATACGCGTATATGCAGTGCACGAGAGATTCTCGTCGAAAAAAATGCGGAGAAATATGCAAGGAAAGAAAGAAGCGCTCGCTCGGAGAATGTACAGTGCGCACCAGCTCCTCTCTCTCTCTCTCTCTCTCTCTCTCTCTCTCGGCTTCCGCGCAACGCGACCGGTTCTTTCTTTCTCCGGAGTACTTGTATATATGTGCGCGCTTCTCGAATTTGCTCGGGCTCTGTTTACGGACTGCCGCCTGTTGTATTTGCTGACTTTATTCGTTCGTCGGCCGGCACACGCGCAGGGGCCGCAGTTTTTTTCTCTCTGTCTGTCTCGTTCTCTCGTAATCTCGTACATAAAACTCGGATTATTAATCGTTCTCTGGTAAACCGCTCTTCAGTACGAAGATCGAAAAACTGACTCCTCCAGTACGATATATAGGTACGCGCGCGCGCGCCCGCGCCGATTGTAAACGTCAAACCGTACCGAGCAATATCGGAATCGAAAAATCACATTCGTATATGTAGCAGATGTATGGATATATGGGCATAAAATATGCTAATGCCCGGAATATATTAATTATGTATACGCACGGGTTATATTAGACTCGTACACACAATGTACAGAGTCACGGCTTATAATGATGACATTATAAGAGGCTGTGCACGCGCGCGCGCGCGCCTTCCATCATCAATCTTTCTCCCATCTCTCTATCTCACTCTTTCTCTTTCTGCGGGACGGTAAAAAGGCAAAAAATGATCTCCCCCGACGATCTCGCGTCCCGCCGATCGATCTCGCGCAAAATTTTCCGCTCCGAAAAAACAGTCGGTCTCCTCGAAAAGCCCTGCGCGTCTCGCTGTCGTGCGACGCCGACGGCGACGGCGGCGTCGGTGGCGGCACAGGACACAGACATCCGTTCCACCCTCTTGCTATCCGCACCCGCATAGCTCTATACTCCATAATACACGTATATATGTATACGCACATAGCGTATAGAGCATAAGCTGGCACGCTCGCAACACGTCACACGTGCGCGCCTGGCCGTCGTCGACAGTCCGGCGTCTCGCGGCTGAGGCGCCAGTGCGCCTTCCCCTACTCCACGTGCGCGCTCGCCCCACCCGCGCTCTCGTCTTCCCTTCCCTCCCCGTAATATACCGCACGCTATGCGAGCCAGCGAGCGAGAGAGAGAGACACTGCACTCGCGCTACTGCACGCCAAGCGCCGCCGGTTTCAAAACTATCGGCAGCCGCCGCCGCCGCCGCCGCCGCATCGTCTCTCTCTCCCACTGCCGTGGAATGGTAAGCGAAGGAGAGAGAGAGAGAGAGAGCGAGAGTCACGGCTGCTTTTTCAAGAGGCCGACAGTCCGAATACACAGGCAGCCAGTCGCCCGTGAGCGCTCCGTCGAGCCGGTCGTACTATACGTGCTGCCGCTGAATTTTGCTCTCCCGCGCGCGAGGCCGAGCGCCGAGGAAGACCGTTTCGCTTCTATACATTGTATTGTAACGCACACAGTGAAATCGGCGATACTCGCCGCCCTATATTCCCGCGCAGCAAGCCACGTACAATAGTGATCCTCGCTAGTGATCGGTAAATCCGTATATCGTAATACACACGTTCTGTCCGTGCCGAGTACTATTGTACAGGAGTCGTCGGCGGGCGTAGGAGTATTGCACGGCTCGCAGAGCGCAGCTGCGCGATTGAAGCCCGCGCGAGGGAAAAAAGAGTCGGAGGGAGCGATATTATGGTGCCGCGGGAGCTGATCGCGTTGGCGGCGACGCTGACGACGCTCTGCGTCGCGACGTCGGCCGGCGCTGCTGCCGTCGCGGCGGCTGCCCCCTCGATTGACTTCGACCTCACTGGCGGCGACTACGAGCTGCCTGCCGCCGCCGCCGTCGCCGCCGCTGCTGCCGTCGACGCCGAGGAGAGAATCGCCAATGCCGAGAACGACCATGTCGCCGGTAACTATTGTATTATACATTTTGCATGTATAGACGCTCTATGCAGTGCGTTGTAAAATTTAAGCGCGCGAGCCAAAGATTCCGAGGGCTGTGTTTTCGATCCGCTTCTATCATGTTATTTTACGAACTGCGCGCGTGTCTTTTGGCTGTAAGTTTTATACCGCGCGAATCGAGCTCGAATGTCGTATATACTTACTTATTACTCGTCGCTTATTTTTCTTCGCGGCGCGCAGCGAGTTTATCGCTTGATCGCCAACGAAAACAGCAATAAGTAGTTGTCTAAGCGTTTTTACGCATTTCAATGCTTGCTCGAGATAAAAGCTTATCTCAAGGTGCAGTGTCAAAGTCCACGCGTTCCGCACATTCGAGCATATATCTTATTTATACGGATTTTAATTCGCTTGTACCAACAAGCGCAGAGCGCTCGGCGCACAACGTATTAATTAAAAAAAAATTAAGCTGCCGTAAATTTAGCTCCGTGTGCAAACAACCGCGAAAAACTCATTATATACGGCGTGCGGACGAGAGAGAGACGTCTGTATACGTACAGATATGCAGGCCGCGTATTCGCGCGCGAAAATTGAATTCGCATATGTACACAAGCGAAGATGCGCCGAGATCATCTGGCTACGGCGACGACGAGGGTGAGCCTCTCGCGTTATATAGCGAGGAATGATTTACGCGTTTGAAAAAGCGCTCACCTCGTTATATCGTTGCGCTCGACGCGCACAGCATCTCTCCGCGCTGCTGCAGCTATATGTATTCCCTGCAGAAGCGGCTAATTGTCGCGATCGCCGAGAGCTGCCGCTGCCCTGCGGGACTTTTTGCCGAGCCTCGACTCGCCGGGAGAGAGTATACGGTCTCTCCTCTTTTTCTCTTTAACAAAGAGACGATGTATATAGCGAGAGACAGAGAGGAAAGAGGGTCGAACAAGTGCGCGCGTGTCTCTTGTTTTCGTGCCAGATACATATATATAATATATATAGTGATATGCTTGTATACAATTGCGCGCGGATGCGCGCTCGTTTATATATAGAGGAGAAATTTTTGGAGCACGCACTCGAAGCTTCTGGAATATTTTTTTCGATAATTATCGCGAAGGAGGTTTGTAGGAGAATCCGTTCGATGACTCAGTATTGTTTCTCGGGAATGTTACATAGCTCTCGCTCTCTTGCTGTGCGTTTTGCAGCAGCGCGAAAATACGCTCGGCTCGCGACTCTTCGATTCTTATTTCGAGACTCCTCGAGAGCGATTTCTATATTCGTCAACACGCGAGATGATCGCTTGTCTATATAACAATGTTTTCGTTCGATAATCGTAACGCGCGCTCCTATCGCTTCTGTTACGCGCGTGTGTACAACAATAAGTGATATGTAACGCAGCGATTGCAAAATTAGCTCGGCCGTTGCGGAGATGCGCGCGCAAAAGCAGTCGAAAATTCATCGAAACGAAGCGCCGAATGGGGCGACCCCCTCGACCCCTGACTCTGCGGCTTTCGAAAGAAAAAAAACTATGCGCGGGGAGAGCGCGCTGCAGAGAGCCATAATATAAACTTGCGGTCCCCGAGCGGGAACACGTGCGTCGTAATGAGTAATACTTCACGCTCGCTGACGTTTTTATTTTCCACGAAAGCCTAAAAAAGTCGAGAAGCCCCGGGTCCTCTATTTCGGGTAGCGCTCGCGCGCAACGACTATCGTCCAAACAGTTCGCTCGCTCTTTCTCTCGATGTATATTAAACCGGTCGCTCTATATAAACGCGGCGTTTTTGTATATGTAAAAGTGAACTCGAGGAGAGGGCTCACTTTAATGTACATGCGCGCGCGCCCGCAGTCTGCCGATTGTACACAATGTTTAAGAATAGGCCGAACGTAAGGTTCGCGGCTCGAGAGAGAGAGAGAGAGAGCACGTGGCCCGTAAACCGGGAGGTGCCTCTCTCTCTCGCGTCTGCTTTCCTTCGCCCGCGTCCAAAATACAACGAGGCTTTACTGCGCGCGCGCTCCATACCTCTCCGAGTGATATCCGTACCTCTTCGAGGATTTCTCGAGTGGCGCTCGAGGAGGTGGAGAAGCGATTTCCTCGGCGCGCGCGCAGTTGACTTAAAAATAAAGAAGCAAGTGTATTACAATCGTCGGTCGCGGCGAGATAAATACGCGGCGGCGGCGGCGGCGGCGCGCTAGAAAAGACACACAGGCGAAAACGAGAGGCGAAGAGCGAAGACCTCGATTGAGATCGGAGTCGGCGAGTCGGAATCTTGATTGTCTGTGGAATGCGACAAGCAGCGAGAGATGGAAAGATGATTTACGCGAAGACGCGCGTCACTCTCTCCGCGCGGCGCGCGGCGCGCGACACGAATAATATCGATGTTAACGTAACGATTACGTGATATACATATAGAAGCACTCCTCGCGCGTGTGTACACTGTACAGTATAAATATAGAAATCGGACGATAAGAGAAAGAGAGTCGACTCGTATCTCGTATCGTCGGCGCGCGCGATGCGTATCAGGAAAACTTCGGCGTAGTTACGCGAGCGCGGCGTGACGCGGTTGCCGCGCCGCTTTGAACTTGCCGAGCGAAAATCCGGTCTATCGGCCGTCGCACCGCTACTTACAATCCCTGCACACCGAGAGCGAAGGAAAAACGAGAGGACGGAGTATGCGTATATAACGTATAGAGACGCGCACACGCACATGGGGCGCCGCGCCAGGAGAAAATTTCTCTCTCACTCTCTCTCCCTTCGTTCTCGGGCGAGAGAGATCGATCAATTTGCGGATGAGGGCTCGCGTAAATTTCGCGCAGCAGCTGATGAATGATCCCGATGGAAAATTGCTGCAGCACGTTTTAGAAGCGCCGGCCGCCGCCTCGCTATCTTCCTTTTGGGATCGAGCGCCTCTATCCGCGAGAGCTAGAGGCAGAGAGAGAGAGAGAGAGAGAGATACCGGTCGAGCCGGTTTTTTTTCTTTTCGGAGTATATACAGGGGGGAAAAGTATGCGTTCGTTCGTTATCCGTTAAATTGATCGCTGCGCGCTCTTTTTCTAATTATTCCGCGCGTACGGTGAAATTTCTTTCCTACCGCCGCGCGCGCGCGCGCCGACGAGCTAACCCTATATACATTATACATACACACAGCACTATTCCCCAACACTTCAGCGATGACGTGTCCGTTTCCCTCGACGACCCGCAGATCCTGTGATGTATACTTGTGTATGTGTGTGTGTCTACCGATATATATACGTATACCATTTGAATATTTACGTTGTTGTGCAGTGTGCACACACAGCTGTCGGAAAGGGCAGCTGCGCGCGCGGGGCACGATTATTTTTTTCCCGTTTTTATCTCTATCGTATTACGTACACACAACACGCATTGTACTATTATATATACATACCCCTATCGATTTATCGCCCGACGCAGGTTGTCGCGTTTCGAAACCGTATTCTACACATATATAGAGACTGTCGTCGCGGATCTGATTAGCGAAGCGTATAGGTGTGGCCCATGCGCAAAGGTGCTCGGAATCAATCGACATTCTCTAAATATCTCTCTCGCGCTCTCTGTCGTCTACCGTATACGCGCATCCCGGGTATTGCGCAACATCTCGCGCTTTATCGGTCGTAACGAAATTACCCGCGGAAACGAGCTCGACGAAAAGAAAAAAAAGAAGTATACATTACAGGCGCCGGTCGGTCGTACGCGAATTACACACTGCGCATCGCGCGCTATATATACGTGATACACGCGGGCGTGTGTGTACGACACACGGATATATACTCACGTATATAATAAGCGCTGGTCGACGAGAGCGAGAGACAGAGAGAGAAAACGCGTATAGAGAGAGAGAGAGAGGAAGAAGAAGAAGAGAACTCGCATTTAGCCCCGATATAGGTTCTCTCTCTCTCTCTCGCTCGCGCGAAGCTTTAATGTTATACGTGGCGCGCGAAAATATGCGCGCGGCGGTAGGAGGAGCAAATTAATGAGTGCAAGCGGGAATTTATTTTCGCGCTCGGTGCAGTATATACCTAGTTGCGCGGCTTATTTATGCGGGCCAGATCCGACGAGCTGATTTCGAGGGAGGCGCTCGCGCTCGCGCGCGGGTAATCAATTCGAAGCAGGTTATTAAACGGCGTTGTACATACGTACACGTATACATATACCTATATGCTCCAGCACATCAGGCGCGCGTACCTCATACGCAAGAGTATGAAATAATGAGCGATTACGTCGTTGCGAAATTGGTCCTGCATATATACGGGAGATTGAATAAAGCCCGGGGGACTTTAAATATGCGCGCATCGCGGAAACGCTGTGCAAAGTGAGAGAGCTGCTCTCTCAATCAGCTGCAGCGCTGACCTCTTAACACAAACACACACACACACACACACACACACGCCGCGCGATGCTGCACACGCGACGTTACACATATACGTGCAACGTTCGAAAATGCGAGATCGCGTTGCGTAACGATTTATTGGAAAACATATCGATTATATATTTCGCAAGCATCGCTCGTGCAGCGCGAGCCGCGCGCACCACTCGCCTCTTATCGGACTCACGCGGGGTATATAATAATATCTCCCCGAGCGCATCATTAGCAGCATTAGAGCGCTTATCGGGCCCGACGCGCGGCGCGGTTCGCGGAATCTGAAAAGAGCGCGCGTCAATTGGCTCTTTGTGTATACACAGCATTGCGCACTGTGTAGCGCGACGCTCCTTTTACTTTCACTTGTCGCTGCGCCGCGTATATAGTATATCTCTCGCGACGCGCGATGCGTCTTATTCTTTCGGATGCGGGGCGACTCTCTCGACGACCCGCAGCTGCTGATGCGCGCATTGAAATGCATTACGCGCGCAAATATTGTGAGCGTATAATGATAGCGTTGAAAATGCGAGTTCTCGCTGTGCAGGAGAGAGCGCGGAGAGGAGGAATGGACTTAAATTAATGAGGGATCTATGGAATTGTTAAATTTTCGAGGAATATGTGCGGGGACGAGTCAAGTGGTATATGGTCAACACTTAGTTATATTTTTGACTTTTGATTAATTGAATTTTCGATGGATCGTTGGTTACACATTGAACATTGGTGCAGATGACTTGAAAACCACATACTTTGACCGACATCAATTTGCAGCTTTTATGTAGATGCAACTCTGAAAAAATCAAATCCACTTTATGCATAAATATTTCCATATTTGTAACTATGGCTGAGTTGAGTAACAGATTTGATTATTTTGTTTTTAGTTAAATTGTGTTTTTGTTTTTTGTTTTGGAGCAAAATGTGATGCAAAAAATATGCGTCAAATTTACCCGTCAAACTATAAATAAATTAACAAATAAACAAATAAATAAATAAATAAATAAATAAATATTTATACTCTGCGCTGAACGTCAGATCGAGAAACAAATAGTTTTAATTTTAAAAATACGTTCGAATCGGCTATGACTGGTATAAAGTCAGACTGGTTGGCTCTCCCTCTCCAAGGCTGTATATAATAAAAACCTTTTTGTCGCAAAAGAATGCAATCCTTACACAGCTGTTTAAAGAAAATGTCATATCGATTATCGACGTTTTCTGCAACACATTCGTGTATACCCAACCGAATCCGCGCGCGTGCAAACGCGGGGAAAAATAACACTATACATTGCAAAAGAATTTTACAGCTCTCGAGATCAAATATACAAGATTATTCTCCCACTCACAGTCGCTCTCTATATACAATAAAATATACAGCGGCCGATCTGCGCGCATTGCAGAAATACACTATTACCGATTTCCAGCGCCGCTTTGTTCGATAAGAGCTCCCGCTGCCTGCGCTTATATACCATACAGCAAAAAAAGTCGAACCTTTCTATAGTTTCGTGAATTGCATTATATTTCTCTGGCGCATTATACATACCGATCTCACGAGTCGACCGCGCCGCCAACACATACGGTAGAGAGCTGTCATAAAGAACAATCCAACTCGATTATGCGATACATGCGCGCTCGGAGAGTATATAGTAGCTGGTGCGGCCTGTGCGCGAGCAACACGAGCAATCTTTATTTATAAACAAAATTCTCGTTCACTCCTGTCGACCCATTTAGCGCAGACAGCTATACGATCGATATACACCCCGGCTGTATTGCACGCATTCGCGCCAGCTCGTATAATTGGCCGATCTCTCCTTTGAACTTTCTTGTATTTGCCTATGCAGCAGCAACGGCGGCGGCGGCGGCAACAGCGATTTTCTTCTCGCGCGCCAACTCGCGCGCTGCGCACCGTGCATTTATTGGCCCGAGAGTCTGGCGCCTCGCGCGCTTTCGATTTTATATTGGTGGCGGCGGCGGCCGCCGCTGCGCTGCGCTGCTCCCGCGAATTCATTTTATTTCCATGCCGATGCATTATTCTCGGCTTTAAAAGCGGCGGCGGTACATAGCGAGTTAGGACTCGCTCTCTCTCTCTCTCTCTATATGTACTCGGCGAGAGTTGGGAGAGCGCAAAAAATTAAACTTCCTTATCGCTCATCGTCCGAGTAAGGCCTGCTGTATTTGTCGACTTGCCTTTAACTTCGTACTTTAACTTCGGCTACCGGTTTTTTTGCTCGCCGCAGCAACTCGACGCTATATGCTTTACCGGGTAGATCACCGGTTGCGCATTAGCCGCAAAAATACAGACGGAGTGAGAGAGAGAGAGAAAGCAACTGCATGCGCGCAGACCGTTAGAGGATTGTTAAATTGCGTAAGAAGCTCGCGCACTTTGCACGCCGTAAGTATAACGGCCGCGGAAATCTGTAGTTTTTTTTCCCTCGAGAAATGTTATTATCCTCGGCATTTTTAGGCTGCGGTGTGCGCGAATTCGCGCAAGCCTGGTGTCGCGGTTCGCGAGTCGGGGGAAAGAGAGACAAGAAAAGAAACTCGGCTGCACATACGGCATTATTTCGAAAGGAGCGCATTATGTATAGAGAGAGAGAGAGAGAGAGAGAGAGAGAGAGAGACAACGCCGGAGCCAGACAGCCTTCAATTAAAAGCAATTCTCGCAAAATCCCCTTCCTCGGCTTCGAGCTGCTGCTGCTGCTGCCTGCTGCTGCTTAAAATACAAGTCGGCGCGGCGCGCACTTAGACGCCGGCGCGACCGGAAGCCGATTTCTCTCTCTCTCTCTCTCTCTCTCTCTCTCGCTCGCTCTCGTCGGCAAAAGCGGCGCTAAGTACAGGTCGAAAATGTAGCCTTCGTCAGCCGGAAACATCAAGTGGTTCGCTCTCGTCCGTTCTCCCATTCTCGCACGTCCATTTCTCTTTTGTTTCCTCTTCCCGTGTGTGCTTATTCCGTGCCCGCGCGCGCCCGTGTGTATACAATATACATATTACATATATATAACGTTTTCCCGAAAAGCTTTATTTTTCGCTTGGCTAACGATGAAAGCCGATGCTCCACGCGTTATCGGATATGCGATACATACCTTCTCTCTCTCTCTTTCTCTCTCTTTACACATTATACTCGTGGCGACCTGTCCGAACAAGACACTGCGCTGCAGCCCGAATCAGACGCGATGAATCATTCGGCGCGAAGTTTAAATTGCCGGGATTATTGCGAGCTTTTGTAAGTACACTGGCTTGTAAAGTTAAACGCGAAAATTGACCGTGTACACGGAGAGAGAGAGAGAGAGACGAGGAAAAAAAGTCTTTTTCCCACTGCGTATAATACACATAGACACACACGCGTGTGTGTATGTATATTGTGTGTGTGTGTGTGTATAATACCGAGCTGCAGTTGCACGTAGCGCAAAAATCGCGAGCTCATCGCTCGCGCGCGCTCGCGACGCGTAATCGGCGACGGAGACGGCGGCGATAACATCACGCAAAGGCAGTGGCGCCTCTCTAATACGCTGTGTAGCATCGAAAAGTCTGTGTGCATGCGTGCGTGACGAGGCGGCGCCACTTACGTATACACACATACACGTTGAGAGGTCCGAGAGAGCCTCTTTTTTTCTCTTGCGAATTTCATTCGCGTCCGCGTGTGTGCGTATAGAAGCGACATGTGTGTTGCTTCTCCCCCCCCCCGACTCTCTCTCTCTCTCTCTCTCTCTCGCGGTGAGCGAATGAAGAGGGGAAAAAAAGTCTTTTTGGACGTTGACACGCCAAAGTATTTGCGTCACTCTCCCTCCTGCCTGTCCCCGTCCGTGTGTGTACGTGCGTGTATCGCAGTTATTAAACAAAGTATCCGGTCTATTTCTGAGCTTAACTGAAACTTTCCATCTCGTTAGACAGAATTGCGCGGCGTCGAGAGCTGCGCTTCGCGACTTGGCACGCGGAAGTTCTCGGCGGCACTGATTCTTTTTGTCGCCGCATTTTCGGAGCGTCTCTCCTTGTCCTACACTCGTTTTGTTCTATAGAATCGTGCCCGGTTCCGCCTCGTCGCCCTACTCTTTTTCTCTCCTTCGCCTCTTTTTCTTTTTCTTTTTTCTTTTATTTTCTTTTGGCTTCGTTTGCGCCGCGCGTGTGTGCATGCGCGTACTGCGGAAAAATTTCTTACCGAACTTACGCGTTCTAAAGTATATGTGTATACTGTATACGCGCGAGAGGAAACTTTTGCGTTCGATTTGTTTGTTGTTTTTTTATTTTCAAATTTTGCGCCACCTTAAGCGTAGCGAGAAAAACAACTAATTTACCTGCAATGGAGAATATGAATAAAATTACGATAAATCACTGCGTATTTTCTCTCCGTATTCTATACGTAATTATCTATCATTTTATGAGAAAATTCAACGTTATGTTGCAGTATCCTCGACGATAAAGTTCGACTTACGTAAAAAAATCTTATAAAAACTTATAAAATAAAATGATAGATAATAATATAACAGGAGGCCATAACCGTATTATGATTTATACCTTGGTATCATTTATGTTTTTTATTACAGTAGGCAATTCAGTATATCTATCTCCCTTTGTCTCCGCTCTATTGTGGCGGGAAATTTGAATTTTTCAAAGACTTATATTCGAGCTTATATTAGTTAGTCTCTCTTAAATGATAGATTCGACATATAATATACACATACCATGCAGCAGTGTGTACACAAGGTATATCAACCTCGGTATCAACAAAAAGGTAACCCCCCCCCCCCATTTATCAACTGTGTATGTAATAATTAGAGACGTGAAAAACAGCTCGATCCCTCTTAATGTAGGTACACATATACACGTATAGCGAGGCCCTTGACACTCGCTCGCTCACTTCTCTATTTAGCCCCGCGGCTAGGAACGTGGCCGTAAATTTACGAGAACTGAGTCGAGTCGTGATGTTGCCTCCGCTTCTCGCGTTATATACACATGCGCATACTATATATAATGCGCAGAGACTGTCTTTTTCCCCGTGGCAGCAACCGATTATATGCTAATTTCACAAGCGCACATGCAGACACCCGCGATGCATTGCGAAACGTTACGTTGGCGCTTTCAATTATGAGCGCAAGGGCAGGTACCTCTCCTGCGGCTCGTTTCCACTCATTCTTCACAGCTTTCTTTCTCCTTCTCTCGCCGCCGTCGCTGCCGCCGCCACCGCTCGATACGCTGATTTACGAGCGTATTATCCGCCGTTTATGGCAATGTTTTAGCCTATTCGCTTATTCGCTTTTGACGCGAGAACGTTGCTTCTCTTGATTTAGTGCCATTGTGAGTATACACATAATCGACGTTCCTTCTCCCCCCCCCCCCACCCCCCGCGCAATCGAAGCCTCGGCTCTATAAATAACCTGTTCCTTCAATTCCCCTTATCAGTCCGTACGAAATTTAAATCAATCTTGCCCAACGAGAACGACCGACTCTCCGCGCAGCGGAGAGAAAAAAGCCTCGTTGCGCAATTACTCTCGACGCACACACGCAGAGCCAAACGCGAGAGCCGACGATTTTCATAGCGCCACATTATCATAAAGAGTCAATTAAAATGTTTTCGAGCTCTCTCGCGCGGGCTGCAGAAAAAGAGACGTTATATGTGTATACGCGTGCGTGTGTTTGCACGCATATGTAGTGCGACTATGGATATAGCTACCGTACAAGACTCTCTCGTCAGCGAGGCGAATCGCGTCGGCGGAAATGCAAAGTCCCCGGCGCGTGTGTCAATAAATATCGCGAGCCGAGTGATTTACGCTGCGGCGCTCGCGATTTTAATATAAGGCGAACGTATTGCGCTCCTATATGATTATTCTGCGCGCACCTCGTCCGCCGTTATAGAACCTTAATAGATTGAATTGCATTGAATTGCGCGAGAGCGCGCGGTTCTTTGGAATTTCGAGCGCGTTTTTAATGCATTCTCGCGAAAAAGAAAATATTTTGCTTTTTCTATACGAGAAAAGCTATCACATTTATTTTTTTTATACTAGTCAGTTGAATTAAATGAATAGGGAACTTGCGAATGTTAATCGAATCGTATAGGCAATTTTCGCATATCGTCATAATTACGCACGCGATATGTATAATTTCATTTATTTTAATTTTCTTGATGTATTATGCTATTTATACATTTTCTTTAAAAAAAAACATAATTAATTTAACTATTTTGTTGAAAAATATTGACGTAAATATATCTTTGATTCAATAAAATTTTCTTCGAAAACATTTCGGCTTCCTCTTGAATTTTCGACCTTCGATCAATCGCTGCAAGCTGCAACCTCGGCTGCAACTCTTCGGCAATATCACGATTAACACGTTTGCTCCGGTTTCAACAATGGATCATTCTCACTGGATCTATATAGTTCGAAAAAAATGAGTAAAAAATCGGTGAAAAATTCATCGCAAAAAAATGTATCGAACGGATCTCGGCTCGTAAATTTTCGGGCGCGACGTCGGCGTGTATATAAATAAAAGCGTGTCTCGCTGACGCCGAAAAAGGAATTGCGATTCGCAACCGATTAACGCTTCGAGTAAAGATAAAATCTGCAAAGTGTACGCGTCTATTTATACAAGAAGCGCGAGCGCAGGCGCACAGTCGAGGAAAATCGGGTCTCGATTAACGCATTTGGATGCAGAAAAACAACGCCCGAGACAACGGGCGCGAGACACATTTAAATATATATGCGAGAATAAGGAAAAGAATCTATAAAGAGTGCAGATGTTCTCGGAGGCGTCTGGGCCTTGTGTGTGCGTCTGTTTGTATATATATGTTTTACGTATATATATTATATCTATATAAAAATGCGAGCGCGCGCGCGAAGACAAAGCGCCAGAATTTTTTGCGCTCGACTTCGTCGCGACGACGGGCGGTTCCGGCGCCGTTTTTTACGTAGATATAAGGATATTTAAGCGACGAGCGAAGAGAGCCGGGGCCGCCGCGATGAATAGCTGAGATTCTAAAAAGCCTCTGCGGTATAAACTCAATATGAGTGAAAGTCACTTTATTATCGCTGTATTATTTTTAATTGTTCTCTATTCTCGGGGAACGCTATGCTATATATCGCGTAGCCACTCGAGATTCGCTCGAGATATAACACGTATAAATAAAACGATACAATTCTATAGTCTCCGCATACCGGGCGAATGTCCAAATATAACCGAAAATACACGCCTTGTTGCGATTCCGCGCATCCCTTCGACTCATCGCCTGTATAAATTTGCGAATGCATGCGCGCGCCTCGGGACGCGTCGACAGAATGCGAAATTCGCGCGACCACCACCGGCGTCACTCGCTCTTATTCTCGGAAGAGCATATCGTCAAATTAACGCTTTCGCACACAGGGACACGTGCGTTTGTATATATACGCGTATATAGCTCTGATTCAGCTTTTTCAGTAAATACACCGCAGACACGCGCGATTACGAGAAAAAAATGCACATGTACGTACAGACACAGTAGAGGCATCGCGGATATAGGCTCTTAGTCAGCCCGAGAGCGAGGATATGCAAATTTTTTTGTCTACCGTCGCACTGGATTCTCCCAACGTCGAAAAAACAATAGACAAGTAGGCGCGCGCGGCTGCACACGCTTGACTTGTATTTAATTTTTCATTCTCGGCGTATGCACTTATGATCGTCGCGTATAAGTTATTGCAGACGCGCGTAAAGGTTTTGAGGGTAGCCACCGTGACTTTGCGCTCATTGCGTGTCTTCGAAGAGGTCATTGTGCAAAGTACGTATTCTTAAATTTTCAGTGATTTTTCTTAAGAATGAGTATTTGTAATTTATGCACTTAATTTATGTTACTACTTGCTTTAAGAACAGACTAAATAATTAAAAGATGACATAGACAATCTGTTGAATTAAAAAGTTGCTTTTACACTATTTTGCTTTATTTCACTCGAGAAACGTTCTACAATTGAATTAATGATATAGTACTTTATTATATATACTACAGTAGCTGTGCAGCTGCGCAAGTTTTAAATCGTTGATATCGATTTATGCAAAGAAAACAGTTCAAGAATTATTCACCGAGTGTTGTACGTACACAGCGATCAGCTAAAACGCATAAGATTCGAAATTACACTTCTCTCTGAAAACTGAAAATTCCAATCTTTATATATACACTCAAAGGAATAAATCACTCTGAATTCACTATATACATCGCGTTACTCAGCGCTTAGAGTGTTTCCTCATTCGAAATTTATACCCAATTTAAGTGTACTCCAAATAGTTACGCGAGCATTTTCCTCAAGGGAAAGCGCGTCTCGTACGCAGGCGTTTCCTAAAATTGCGCAGATAGACCAGCGCTCGCAACATCACAAATCTATGTGAATGCAACGAGAGTCTCGTCGCAGCTCGTCGTGTCCGCAGCGATTTTTCTCACAAACGAGTATGCGCGTGGATAGCCGCACTCGCGAATGTACAATAGCCTCTGCGCCGGTCGCATGTAATGTCAATTCCTGCGCCGAGGCAAAGCGCACACTTCGTATGCGATATGACGCTTGCCGCATGCACATGCAGTCCGCGTCCTTATGCATCTCTCTCTCTCTCTCTCTCTCTCCCTCTCCTTGATGCTTTGAATCCGAATGAACGACCATCGCCTTCTGCTGCGCTTGCTTATATATAGGTATATGTATGCGTGTGTGCAAGGCTGCCGCTATACTTATTGCTTCCCGCCGACGCCGTGCGTACTTTTGCCATGTTCTTATTTTCTTGAGAAGAGAGAGAGAGAGAGAGAGAGAGAGAGAGAGAGAGAGAGAGAAAGAGAAACGCTCCCGAGAAATCTAATTAGAATTTTTTTTCACCAGTCGCGTGTAAATATGAAAATAGAAATGTCCGAAAAAAACGTCGCATTAAGCTTTCCGGGAATCGACGCGCGAACTTTCAATCAATGCCGCGTTTCGTAAGCGTCGCCGCGTTATAGGCAGCGACGGCGCGGCGGCAGCAGCTAACTCGCGTATGTACAGCTACTGCTCTCATAAATAATTATATCTCGGATCTATAATCAGCCGGTGCTTTTTTTCTTCTCCTCCTTCTCCTCGTATGCATATAACTGCAGCAGCAGCAGCCGCCACCACCGCGACGCATATAATCAAGCGTTGTATAGCAAGAGTCATCAAACTTCGTAATTAACAGCCGGCGGCGTCGTAATGCCGTCGATTTCTTAATTAAGCGCATTTCGCCTTCTTCGCGTATATATTATAACAATATCTATAGTATATACTGAGGCGGTAGCGCGCCCTTCGCTCAAACGCTCAGCGGCAAAAAATCCGATGAAATATATCCTCCAACTCCTCTCGCGCGCGCAGTTGTTATTTCGTACACATATACATGCAGTATACGCATACGGTTTACTCACACGTTCGTCAGAGAAGACTTACACTCAACGGGCCGTGTGGGACGTGCCGCGTCGAGTCATACTTTTGACGGAAATAGAATTCGAAATCTGAATAATCATAAATAGAAATGCATTATTGTCATGCAAAGCGTTTTATATCATTTTAATTAAGACTCTCTCTCTTTCTCTCGGCTATCTCTCTCTCTATACGACTCTCCTCGGCCTCGCGATATATACAATGTATTCTTTATTTAGCGACGCTTCGTTACCATCTCTCCTCTCTCTCTCTCTCTCTCTCTCTCTCTCTCTCTCGTTAGTGTCACGCGTATACAAGCGCAAAAAAGCTTCGCACGACATTCGATGCAGCTCGGTAGTGTGCGTGTTAGCGTAGCGGGAAAAAGCTCGAGCTTTCGTAAAAGACCCGCACGATTTGCATATATACGCAGCTGAATCATCGGACGCGCAGTTAACAAATATCGCAGCCAGACACAATCCCATCCATTATTCAGTCTTTCTCTCTCTCTCTCTCACACACACACACACATACGCATTCTTTCTCTTTCACTCTATACACTCTCTCAGTACACACATACGAATATACCGCAACCAACTATATGCACTCGCGCGTTTCGCTATACACACGTACGCGCGCTCCTTATAGTTATAAGTTATAAATACGATCCGCAATTAAACGCGCGAGCGTTTTCCCGCTCTCTCGGCGCGGCGCCGTCGCGCTGCAGTATTATAAAGAGATCGAGATCTCGGGACGATTAAAAGCCGCGCAAGTATATATAATAGTCGTCGGAGGATTGGAATCGCCGAGAGAGCTTCCGGGACTGTTCTCCCAGTTCTATATACACGCGCGCGTATATATTATACGACGGAGCGCGGCCGATCGTTCGCGAGATTAACGATCTTCGGCATTATTAATTTTCGCGCGCTTAATGACCCTCGCCTATACGAGCGCGTCAAATAATAGAGCTGTTACTCCCCGATGATTGACGAGCTGTGCACGCGACGATTCTCGCTCGACGTCGTCGTTTCTCGATGAATATGTTCGTCGGAGACATATCAGAGGAAGAGTGAGAGAGAAAAAGATCGTAATTAAATTGCGCCGTTTCATACGGTCCCGATACCGATCTCTAATTTTTCCCACGTCGCTCCGGATAGACGCGCGCGTTGCTCGTGCGAGAACGAGAAACAACTGCACGCAGAAACAAAAAAAAAAGGAGAGAGAGAAAAAACAAACGAGGGAGCTCCATTAATTTTCTCACGTATCTATACTCCAGTCTCGCGGGGCATATCGAATCGCGCAGTGCAGTCTAACGCCTATAGTAGACGGTATACATAAAAGATCGCTCGCGCCGATGACTTTTCCGATCGTTACGTAAAATCTCTCGGCGGCGGCGGCGGGCTTGGCTTCGCGGCGGCGACGGCGCTGAAATAAACGCTCGTTTCGCGGGAAAAAAATCGCATCGTCGTTACATGTATAATGTATATGGCATACAAGTGTGTGTGTATACTGTATATACATTTATACTGCACGCCGATACACAGTGCGCGGAGAGCACAAGCGCAGAGCGATCGAATTGCAAAGCGATTTCGAAAGATCAGTGCGATTTAGCGTTAGACCGCGCGCCTTGTACTTATATTCCCCTCGTGCTGCACTTGTCGACGTGTGGCGCCTATAAATACCGGACGCGCGCGGGCTGCACTATATAATATACACACACATGCGGCTCGCCAATGCCGACGATTTCAAGGAGATGCCACTTCGCTGCCCGAACGCATACTAGGCTATAAATAAATAAAGATACAGTGAGTGAGAGAGAGAGAGTCTCTTCCATTCAAGCGACGTCTTCATCCGCGAAATTCGCGACAGCTGTCCGACTGTTCTAGAAGTGTTATTGCGAGAGACATAAACTAGATCGTTTGTATTCGATCTCGATCTATTTTCTGGGTGTTTTCGGTGGCGTCTCATCTCCGCAGTTGCGACGATGTCCTCTCGTCTCGAAAAAAAATCAAAAAACCGCTGACGAATCGTGTGTATTAAAACCCCATCGCGGTGGATTAAAGAAGAAAGTACTGCATCGCGGAGGGTGTGTGTGTGTGTGTATGTCAAATCGAATGTTTAGGTATAAGATAAATTAATGCGCGTATGCGGGGAGGGAAAAAGGATCGCGTGGAATTTAATGCGCGTTTAATGGCGATTTCCGAGTGAATTTATGCTATCGCCTCGATCGGCCACCTTTGCGCACGCGATATATCGCTTATATGCGACTCTCGCCAGGCTTTTCCACGAGTCTGATCTCTGCGCGAGAGCAAAAAGAGCGAGATGCATTTATTTTTGGTCCCTCTTTCTCTCTCTCTCTCTCTCTCTCTCGAAAGCCACGGGGAGAGAGGATTTATCGGTTCCATTTGCGGTTCTGCGCTTTAATTAATTTCCGTGCGCGCAAATCCCAAACGTATATGGCATCAACGTATAGATTTTTAATATCATATACGTATAAGCGCGAACTACCGCGCGATTACCATCAATTTTAATCAATGCGCCACGTATAAACTAAGAATTCATCCCTCTCTTCTTTCTGTGTTTCAGGTGAGCATTTTCCTCGATCATCACTCCGTAAGTCAAATAACCAGCAGCCCGATCTATTTTAAAGTCGCCTTGCGTAGAGCGGGACTACCTCTCTCTCTATCTCTCTCTCTTACTCGTTGCGTCTAAAAGCGATTTTCTCACCAACAAGGAGAAATCCCAACGCGTGCAGCATCTCGCTCGAAAACACGAAAGCGTCTCTCTTTCTCTCGCTCTCTCGGCCTTAATCTTAATACACTCGCGCGCGGCACAGATGCATTTCTGCTGCAGCGCCGCCGCGCGCGCGAGTGTGTATATAGTGTGCCATACGCGCACCGAAAAAAATCGCGCGCGATTACGCCAGCGCGCGAGAGCCGCGACTTGAGCCTCATCTGTGTAATACGCTGCGCGAGTATCTGCACGTGTGTCTGTGCGTTCTCCGGCTAATCCTCGCACTTATACGCCGCTGCGAGCTGCAGACATTGCGAAAGGGCGCATAAAACAAGGAGCGGGATCGGTCTGGAAGCTCGTTAATTATGCGAGCTCGAGCGATCGCTCAGAGAGCAAGTAAATATTGTCGAGAGCGAGAGATGGTTTGCAAGTGCAGAGCTTTTTACGCTTCTTTCCGACGCCTCTCTTTAATATACGAGAGCGCACACACGCGGAAAAGGAATCTCGGGTTTCGAGCTAAACGACGGCTTCCAATTAAATCGTTTGACACGCGAATTAAGCCAAGATTACGCTACACGTATGTATACTCCTCAAGCGCGCGCGCGCATTATCAGCTCGTGATATAAACTGCGAGGCACACACTCGGCCGGTGCGTGTGCCGTCGTCGTTGTCGTCGTCGTCGTCGTCGTCGTCGTCGCGATGTGCGTGAAAGCGAAAATTAAAAAGCGTAAACACTTTACTATCGGGCTCGCGCGCGGGAACCGCATATATAACGAGTCGCGGTTATTAAGCCGACATAACTCGGGGGTAGATTAACTCGTAATACACTCGGCGCTACTTGAAAAATGAATTTTCCGCCTGTATAAGTACTCGCAGTGGCGGCGGCGACGGCGGCGGCAGCTTATCCGGCAGATTAAAACGCCTCGTTGCGGCGGAGAGAACGCTCTCCGCGGGTTTTTGCCTTCGTAAAATATATATATACGACCAGTCGTATAATGCTCGCGAATCTCGCGGCAGTATCGAGCTTTTGCTCGAATATCTCGAATGTCTAATGGAAATTCCTGCAGTGCGAGCGCGTTCTCACACGTGGACGCTTATTTTTTCGAGTTAAAAGGAAAAGCTATATGCGTATACGCATGCTCTAGTCGAGGCTCTATGCGCAGCAATGCGCGAGATATCGGTCGGTGCGAATCTTTATTTTCGAGTTTATCGGGGGAATCGGATACATAGGCTTGCGCGCGATTAATCGCAATGGGAAGAGTTTATCTCGGCCATATACGCGTATAAGCCTCGGGGGGAACGCGTTGCGCATTCGCGCGCGCAGCTGCGATTTATTTGGGATATTATACACGCGATGTATTTCTTTGCTTTTCTTCCGTCATGTAATTCGAACCGATTTCCATCGGTAACATCGCTCCGACTTTTTTTATTTTCCCACGAGGAAAGCATTCGCGCGTTCTGCTTTCTTTTTCTACAAATCTAATTTCAATCTATATAGACTGCACGTTAGTATATTATGTATAGGACCACTGACGGAGAATCGTTAAAGTTAATTAAAAATTCAAATTTCGTGTCACACAGCACGGAAGATAAGAGGAATATAGCTTTTACGTTTGCAATTAGCTGCGTAACATGAAAATTCAATTATAATAAATCAAATTTTTTTATCAAAAAGAATAAAAAAATTATTGGTAGTTAATTTGGTAATTAATTTAGAATGAGATTAAAAAAGCAAGCTTATCTATTATAGGAAGTAAAAAAAGTTTGTTAAAAAAATGGATATTAAGATATATTCCATATGCTTTCAATCAATTCAACAAGCGTGTGGAAATTTTTACGTTTAATTAAACATAACTTGCCCAAATATTACAAGATAATTTTAAGACCTTGTGAAACCACTTTGTAAAGCCACATACAATTGCATAACGGAATTCATTGCAACACCCGACATTCGAATTTTTAAACGACGTGGAGACCGGCCGCTTAAAACACATTGAATTTGTACATTCAATGTCACGTATAGCATAATTTTCACAAGCAAACAAACGCACATCGGTCTCTTTCTTTCTCCTCTCTCTCTTTGGAGATACACTATAATCTCGACTCGTGACGATACATATACAAGCACAGCTTGCACTTATTCCGCGATAACGCCAACATCCGAGTTGCATGGCTCTGGTCGAGTCGCCTCTTTTGTCCAGTCACTATCTCAACTTGGCGCGTATATAAGTTAACGCGTGTACACATCGAAAGCACAAAAGCCAGAGAAATACACACACACGCGCACACACTTGTCACGCGCGTTGAGAGCGACACTTTCTCTTCTGCGGCGCGAAAACTCGCCTTCGATCTGTCTCTCTCTCTCTCTCTCTCTCTCTCTCTCTCTCTCTCTCTCTCTCTCTCGACGGAGATACAGCCGCCGCGCGCGAAATCCAGTCCCGATTCGTATCTAATCCCGCGAGCGAATTTTCGCTGTGTGTAAAACTTGTACATTGCTTAGAGACGGCCGGCCGCGACTCCGCGTGATTTCTCTATACAGCGGCTGTACACACGTTTTTTCCCCCCCGCTTTAAATCCTCGTAATGATGGCGAGAGCGCGTGTACATAAGCTTCTCGCGATTTTATCGCGGAGTAATGAGTGGTTATCACCCTGACACTTTCTATAGCAATAAAGAGCGAGAGCGTTTTACGACTCGCGTTTGCGTTAGGTTTTAGGATTATTGCTCGGATTTCGAAATATACGTGTGTTACGCGCAGCGCCGGACGAGCGATGTATATATAAATTTGCGCGTGTATACATACATATATATATATATATATTATAGTGACGAGAGCAGCAGCAGCAGCGCGGGAAGGAAAAGCAAAAAAAGTGTCCGCACGCGCGGTTGGGATTTGCGTAAGGAGAAAATATTTAAAATCGCATCGCTGAGCGGCGGCAATAACGAGCGTGCGTGCCTCGGCTTTTAGCGGCTGTGTACACGCATTGAAAAGCCGTTTAAGCACACACACGCCTCGTTTTCTCGCGCACGCATACGCTTATGCGACTCTTTCGCTGCTGCAGCGGCTACTATAACATTTTCGCGGCGCTGTCGCACCGCTGAAGGATCCTCTCCTGCTCGTTTCAAACTCGTTTCTACATACGCGCGATCGAAAGAGCTATGCGGCGCTTGTATATAAAGACGGTGTGCTGCCCTGCGCGTATATAAAAGGTATTGAGAAAAATCACAGCCCGCAGAGCGATATCGAGAGGCGAGAGTCTGAAATCAATCAACGCGCGTTGAAATTCGCTCGTCGATTCGTATACTGAAAGAAAAACAAAATCGGCGCGTGTGAACAGGCTGAATGCATAATGAGAGACGCGTCGCGCCGGACGAGCCGCTGCTGCCGATGCATCGAGCTCCACTATAATATACGCGCCGCGCGTATATTATAAAGCACACCTTTTTCTCCTGTCTCTCTCGCTGTCAGCTCGACTTAATAATTTCCTTGTGCGCTGCTGTCACGCTATTAATAAATCACATCTCCTCGTCGGTACAGAGACTTGCGCGCTCTTACACGCTCTGCTCTGCTCCTTTTCTTTCGAATCGCTGATCGCCCGCTGTTAATGGAAAAACGGTACATACGCGGCCTCGTTATAACCCCGGAGCTATTTTTTTTCCTCGCCTCGCCCTCACATCTATCTCCCTCCGCGCGTATCCGACGCGGCGCTGCCACAAGCCCAGGTCGGCACCTGTTGCTCGCCCGCTTTTCCGTTAATCCGCTCGTTAAGCTCTCCGCAAAGTGCGGTGACTGCCGCGCTATGCTGCACACGGGCACGTGCACGCAGCGAGCGCCTTCGAAAAAAATAACAGCGTCCGTGCGGTATATATAACCTGTATACCTATATGTATATACGCAAGGACCAAAGGAATTTTTCGAAGCCGCGGCTTTGTTTGCTCAGCGAGAGCGAAAGACGAGGGAGGGGAAGAAGAAGCGAGACGCAATAATTGCGCGGGCAGCCAATTACGCGCGGGTTTTCGGCGGAAGATTACAGGACGCGCGCATATAACGCCGTGGGGGCTCGCCGAGAGAGAGAGAGAGGCCAATCTGCGAATTTGCCGGGCGACGCCCGCGAGTTTTCGATTTTCGAAGGCAAAGGATGTGTGCCCGCGCGAGTCTGTTATTGATGCGCGCGTATATAGGGCGAAAGCGAGAACGGATTGATAATTTTTTTTTTCTCGTTGTTTTTTAACCTGTCTTCGAAACTTGCGCTCCGAGAGAGCAAATTATACACGCGGAGCGGCTGCGCCCGCGTGTAGAACAATGCGGGGGCAATTTCCCGAAATTCTCGAAAACTAGGAGAAGAAAGAGGGAGTCAGGGAGAAAGAGAGAGAGAGAGTTGAGGAGAAAAGAAGCGACTGGGGCGAAAATCACAATCCATAATTTCGCATCGTAATTTCGGCAATTGCATATAATCGCCGACGAAAGCGAAACGGCGAGAGAGCGGGGGGCGATTGGCTTTTACTTCTCGCCGACGACGAGGCTCGCTCCTTCGACTTAAGTAGGCCCTAATTATCGGGTTCGCCAAAAACCCGTCTCTATACTAAGGCTGACTCTATGCGCTGTTTTATAGTATGCTATACATATACACCGGCATACGGCATACGGCAGACCTTTTCTTGCCTATGCATTCCTCTCTCCGCGGCCGAATAGTTATATGGCTTATACGGGGAGATCGCGCGCGGAGTGTCCGCGCGTGTACATAGCGAGCGACTGCTTTTTCGACTCATGAGAGCAAGCTGCTTAGAATTCAATTAATTACCGGAGCTTTGCAATTCGCGGCTCGTTTAATTATTTTTCGAGTAGCGCAATTGAGGGGAAAAAGAGCTTCTGACGCTCGCGCGAATTTCGCAATGGACAGTCGAGAGACGCGCGCATGCGTAAGACGTACGGGCGAGAACGCGAGAATTTAGAGCTCGTTATAAGCATGACGTTTCTCGAATTACGCGCAAATGCAGGAGGATCGCTTCTGTTGGGATCAATAAAATCGAGGCTGCGCATATCGTGAAGCTACGCGCCAGGAAGTATATACGCATATTACATACGCGCGGTAAGCCAGAAACGCATAAGCATCGCTGCAGAGAGAAGAGAGAGAGAGAGAGAGAGAGAGAAGGAGCGCGCGATGCAATTGGCGATAAAGCTTGCATAACGCGCAGCGGCGGAGCAGCTACGTCCCTTTCTCAAAAACTCGCTGAACAGCCGAGCAAGAACTGCCTGTTGCGCCGCGCTGCGCGAGATGAGCACGTTCCCGTCTGTCTCGCCCAGTTTTCTCTCTATCTTCTCTTTTTGCAGTGCCCCACGACCGACTTCTCTCTCTCTCTCTCGCTCTCTTTCTCTTTCTCTCTTTCTGCATATATATCTCCATAAGTGCATACCGGTACTTCATTCCGGACGAAGCTTCGCTAAATTGTCCACAGACGTACACACACACGTATATATATACGCGCACATATACGCAGACGCTCTAAGAAGCTTACAATTAGAGCGTCAACGAGCGAGAGAGAAAGAAAGCGAACCTGCAGCGAGCAGCAGCGCAGCAACGCAGCCTGTACATTATAATCGCATTTTCAGCTGCGCGCAACCCTATACGTATGTATATATGTATACCTGGCGCAGCTCGGTCTCTTCTGAGCCGAGCTCGTTGTATACATACCTATACGTGTGTACATGCGCGCGCGGCTGCAGGGACGGGCCGGCGCGCGCGCGCTCAAGGGCCCGAAAAGAAGAAGGGACCCTCCCACTTCTCAGAAAAAGTCGAGCGAGCGAGCTGCCTCAGTCCCTCTATTGTTCTTTGCTAATTGCCACCCCGTATCTTACCTATCTATACACACGGCCGCGCAGCATCAGGTATAGAGTACACAGACGCACACAAACACACACATGCACTGCACACGCTATGTGCGTATAGAAGCGGCGAAGGACTAGTTAGAGGACCGGCAACAAATTCGCTGCGGGCTATGCTCGAGAGAGAGAGAGCTGTATTATATAGGCGCAGCTTGAGAAAAAAGCGGCCGAGAGAGAGAGAGAGAGAGCTGAGGAGTGTTTTTTGCGCCGGTATGCATGCAGGTGGCTTATAATGTAGGCCGGAATGTGTTTTTGCGAAAATGCGCTTGCGACGAGTATGAATCGATCGCGACGACTATACACGGCTTATTAATCGAGCCATTGTGTCTCATTCTCCCGGCCATCATCAGTCACTCGCTTTTCTATATAAGTATATACAGACACAGGCGCGCGAGTGCCTGCGGAGACATTCCTCTGTTGGTTTTCTCGAAAGCGTCCTTTTATGCGAGCCGACGAGCCGATGAGTCATGCATTATTAATATGCGCCGTCTCTCTCTCTCTCTCTCACTCTCTCTCTCTCTCTCTCTCTCTCTCTCTCTCTCTCTCCTCTCCCGAGTCTAATTGAGTGTTGATTGATATATTTTCGAAGGATTAGCTGTCCGCATAATTTACGGGAGGCGAAGCGTTTCTCCGATTCTTTTTTTTGCTCCGGTGCGCACTCATCTCGATTTCGCAAAATCACAGTACCTATACGCGTAATAATATGCAAACTGACTCTCAAGAGAGAGGAGAGAGAGAGAGAGAGAGAGAGAGAGAGAGAGAGAGAGAGAGAGAGAGAGAGAGAGAGAGAGAGTGAGAGAGAATAGCAGGAAAAAATTCGTCGGGACATTGTCGCGAGGGGGAACCCCTGCTGTTGGCGAGCACGATGTTATATCCGCGCAGAGAGGAGCCGAGTCAGGTATATATAGGTATACCTATATATGTATACAGATATAACAGGACCGAAAATCGAGCGTCTGCTCTGCTGCGACTCTACAGCTCGTCCCTCTTGTTTCTGCATCCTACTTGATCCTCTCCCGAGAGAACAAAAAAATGAGCGGCAGACAGAGACGAGCATAGAGCTCCTTTTTTCTGCGCCGCTTATGCTTCTAATACGCTCCCTCAGCGTTCCTCAAAAAAATGTTAAACGCCGAAGGAACGCGAGAAAGAGAGGAGAGAAAGAGAGCGAGTCAAGGACAGGCAATTTTCGGTAACATCGACGTAATTGCCGAGCGACTGTCTATATATATACAGTATACACAATATACATGCACGTGAGCGCGACCGAGAGCCTCGGGTGTTTAGCCACGGCGATTAGTATTTTTCGCGTAACAACCACGTGCGCTATGTATGCTTCATTCGAAACGATCACCCCCCTCGCAACGATCTACATGCGAATGGTGATCGCTGAAAAATTAATAATCCGAACGAGACGAGAGAGAGAGAGAGAGACGTGATGCGCGCATGGAGAGAGTGATAAAGAGCCCGGACACGAGATGCGAGCATCGAATTACACCGGCGTCGCAACAAAGGCGAGATCCTCGCCGAAGAAAGACAGAACCCCCAGAGTAAAGAGGCAATCCGATATCCTCGGGGAGCGAGATCCTCGCTCGGGATAAAAGAGAAGAAGGAGCCGTATGTACATGTGCGCGGTAGTCCTCGACTTCTCGGACTATACTCTTATACTCGCAGCGCAGTAGCGAGAGCTGCAACAATGAACTCGAGAGCTTGCGGCGAGAAATCGCGCGCGCACTTCGAGCGATTGTCTGCATTGGAATTTTTTTTCGCTCGCTCGCGCTCGCGTCTGCCTTTTAAGGGTAAAGGCCGCGCCGGATTCGTGTCATCTGCCGCTGCCGTTGCTGCTCATGGTGGAGAGCTGACTGTTTCGGAATGTAAATATATAGTTGGGAATTTCCAGTGGGAAAACGTGTGCGATCTCTCTCTCTCTCTCTCTCTCTCTCTCTCTCTCTCTCTCTCTCTCTCTCTCTCTCTCTCTGACGATTAATGTTTGTTAATTTTAATTGTGTATTGTTGCGTGTATACAGATGCCTTTCTGACGCAAGAACGTACGTAACTTTCAACTTTCTCTCTCTCTCTCTCTCTCTCTCTCTCTCTCTCTCTCTCGCGCAATGCTATTATATCTTTACAATTGATAATAAAATAATCATAAAATTGCATCTGTTTTGCACGTGTGGCGTGTATTATACATGAATTTATCAAAACAGAGAACACGGAGCGTTGCAGCAAAGAAAATATGTATCGAGCCCTTGGACGAGTAAATATTCGTAAAGGTAGAAAAAAAAGAAAGAAAGAAAATAAGAAATCGGACATTCCTCGGGGCACCTGCGAACTCCGCGCTGCGGCGCAGCAGCAGCAATTCCGTCCGCGATAAATATCTCGGAGAGCGGCCGAGATGGAGCGATTGCCGTGTTGGTTTTACTACACATCAATTCGAATCTATCTTCTTTTATTTCGATATTACTGAGTGATGAAATCGGATGAATGGCCGTATTTACGAGTGTATTTCAATACCTAACTAAACGATCGGTTCAGTGCGAATTGTATTTACTCTCTTTCTCTCTCTCTCTTTCCTCGATGCTCTTAACCAGCTCCTCGAGCCTCTTACAATACGTATACGTACGCACACGCACGCACGTATACAAGTATACTCAAGGACTGACTTTCGAGCGAATGATTTTTCGAAAGCGCGCGTTACCCGCTCCCTTTCCAAAGAAAACAGTATACGTATATAGAATACACAGACGCACGATATCGTCGTTTATAAGTTCATTATCTCCCGGAGAGGCGCAAAAACTCGTCGCGTGTGTTTGTCCCGCTGTGTTGGAGAGCATGTGTCTGTGTGTGTGTGTGTGTGTGTGTGTGTGTGTGCGTATACGCGCGTCTCGTCCGAGAGATCGTAAATCGCGAGCGAGTTTCCTTTTTCGTTTGAGCCGAGGTTTGAGCTGCTCTTTCTCTCTCTCTCTCTCTCTCGGCTAATTGTTTTATAGAGCGACTACCGCCGTTTTTGCCCGCCTATCTCATAGGCATTTTTCGATTGAGCAATCGTTCTCTGCTCCCGCGATGTAATATACGGGGGGGTCGGGCGCGTTTAATCCTCGTGGGTTTATTGCCGCGCGCAACGACAAAAGTCTCGAGCGTCGCGAGAGAAGCTGTATATAAACTTCGTTGCGGGGGCAAAACGAGGACGAAAAGTCTCGGCGTCGTCCGCTGCGCATAAATCAGGCGCTTTCTTTCTCTCTCTTTCTGTTCTTGAAAACGCCGGCGCCCTGATGTAGGTATAGGTATATCTGCGCGAAGCCTCTCCTCGAAGGATTCCTTCAAGTCCCCTCTTTTCTGGCCTCGGATGCAGCGCGAAGAGGGAAAAAGGGACTTCCGTCCGTAATTACCACCTAAGTGGCGAGACTCGAGAGGGAGAGAAGGGGAGGGTGGAATGTTTCCTGCATGGGATTATTCTTCTCTGCGCTGAGTGCATTGTCGCGCGGCGCTCGACTTTTTTTCTCTCATCGACGATATAACGTATATACAATGTATACGCAAGTAATTGAGAAATATAACGTTAAGTATAATTGCGAGTGTAGGAGAGCTTTTTGTGATTTACAAGAGCGTTTGCCACCTTCAGTCAAATTAACATTTGAATTTTGACCGTAATGCAAGTATTATAGACGATGAGTCAACGAATTTATTCACAAACGATACAAAAAAAAAGCTTTAAATTCCCTCAGTTAAATATTGTAACATCAACTCGAATCTTTGTAAAAACAGCAGATAATCACCGAATAGCGGACATCTCGGCGGACATAGCAATCCTCGACTTTTTTTATACTCGCCAAAAGCCAATTTCTTGTTTTTTTTTTTCGACCACTAGATATCCCAGCGCTAAATCCCAATTTTTATTGGGCTCCCGAACAGCTCCTCGACGTCGGATTATAAAAAAAGGAAGCCGCGCGCACACACGATATAAATTTTTTGCGCAATATCCTCGAAAGATATGGGATTCTGCGAAGAACCAGTAGCCCGCGTAGAACAATAAGCTAACACACACACACACACACACACACACACACACACACTCAGACTGCTCGTACGAATCGTTCGCTCTGCGTGCGGCGAAAAAAAAGTCACGGAATAATTTATCGGCCTCTAAAACGGCGGCGAAGCTTCGGCAAACAGCTGCCTTTTTCACCGTTAAGCGCGTTACGTCAACGTACACACACGCGCGCACAGCCTCTCCATTTTTTCCTCTCCTCTCGGCCGTCGGAGGTGAGCAGCGTATATGCGTGTATGTGTACGCAAACTTTTACGACACGCGAGACCCGTGAAATCTTCATTGCGCGCGACTCTCTCGGCTCTCTGCGCAATAAAAGAAAAAGCCTCTCCATAAATCCGGCCGGAGTCGAAGAAGCAGCGACTCTTGGCGCTCGCTCCGCGCAAAAAAAGTCTTCTCTTTCTCTCTCGGCGCGGCGTATAATCGCATTAACGACGATTTCGGACGGCGCGCACACTGGGCGCGCATATATAACGCACTCCTCGCGACGAGGCAATAATACATTAAATCCGGGGACATGAGACACACTGCAGCGTATAATACGGGAGAGGCCATACTCTTGGAATAATATACACTCTGTGTGTCCCACATCCGTCGCATCAAGATATACTCTCGCACGTGGGAACTTTACGGAGTCTTTCGCTCTCTCGCGCGGCGGCGGCGGCGGCAGCAGCGGTGGTAGTGTATAATCGACAAAAGGAGGAGCAGCCGCGAAATTAAGCCCCGACGAATCCGAACGTCGGCTTAATGGCTTTTCTTGCGGCTGCCGTGATGCTCTCTCTCGTTCTCGCGCGCGCGCGCGCGCCGTTCTCTCCTCTTCGTCTCTCGTCGTGTACGATGTACACCCTGTGTATGTGCGTGTATGCGTCTGTCTCTAGACACACACAGATAGAGCGTCAACGGCGGGCAAGATTTTTCAGAATCGTTTATAATATCCCTCGCAATTGCTCACGCGACGTCGATCTTTTGTTTCGTAAAGCGCTCGCTCGCTGGGGGTGTTTAATAATCCAAATTGATTCGTAGATATATGTAATATATATGTGTATATACTGTATAGGAATCGGTCGCACGCGCGCGCGCCGTTCCGAATATTCGCGGCACAGATCCGCGAGAGCTGACTTTTTATTCCTTTTCGCGCGACCGCAGCGATATTTTATAATACGACCGATGCTTCGGTCTCTCCTCCCACTGGGGTATATGTATATATTCGCGCTATATATATTTAGCTATACATAATATTATACAGCTGGTGAGGAGAGACGAAGGAAAGGACGGCGGAGAGAAGAGGAAACCTTTATTGAGTCCCAGTGCTGCTGCTGCTGCTGCTGCTGCTGCTGCTCTGGCAGAAGGAGAGAAGTGGAGAGAGGAGACTAAAGCCATTATAAAGCGCGTGCACTTGTCGTCGCAGAACCGAACCGCAGCGGGGGCCTCCTTTTCCCCGAAGCACTTGGAATCGACGTGTACGCGCCTATACCTATATGTAAAACTTCTCTCTTTTTCGAAAGAGAGAGAGAGAGAGAGGCAAGACATAGAGAAAGAGAGTCCATATACCGAGGAGAGATTTTTAATAAAACACTTTATGAATATTTACGCATCGCGAGAAGAGCGCCGTGCAGCTTGATATTCGCCGTAAATATAAAAGCGAGGAAGATAGAGAGAGAGAAAGAAAGAAAGAGCGAGATAGAGGACGCGGTGGCCGATCGTAAATCGCCGGCTCGTTAAATACCGATTTCGAGGGAGACGCGCCGCGCGCGACGAGCGACCGAATGCCGTACGTACATATATATATACCTCTGTAATAGTTTCTCAAAGCTTTTACTGCAGCGCACGCGAGAAATCGCGAAAGAGACAGAAGAGCGCTATATCTCTCTCTCCCCCTCTCATTGCGGGACGACGATAATGAGTCTCGCGGCGGCGCGGCGGCTTCTCCTTTTTTCTTTCTCCCTCCCTCCCTCCCTCCCTCGCTCCCTCTCATCTCTCTCTCTCTCTCTCTAATATAAAATTCCCGCAAAAGAGACCCCCCGAAGTGCGCTATACGCGAGTGCGTGTGTGTATTGTACAGGTAAACATATATTATGCACGTTATATATACGCCTCGTCGATAGGGTTTATCTCGCTGCCGGGATCTTCGCCTCGTTTTCGCCGTTTTTTTTTCTCGACCAGAAAGAGATCGGCATCAGTGACGTGAAAAGATCTTCTTCCTTTTCTACTGGGTGGCATGCCAGGTATATACTGTATAGGTATACACACGGGTATAATACGCTGTATAGTGTATACATCCTAGTCACGGAGGGTATACAGTTGTACATGCCTATATGGATGCGTCTCTCTCTTTTTCTCTCCTTCTCTTGGGGCTGAGCGAAATTAGAAGTGCGCTCTCGATTCTATCGTCGGATATGCGAGAGAGGGAGAAGACCTTTTTCGGATGGGGTTATTAATCGTCGGCCGAGTTTTCGGATGACGTTCGCGGTGCTCTACACGTCCGATTCTTCGTATACGCTTTGTTTATTGCCGCACGCGCTATTTTCGGCGGCTATAATATACATGCGCGCACCCTACTCTGAGGCAGGCTTTATGCGGTAGAATTGGACCGCAGGAGTATGCAGGCATGATTTGATTTTCCGATCGCGACGCTCTTGAAGTATATAGCGCCGGTGAAAACTTCACGATCGCATCGATTTTTAATAATACACCGCGTGCGGGTATTGTCACGCGCGTAACCTGGCTTTTACGCTTCGAAGTTATGGGATCGATAATTGGCTACTTAGCGTCGAGAAAACTTGCGTTAAAACGCAAATTTTCATCGCTTATCATGTGCTGTAGCTTATCATTATCTTAATATACGCGCGCTTACGGCCAATGAATTATCGCCGGGCTTATTATAACTGAATTTAACGTGCAATTTTCAAGCGCCTCACCTCCGAGCTTGATTATAACGCACACGCACTTTTGTGTAATCAATGATGAAGATAATAATAATTCATTCGGTTAAAAATTTAAGAAACATTTCTACCGAAGCGTTTCCCGCCGCTCACCCCGCGACGCGCGCGAATTTCGACTCAGACGCGATTCACGTAACGATAATACAGTATATGTATATTGTATACAGTATATACAAGGATATTTTGCAACGTTATGTAAATTCGAATTGCCGTCGAATCAACGATGTAAATGGTACTTTCAAAATTTACATCGAGTTTCGGAGATCGATTAACCATAAGTCACATGTCAGTCAAAGCCGTATTATCAAGGTGGAGTTTATACACCAATTTGAAGCTCATTTCGCCTGGAAAAGAAAGACGTGATCAGATTAAGGCTGTGGATTAAGGAAAGAAGTTGTATCTTTAAAGTGGTTGTTTCAAGTATATATTCAAATTTTGTTTAAGAAATAACGAAGGAAGAATCACAAAAAAACGCTCAACTTCGTCTTAATTTCATAATAACAACGTAATGGCGCACTAAAATTTACATTAAAATTGTCCTGTTCGGTTACAAGCGCACATACGTTAAAGCTGCGCGCGAGCTCTCGTCTCTTCTACGAATCAAACAGTATGAAATTTCAAGTTTTCGGAAGAGAGCTCTCCACCGCAATGAGATGGTCGACGAATAGTTCGCCAAAACGATCGGCAGCAGCCGGTATAACAAGAAACCTGCTATATAAATTAACCATACGTCAATCGATAGCAATCTATCTCTATATGGAGAAAAAAGCAAAAAACTGCGTCCTTATACCTTATCTTGTCATCTCTCCCATCTGGCGTACGCAAATTGTGTTGTAAATACAACCGAGCGACACATAATCCAGGCAAACTATATATAAGTATACACGCTATACGCATATAACCCATCGAAATAATCCTCCCATATATCGACGAGAGGAGCACTATATGAAGAAACAGAGAGAAGGAGAGAGAAAGAGATCCCTTTTCACTGGGTTATTAATCAGCCTCGCCGCGATTTGAATCTCTCGGGCACGGAAGAAGAAAGGAGGGATCAAGAGCCGTTCTCACGAGTCCGTTCGACGACGACGGCGCGAGAGTAGCACGAGAAGAGAGGACCCCAACACACATACGTATACAGGCGGCACACCGCGCGCGAGAAGCACACGAAGCGCGAAGAGCAGAAGAAGAAGAAGAAGAAGAAAGGAGGAAAGAGAACTGGACGCGCGCATTCCTCGGAGCAAGTTTGCAGACTGCGGGGCACGCCGAGAGCGAGAGATATCCTGTCCTCTTTCCTCTCTTTATTCGCGCGCGAGCGACGTCGTGTATAGCCGTGTGGCCCGCGCGGCGTTAATGACTCTATTTTCGGCATAGCTCGGATTTTTCGCTCATGTGCACGACTGCTGCTGCTGCTGCTGCTGCTGCTGCTGCTGCTGCAGCGACGACGATCTCATTGGGTTATCGCCGGCGAGCATCGCGGAACCAAAGTCAAATTAGCCGGAATTTGTACAGCGGTTAGGCTTGTTCCGGGACACCCGTTTTTATACACTATCCACACAGACACGCACCACCTATCTCGTTTTTCGATCTATAATATAAGCTTCTAATTCACCGAAAGCCTGCGGATCTTCTCCCGGAGTTGTGCAGTTATACGCGCTCATATTGCGGGGGAGAGAAAGAGCGAAGCTTCTCAAAAATAGCTCGAACGACTGCGCGCCTGTTCGTATGTGTATATACAGAGCTTTATCGCGCGCGGACTGCGCGTATATAGCGCCAAAAGGCGAATGCGGGAAAATCGAGCGCGCGCGCTGGCAGCCAGATGTGAACGACCGCGAATGCGCGTAATAAAGAGCCAGAACTCAAATATATACGCGAACGGCAGTAAATATTTTAATGAGCAGCGCGGCGGCGGCGGCGGCTGCGGCACGACTCGTCATTACAATGTTTTCACTCGCGGACGCGCACATGCACGCGCACACTATATAATATAAGTACTCTTCCGCGGATGAGCCGAGTGCGTTTTCAAAATATATAGCCTCGCCGCGGAGAGTGTGAGAATTATTTATAAAATTGCAATTTTGCGAAGTGCACAAGTCGTCGAGAGTTTATAATATACATATTGAGAGCCGGTATATATCTTGGGAGAGGAAATGAGCTTTTAAAATTGTTATTAAATCGTTATAAAATTGTGATTAAATGAAAGACTTAATTCATTATCGGAAATAATCTTTTGTCCGCATGTGGACTGCGATAAAAGATTGAAAGGATAAATCGACGAGCGTCGCGACTATCTATATCGGATCACGTGTATCTACCTACGTCATGCTGTCGTTACCGATCTCGAGTCTTCCTTTGAGCGATTATACCACGACGTAATCGCGAAAAGCCGCGAGGTTGTACAAAATCATGAACTTTTTGGTGGAAAGCTTATACCCAGCTGTGAATATAATACAAAACATTTTTAATATTAAAATTATCATTCATGCTCCATTTTCTGCTTATTCACGGATTCAAAGATAATTGTCAACTTTATAGTCCTTTGTAATTTACCCCGAATAAATTGTAATCGTGCACGCAAAATTTCCAATTCGAAATAACGTCAACCTGACCTTTCCACTTGGTAAACTTTTTTTGTACTCTTCGAAATGATCGGCAAAAACGCAATATAAGCAAAAAAAAAAAAAAAATGACATGCGCATGATGACTCTTTATCCAACCGATGAATTAGTTTCTACAACAATGGGCCATTGTACTAATCGTATGCAGGTAATAAAAAGCGTCCGAGTCGTTTCGCGTCGACGTCTTATATTCTCGCTGACTTTGTACATACAATAATTTAATAACCCAACGCGAGATCGTATCATTCTGTATACGACCGATGATTTAAATTACAAAGCTGTATAACACTTGCAGTGATGTCTCGCCCGAGAACAAGACACATAGTCCACTATCGCGATATCGAAGCCGTAAAAACTTCAATTAACCAAAAGCGCGCAAGAGAGAAGTTAAGTGGGAGAAAGAAAACGCCCAGTAGCGCACAAAGCGCGCCTATAAACATTATAATTATGCATATGCCGTCGTCTCGCAAAAAATCGCGTACAGACACCTCGTTCGAAACTCGCGTCCGCGCAAAATATCGCACGCCGCGCGCACAATATGTATACAGCAGCGCGGCGGCACAATCTCGATATTGCGCAAAAACTCATATATATATACCATAACAGATAGCGGTAGCGCACGACGAGTGCGTATAATAATAAGCCTTTTTTTCTCGCTCGTCTCTCTCTCTCTCTCACTCTCGCTCTATGAACTATACTCGACAGATGCGACGCGTGGCGTTCGCGTAAAGCATTACAACGGTATACTTCTATTATAGTATAATATGCGGAGAATTAATAAGCCTACAGAAAAAAAGAAGCAGAGTGTAAAGACGCATCTCTCCTTTGTAAAATTGGAAAGGGCATTTCGCAACTTTACGCCGATCGCTTATCGCGCGCGCGCGCTCGCACACCGCCGCGTTGTAACGAGATGCACACATAGGAGGAGTGTATATTATGCGCATAATGGTTAACGAGATTCCGCGTATGGGAGTGTGTGCGTATGGAATATGCATATATACTCGTCTCTCTTACGCCGATGTATAGCATTCGTATATATATATATATATACGCAGGCAGCACCGGGAGGACGAGCCTATAATGAGTAAGCTCTGATGGATTGTCTATAAATTAGCGCCGGCGAACAGGTGCACAAAGGAGCGAGTCGTCGCCGCTTTTACGCGTATACACATATATATATATGCTTTCTAATTATATGGCTTCTATAGACTCCTCGCGCGCATACACACCGCATATACGCAGACGCAAGACGAAGCGCATAGCGGCTGCAGCTTTCCCAATGCAACACCTCTCTCGCTCGCTCTTTCGAGATTTCATCTTAGCAAAAATCCGCGCCGGTGGTAGCTCCGGATTGAGCAAGACGTCTAAATAATGCGCGGCGCACGCGCTCAATTACTATATGTACTCGAATACACAACGCACACATACTCGACTGCACGTTTATATATGCTTCTCTCTTTCTGCCAGTCTAATTGCAGCGAACCTTTCCCTCTTGCGTGCGCGCGAGCGCCTCCGTATTATATAGGTGTATACTACACATATACATATGCCGTATATCTATATACGGGGCATTTGTGTAACGCGAATGTGTGTCCGCCCGAGGCCGACGCTTGTTATACTTACTTCGCTGCTGCTGCTGCCGCTGCTTTTTTCTCGCTTAATACAGCCGAGAGGGATTACTTAAGAGTTCGCGTGTCCGTCGTTTCTTCTGCTGTATGGCGCGGATCAAAGGGACGCGCGACTCGGGGATTGATTTTAATTGGATTTGTCTTCCTCTTTTTCCTTACTCTCTTCGACTCCACGGGGGACACGCGCGCCCGCGATTATTGATATTCTCCCGTTGCGGTCGCGACGATTGAAATTGACGATGCTCGTGTACAGCGAGTCGAGAGAATTAAAATTTGATTTTTACGTGTGGGCATAAGACGCTATATTTTCGTTGCTGGACGCGCGAGAGAAATGTAAATAGACAAATTGATTTCGTGCACGCGTAACACTTGCCTGTAATAAAAGCCGGAGCAGATAGCGATCGTAGGAGGAGCGCGCACACGTATGGGGGGAGGATAGGGTCGTTATGGAGAATTTTTCGTAGGTGTTTATATAATAGCTTTGTCAGTTTTTTTTTCATTGTTATTCGATTGTCCTGGAGTATATGGATGTACAAAGAAGTATGCGATTTTTTGCGAGTAATTTGTCAAGCCATGCACTTGATTTTAATGTAAAGAGTCGAATTATTATATACCGATAAATTGATGATTCATAATATCCATGGGATTAATTCGTATCATGCAGCCAAGGTGATTTCCAATATATATTTTTAATTATGTTGATAACAAGGAATTGTAATGAATTAAATAGTTGCAGAAAATTTAAAGGAGAAATTAAAATAGCCGTCCATTTATAAAATAAAGCTGTTTAAGATGTTGGCTTCGATCATCGAATATTCGCCCATTAATAACGATGTAAATTAAAAATTATTCTCAAGCAATAGCTATTACCCGTAGAAACTCTCACTACGCTGACGACTACGAAATAAATTTCCCTTCAATAAGTGAAAATTAAAATGTACGTCATGCACAGGCCGCTAATAAAAGAGAATCGCGCTGCACGAGCAAAAACGATCGCACGTTACAAAATCATCCCACTAGGCTGCAGCAGCCCCATCCTCGGCCATATAAGCAGCATGCATATACAAGAGAAAAGAGAAAAAGACGCAGCTATATATGTAGCTTGTCGGAAAATAATTAATATGCCGCGTACGCATAACGAACGGCTGCTCGTCCGTGTGTTTGTTTTCGGACGGTCCCTCCGCCTCTCTCTCTCTTTCAGTCTCCGTTGCGCTCTTTAAAGTTTGAATTATTCCTCTCCGTCTCTCTCTCTCTCTCTCTCTCTCTCTCTCTCTCCGCAGAGACCTCCCGCTGCTCCCCGCCGGTCTTATTTTAAAACGCGAGCCCCGCTCACTCTCTCCCTCTATATCTCGGGCGTCGTTCGAAAAATTTCATTGCGTGTAACGCGAATTTCAGCCGCACGGCGATCAATCGCCGCGGGCGCGGGCGCGCGCGCGTTCACAGCGCGCCGCGGGCGCGCGAAAGTTCGAATTCGCCTCGGGCTAAGTCGCGATCGGGCTCACGGGGAAAGCAGTCCCGGAGATCGAGAGAGAGAGAGAAAATTTAAATTACGCAAAGAGTGGAAAATCTAAATAACTGCGGCATACGCGGCATAGCAGCTGTCCACGCATTAAGTCCCTTAAATACCCTGGATATCTCTCGAAAAATGAGCCGCACGGTCGCTCTCGTCCTCCTCTCTCTCTCTCTCTCTCTCTCTCTCTCTCTCTCTCTTCTGCCTCGGCATTCCTTCTTCTGCGGCGGCCGTGTGCGCGAGCGAGGCGACTGCTTATGCTGCGCAACAGCGCACCGGCAACCCACACAAGGACCCCGACGAAACCACGGGACTCTCTCTCTCTCTCTCCCCACATATTTCTCTCTCCACTTTAATCTTCCTTTTGTGACTCGACTGTTTTAGCGTTTTTTATTCGGCGAAGAGGGATACACACTCGGCCTCCGGCGGAGAGCGAAGCCGAGGCTGCTGCTACCTGTGTGTCTGTGTAGGCCTGCGCCTGTGCCTCTGTCTGCTGTGTGTGTGTGTGTGTGCGTGAGACACGCCGCGAGCTTATTAGCGAGAGGGAGCGAGAGAGAGACGGGCCGAATCCTCTCCACGCTCGAGGTCTGCGCCGCAGAGACGCGCGCGAGAGGGGGGGGGGGAGAGAAGACAAAGGATCTTGGCCGAGGATCTCGTTCTGCGCAATTTTTATTTACTCGCGCTGGGACGACTCCTCGCGAGGAGAGAAGGTTTGTGTGCATAGCTCTCTCCCCCTCCCCCTCCCTCTCTCTCTCTCTCTCTCTTTCTGTGCCGTCGATGCTTTATGGCCCAGTTTGATCGTAAACTTGGGCTGCTACTCTTTCGCGAACGGGTTTTTTCTCCAGAGAGCGAGAGAGCTGCAGGGAGAGAGAGAAAGACGGATAGTAAGAGAGGGAGAGTTTTGTAATGAGCGTAATGAACGACTTCTAATTGGCGAATTTCTTCTTCTTTTTTGATAAGAGCAGGAATTTTTCGTTATAGCATGTATATTGTATATAATACCTGTACACCGACACGTATAATACATCGAGAGCGGACGAGGGGGCCCGATCGCTTTTATTATATCGGCGCTCTCACGCAGCGAAATGAGAGTCTGCGCTGCAGCGCGCGGCTCTGCGAAATGACGCTGCAACATCGCAACTCTCATCTCTCCCGCATTCCACGTATGACAATCAATTTTCAGATGCGCCGAGCCTCTCGCCGCCTTTACGCATGAGCCCCCCCTCGACGCGAAATGAGCAAACAGTGCGCGCAACGCGTGCATTCGCCACCCGCGTATACTATACAGGTCTTATAGCAAAGATACACGGGAAAGGAAAGGAGAAGCACATCGGGCATGAAACATAATATAATGCGCCGCCCTGGGGTTAGTCAACTCGTTGAAGAGAGCTTTTTTCGCGGGACTTTTTAAGATGCATATAACCGCGCAGCCACCGCGCATTTAATTAATGAATTATTGATCGGAGCTTCGGGCATAATTAGCCGGTTCCCCGACGAGCGATCGCTGCCGCGCAACTCTGTCTCTTTCTCTCTCTCTGTCCGATAATTGAGCTATTTATTAGCGATATAATTAAGTCTCGCATTTTCTGCACTCGTCCAGTGCCCGAGGATCCTTGACTTTCGACAATTAGTCATGGGACCGCTTTTTTGCGGATGTTATATACGCATGTACCGTTGGGGTGGTCTGTCATACACGATACGCCAACGACGCTTTTACGATCGAATAATGCACGGACGCGAGTCAATTAAAAATATTCAGTTTCTAAAATCCCTCTGAAAGAGCCGAAAAGAGATCATTAGCGAGTCTTCAACGTAGCAAGCCGAGCACAAATTAACACGAGCGCCTCGCCCGACGAGAGGGACGTTGATCGATCTCTCTCTCTCTCTCTCTCTCTCTCTCTCTCTCTCTCTCTCGCAGAAGCTCGCGCTTCAATTCCGAGCCGCGCGCGCGGTCTACATTTAATTTTATTAATCAGAGCAGCAAACAACGCCGTTTCTTAATCGCCTCTCCGCACGCGACGACGCGGTATATATATTATATACACACAGACATTGCGCTCGAAAAGCTCGAAGCGAAAGAAGGTGAGAGAGAGAAAGAGAGAGAGAGAGAGAGAGAGAGAGGGAAAGAATAAAGCAAAGGAAATAAACACAGCGCTCGTCTACTCGTTGCCGAGAGAGCGCGAGCATTTGAAGTTTCAATCGTTCCTTGCGCGCACGAAATCACCGCAAACCGCACAGCAGCAGCAGCAGCAGCAGTAGCGCAGCTCAGCGTCAGGAATGTAGCGCAAAATCTACATCGGCCTGGCGCAATAAACGAAAGAATCCGAGCGAGAAAAAAGTCTCTCTCTCTCTCTCACGGCGCCCGAAAAAAATTCGCGCAGCAACTCCACCCCTCGAGCGAAAGGTAAATGATTTTCTGCGAGAGAGAGAGAGAGAGAGAGAGAGAGAGAGAGAGAGTGAGCTACGGCGATGATGCATGGAGCGAGCCTGAATATGTACGACGGAGGCATTATCTTTTACGACTTCGGCGACCGGCTACTCATTAGGAGACGAGCTGCCGCGAGAAGAGATAATCGCGCGCGCGCGAGCCGGCGCTGCGTCTGTTATTATTATTATCATCATATTGCGCATATACGCGTGGAGAGAGAGAGAGAGAGAGAGAGAGAGAGAGAGAGAGAGAGAGAGGGGAATCGCTTATTTCCTATATATCTATACCCCCGCAGGGGGAGAGTAAGAGAGAGAGAGAGAGAGAGGCGCCGTATTTTTTGCTTGTTACCCGGCAAGTGTTCCTTTTACGACGGCAAGCGCCGTCTAGGCTCTTCTCCCAAGTCTATTTTCAGGAAGATAGCGCGCGGTATGCGCGTCGAAAGTTAATTTTTAACGTTCAGAAATTTCCTCTCGCCACTATGTCGTATTGCAGTCTGTGCCCTTCTCTCTCTCTCACACTCTCTCTCTCTCTCTCTCTCTCTCTCTCTCTCTCTCTCTGCAGCGTATACGTATACCTATATATGTATAATACCTATACGCGGTAATTCGCGGACCGAGTATATCCGTAATTTCGCCTGTCGCGGCTGGCCAATGGGCCCTTAATTCATCGGCGCAGGACGGGACCACCCGCGAACGACGTTTTCTCTCCTCCAGCTACTCTTCTTTCTTCCTCTCTCTCTCTTTCACCCTCTCTTTTCGTCTGTGTGTGTGTGTGTGTGTGTGTGTGTGTAGACTGCACAGTTGTGTATACCCGAGCGTCTAATGCAATAGTCGCGGTTCCGCGAATGAAAAAGAGGTCGTGGCAGATGCACGATACACGAGCTGGTGCAATGACTCTGTACTATTTTTTTCGATCCATGCAGCGAAACGAAAACTGCGCACGATACCAGCTTGTTTTCCACGGAATCGCGTATAGACACATCGCAGACAGTTTATATACGATAACTCGTTGCACAGACACACTCACGGAGACATTGTCTCGTTCTGTTGCAGAAAGCCGAGGTGGCTCGCATCAGCGGAATTCGAGCCCGCAGTCGAGTCGCGAGGTGCGCTGCTACTGCAATCAGCCGCACTGCGTGTCCCAGGGTTACATGTGCCGGGGCCGGGGCTGCTTCACCGAGCTCCCCATGCCCCCCGTCAACGTGCGGCATCACCAGCAGCTGACCAGCCGACCGGAGCACGCGGCCTACAGCGGCTGCCTCGAGCGCAGCTTCACCGAGCGGCCCTGTCCCCCGGGCAAGCTCTGCTGCGAGCAGGACATGTGCAACCACGTCGACAGCCCGGCGATGAGGAGTCGACTCAACAAGACGCTTCAAGGTAACAATGCATATATTGCATATACGTTATACGTGTACAATAGATATTCCGTTGCCATGTCAGCGAGTATTTAATCTGAAATGAGAAAAATCGTATGTATAGTATAGTGCAGCTTGCGACTATATATTTAATACATACTGCACTTGATGTCTACCGCGCGAGAGAGCGAGAGCCGCCTCGATGCTTATCTTGCGGTTGCTCTTCATTTCTTCTTTCGCGTCCCTTCCATTTTCTCCTTCGCCGCGCTGCGTCTCTCCGGTGGGAGAGAGAGAGAGAGAGAGAGAGGATCGGCAGCACTAATTAAAGTAACATCATTGACTTTTATCTGCCTCTCTCTCTCTCTCTCTCTCTCTTGGTTTCTTGTGCAGCGCGAACGGAAGTCGAGGCTACTGCGGTCGGAATTTTTACAAAAGCATGCGCGCGCGCGAGGGCAGCGTAATCAACTTATAAGTACACATAAATTTGAAAATGTAGTCCTAACGATTATACAACGTCGTATATTAATAATCGCATCTGCGCGGCGGCGGCGTCTTCATCGAAGAGAGCCGCAGCGCTGCAGTAAACATCCAAAGTCTTTATTTTGCACCGCAATCATTTTCCACACGTTAATGAGAGCGATAGCATTTACGCGGCGCGCAGAGAGGGGAGCGCGATTGCAAGTCAACGACACGCTATCTGCATATAACATACGCGCCGGCTCGTCGCGCATATCTATCGCCCTCTCGATAAATTCTCGTTGCTCTCGTTAACATTACGTCTCGCGTTGCACTATTATTCCGACGCTCCCGAGCACTTCGCCGCACTTGTACATTCCCGCGCGCATGTATGCAGCGTGTACGGGAGAGAGCTTCTTTCTTCTCTTATTTCTCGCGTCCGAGTGTCTTCAGCGAAGACGCGCTCTATCGCGAAGTCATCGCTCTGAATACTTCATGAGTATGTATGCGGCTCTCTGCACGATGTATATGCACGAGGAGTGGAAATATGCTAATTGATTCCAACACCCCCTCCCGCACCTATACTTGCGTCCGAGTGTCTTGTGCGCTCGAGAAGATTCTCTTCGATGTTAGAGCCGCTTGTTTGCTTGGACTAGATTGAGAGCTGCTTTTGTAGTTGCGGCATTCGATGTAACTGCTGCTGCTGCTGCTGCTGCTATTCATAGCTGTGAGCGCACATGAAATCAAAGCACACACAAGTGTGCCAGTGAAAAAGAAAAAAATATAACACTTTAGAGATAGAGACAAATTGAAACTACACAGACAAATTGCTATAGACATATATAGCTATACTATATATAACTAATCGTCTCCTCTTTGCAGTTCTTCTGGGCGAACACAGGACGTACTTCGACTCGATGCAGCCGGCCGGTCAAGAGGTCCAGACGTCCGACGGCTGGTTCAGAACGGCGACGATCGCCGTGCCGATCTGCGGCTTCGTCGTCCTCTTGATCCTCGCGAGCCTCGCCATCCGACTGCTTCAGCCGCTGCCGTCCCAGGGCGACAAGCTCAACGGCCTGCGGATGCCGGAGACAACGCCGCCGCTTCTCGGGCCCACCAACAAGATGCCCCTCGTCTGAGCTCCTTGTCCGCGCACGAAGGAAAGCCCCCCCCCCCCCCAGACTTTCTCTTTGCGATCCTCTCGCCTCGCTGTCGGCGCTGTACATTTTTCTCTTTCTGTTACAATAATTCTCCTCCCCGTCGCATTGAGAGGAAAAGTATTTGAAATTCCGCGATTTCAATCGAGTTTTCCGCGTGTGTGATCAGTTTTTGTTGTTTCTCCTCTCGAGCTGCGGCGACGCGAATTTCCTCTGTTCTCTTCTGCGAGCCAACACATTTTTTGCACAACTCTTTTTACTCGAGATCTATACGGCGAATCTGCTGGTTATTGAAACGCAGCCGCACCTTGAATTGTATTTGTCGAGTTTATATTATTTTCCAATGCCGAGGCATTGTACATATATACCAGTTATTCCTTGTTTTGAAAAAAAAGCTCTTCAGTTTCTAGTCAGTCACGTTGTTTTAGACAGCTGCAGAGCAATTTCTTCTTTGACCACAAAACGAGTCCTTTAGAATCATGATTTTTTGCGAGAGTAACTGAACTGTCGCAATGAGTCTCATTATAAAACAAAAAAGCCAGTGTAGATAAATACAACGTAGGGAAGACGTGCTGCCTTGGAAAACATTTTTGAATTTGTACAGAATTTTTAAATTATTGCCTTATAGTTCGTATATAATGATATATAATGATGTATGATTAATGAATATGTAAGAATATAAGGAATAATTGTTGAGATGGTCGATTTTACTCCGGAGTTGAGAGATTGTAGCGAGAAGTGACATTTGTGGATGTAAAGTTGAAGTTCTGAGATTTCGCTATAATCAACGCGCTGCTTTACTGCGCGATTACGAATGTAAATTCGACTTCTTCAATTCGTGATTTTTGTATTTTTTGTTCTAAAAGCTATAGAGCGAGCCTCACTTGGTTCCATACGGCTGTGAATTTTCTGAAGGAACGACACTGTATGTACATTACAAGTGTGTATAAAATGTAAGTTTGCTATGTGCATAATTGCGATTTAATGCTCTTTCCGTTAGAAAAAAAAAGATTTATTTGTAGATTTATAAGGAAAAATCGTTCGAACGATTTTCTGACATCACTGCATCGTTTCCGTTGTTTTTTTTTATAAATGCGTCTTATGGAAATGGTAAGAAAGATCAATTGAAATGTTACTTTCTTGCGAAAGAATGCGATGCCAACTGTAAATATAAAACAAAAAATTTTAAAGAGTTGAGCGTAAGATAAATATATATATATATGAATCAATATTATTCGCGATTCTAGATTAAATTTTCATCTTGGAGAGCATTCGTCGACGGACTGCTTCTGGATGAATATGAAGTGATGAAAAAAAAGAATTGTTATCAGTTTTTTATACTTATAACTTGATAAAGCTCAAGATCAAGTCAAATGCAGATATTTTATTGGAATTTGTAATTTCTTATTTATACTTGAATACGCACAAAAAATGTTAAGGTTGGATTTAAAATTTTTAATTTTCATATTAAAATAACGAATAATTTTTTTCATCAACTTCTCAAAAAGACTCGCGTTAATTTATTGTCTGCCTTCGAAGAAGAGCAGCACAGCACCGCCATTATTTATGTTACTTAGAATAAATTGTGCTAAATAAGTAAATATATATATGTTATATGTAAATGTAGACAAGACACAAGTGCCGAAAATTGAGATCTCTACGTCTTGATCGTCGAGCCTACCCTTAATCGTATTCCATTTAAGAAAATATGATATTGTGATAATACGATATAATTATGATAGATTATGCATTAATCAACGATAATATAGTAATTGTATATCGTTATTGAAGATTGTATAACATGACATGTAATGGTCTTCTTGACGATGAGTCGAGAAGCCCGACTGAAAAAATATACGATAAAAATACAAACACTGAATTTTTGCAAAATCTGGTATTTTTTTATTTATTCTTCATCCTACTCAATCGTAGCGTATTTGTTCACTCGCTTTTATTTTTTACGCGGTTTAGTAAGTACAGAGTCAATCTCAAAAGCACCACAGTAGAAAAGTATGTTTTGTAATCTTTATTTATTTTGGCATCACAGTTTTTGATAAAATCGTGACAGTTTCACTTCATAAACCACATCGCAGTACAGGTCGCTGAAGAAAAATCTGGTTATTACTTTGAAGTACATACTTGCACTTGCTCTCGATCTGTACTCGGTAAATTTCAGGTTTTCTTTTTTTTTTGCAGTGCTTCTGCTTTTTAGTTGATAACACTCGCATTTTTTTACACCAGAATATAAAAATACTGCTTCAAGTACTCGGCTCTTTATTTCTGAAGATTTACGAGAGCGTTTGAAAATCGAGGCGGAACTAAACATGCGAAAGCTAAGTAGTGGCCATCCATCTGTAAATAATATTTTCAATGCAAGTAATCTTTCTTCATAAAATTTCGCATCGATGATCACTCGTACTCGCAAAATCGGGTAAGCTGCACGTAGATTGTTGCCAGCTCATGCGTATACCCTTGGCTGATCGTACATATACATAATAATATAACAGCGAGCTTTAAAATCGTCGAACATGCGCACCAACAATCGCATTAGGAATGCTAAAACATTACGTACAACTCTCGCGCGCATTCATCATTAGTCCTTCGCAACTTTTTACAGGTATAGAGACGATATTATTAAAAAACTAAAGCCATGGGTCATCGTGATCATTTGATTTTTTGCTTGCCTAGGAAAGAATTTCGCCTAACGATTTGACATACGCCTCGTGCAACTTGTGAATGAATTCAGGATCGTTGCGCAATAAATAATTAAAAGCTTGAAGTAACTGATTCAATGTTAGGGGTTCTATCGGTCTGTGCATTGGTTCGGCGCTCGCTGGACTTGGTGCAGCGAACATACCTGGAGGAATGAGCGCTGGAGCGGAACCGACGGCTTTCGGCGTAAGTGGTGGAGCTATCAAGTCATCACAAACATTAGTCTGTAACAATATTGTTTGTTAATTCTATAGTTACTTAAACAAAAGATGTATTTTATAAAGTTTTAATAAACTATTACCGTTGAACTATGTTGAAACAATGTATCGAATGAGATGGTATTTCCAGTTACACAATCATTCGGATTATGAAGTGATTCATATGGATCAACAAAATTAGCTGCATGACTTTTGTGTTGATTAATTAAGTTGTTTGAATTATTAGCTGTAGGTGATTGTATCCTAAGAAAACTTGTATGTGAGTTGTCTACATTTATTACATGTCCTGATGAGTAGTCCTGACTACTCATACAAGCTGATGATGTATTTGCATTTAATTGTTGTGGCAATTTATTTCGAAGTTTGGTTATTATTGAGTTTTCACAGCTGTAAAACATAGAATAAAATTATTTTATTTCAACAATGTATTTTAAGTTTTTAAAACTCATATTATTACCTTTGATTATTCATAGGAATCATTCCAGGTTGAGATTGAGTTGGAATTGCAGGTTGTGGTGTTATTGACCTGTGTTGTTTTTCGATATGTTCTAGTGTGTGTGCAGCTGGATGCGACATCAAGCGCGCTAGTAAAGGCTTTCCCTCATTTGCAGCATTACCAGCTTGAGGTTGATCGCCTGGTTTGAAATGCCCAGTATTAACTTTTGCCTTAGCAAAAAAGTCCATCACACTTTTGGATGTAACATCCGGAGCCATGTTCATGGCATTTATAGCTCCAGATAGTTCTCCAATCGCATTACTCATGGGAGACTTTGCCTCCATTCCTCTGACCCCTTTCTCTGAGCTACCACTTTTGTTGGAATTAAAATCTTCTTGGGCTTTACTTAACATGCTGAATATATCAACATTGTTGGTCTTTTTTTGTACAGTCTTTTTGTTCTTTGGCGTTACTTTGTTTGAAGTATCCGACTCCTTAGCCAATTTGTTCAACATTGATGAGATCCGTACACATTCATCTTTGTCATAAAACCAAATGCCATAAATATTGCCTTTGGAGTTCTTGTACAATAAAAATGGCTCTTGCAACTGTAAATCTAGACCTGGTGTCACAGGTTCCACTTGATTCTTTGTGTTTAATCTGAAACAAATTAGATTGGAAATTAAAAGAATCTGTATGTCAGATCGCAAACTGCACTCGTATAAATGATATAAATCAACATTAAGATCAAAATAAAGTATGCAACATTGTAAGGTAACACATGCCAGATAACTGCAATATCATTACGATAAGAAAACTAAGCTCCGTTCTTATCTCACAAAGTAGATTTATTAATGCATCCAATTGGATTAAAAGCATAATGCTTTGCAAGCAAGTAAACACTGAAACAAGTAGAACAAAACGACATTGATTGAGTTTCTGGTGGTCTCACCTATTCATAATAAGGATGCTGTTGTAAGGTTCGCCAATGCGCGAGTATACAAAGAGTGCCCCCTCGATGTCGGTTCTCTCCCACTCGTTTTTCTCACCGTTGAAGGTGTAGAGCGCCACATGGGTCGCGGTCTCGAGGATGTCCCGGACGTAGGGATCGACCCGCTTGAGCGCGGCCACGTTCATACGCAGCTCAGACACGTCGGCCGTCATGTTATTGCCGCCGCGACGGCCAGCAGTAGTCGTTGCACCTTCGGCTTCGCGGTTCCTGAGCTGCTGCTGCTGCCGAGCTGCGCCGCCGCGAAGCTTCGTCTCCGAGGAATTCGTCGTAGTGATTTTTTGGCCAACTTCTTCGGAATGAAAAACTCGCGAGGTTATGCGAAAGCTGCTGCCGACGGGATGGGACTGCTCGCGCGAGCTATAATACGTTGCCCCCTTGTGGCTCGAGAGGATGCTTCTCTTGTTTCGTTTTTTTTTCTTCTTCCTTCCTCACCTTCGGCCGAGCGGCTTTCTGTATGGGCGCTCTCGCGCGCGCGCGGCGTCTTCCCTGATACGAGGCCGAGTGCGACGTGCTGCAGGAACTCAACAACCTCCTCCTCGTCGTCGTCGTCGTCGTCCTCTTCCTCCTCCTCGCTAGCTATTCGCAATAACACGAGCAGCTGCTTCTGGTACGGACGCCATACTGAATCGCGCACGTTCTATCTCTCTTGCGCGCCTTTATCTTTCGGCTCGCGAGAGCGCGGGGCCGCACTATATAATGGCTGGTCTTTGTGGTACCGCGATGTTTGCGCGCGCGTTTCTCCGTCTCTCTCCTCCCGCGCACTTGATCCGGGATGTACGATTGAAACTATTATGTATCTGGTGCACGAGAAGGTATTGCGCTGCGGGCTACCGATTTCTGGCTATTACTAGACGAGAATCCGGAGGATCCACTAAATGCGCAGCTTGTTTGCGAGATATATTAAGATATATTACCGTGTGGACGGTGGCTCCGAAGCTCCCGATTTCGCAGAACTATACACCCTGAGTGGTGGGGGATTTTGTTTGGATCGTTTTTGTTGTATATCTATATGCGCGATAGGGTCATACATAGGGTTTGTTTTTTTAACGCGAGAAGGCGAGCGTCAAGCATGATAGCGATATATGATGGAGAATGTTCGTATTTTGTCGTTGGCTGCAGTGCAGGCGCACGCGCCGTTGGGACGCCGGGAAAATTCAAATTTCAGTCGAACGTCGGCGTGTAAACTTTATTATTCAAAATTGTAAAAGCCTATAATGATTTTAGTGCATATAAAGAGAATTTAATTGATTTATTGTTGTAAACACGTTTTTATGGTAAAGGACGCATAGTTGAAAAGGCAACAAGTTTTAATAACCTTAATTATACTTAAACATGGTAAGCGTGAAGGTCTTCCGCGACATTCTAGGTCGCGCAGTTGAATCAGTTGAACCTTGCTGGCTTGTAAGTATAAGTATAAGTATATATAACGACGAGAGACGGAAATTTGACGCATTGGCGACTTTACGTACATTTATATCAAGCGTGAGCACTGAGCATTGTTAAACGAGCGCATATATACACACAATGTTTTCTCGCTATGCTCGTCATTGAATTTTTACTGCTCTTGTAAAATTATGAATATTCAGCGAAGCTTTAATATAAGTATAATTCTCGGGTTTTCAGAAATTTCCATCGCGTCGTTAATACAACGCATATTCAACAAACCGAACTTGATACGAGCTCACATATATTAATATTAAATCCATTCAGTGTTGAACGATAAAAACAAGCTTGCATAAAGCAAATCCTTTGTTCCATGCGCCTCTCATTGTCTCTCGTTCTCGTAATCGCGCATCGCTCGTGTATAATGTATATAATATCTGATTAATATAATATATATGTCATAAAAAGCTTCAACATGCACTCGACTTTTTTTTACGCGTGGCTCTCATTGTAATCGTCCTATATAAATAACCGAGGCTCAATGCTCAATTCCATTATGCAAGGTAACGTGTCGCCAATAGCTTACATAAGACTCATTAACATCAACAAATGGTAGACCAATAAACGACCTATACGCAGTAATCTGACGGCGTATATATATATTCTATGTACGCACAGCTGTTCCAACTTTGAGAATTATTGTAACGAGTTAATATATATATCAGCTGATCAGTAAGCAGTGCAGCCAACCCGCGTACCTAACCTCAACTGCTTATAACTAAACAACATTTTGCGTCTATCCCGTACGAATACACACAGCATACGGGGGGTTGTCTCATCGCAGCTCGCAGCTTATACACGATACGTCGGAACTTTTTTCTCTGCAACAAAGCCCGCGGACAACACTGCTTTCCCCGAGATAAGCACAACATAGTACGACGATACACAGCATATAGGCATATACACAAAGTGACAAAGTACTGTTTCTCCGAGAGGTATAGGGGAGCGTGTGCGAGAGCCCGGAGTCGTGCCAGACGATTGATCATCAATGTAGGTAGTGCGCCTGCGACACACGAGTGTTGCCTCGCGTCTCGCGAAAACGGAAAATCCATCGCTGACGCGACAGCGCAAACACAGGTCGCGCGCGCCTGCGAAAGTTTCGATTCCGACCGTCTCTGTGCCGTCATTGTTGGCTCTTGTCGCGCGTGTCGTCGTGTCTTTCTTCAGCTTGTATCCTCGCGTTTCAGTCGTCTGCGAAGAGTGGAACAAGGTGTACATAAGTAAACGCGCGCCTCCAGAAAATAGTGTGTGCAGTAGTGTGTGCCTTGCCTATAGTTGCCCGCGGTGAGGAAAAAAAGCGGAGCGCGGAGCAAATGTCAACAGCGCTAGGTAAATAGGTTCATTACTTCCATCAGGCGATAATCGCGGCGAAGTGTGCGCTCCACATACGCTCTTTCACGATTATCGGTTTTATGTGTAACTATTCTCTTCTTGCCTAGAGGAGCATCTGACTTTGACATTGACTGCTGCCAGCAAGGCAGCAGTTGTTTGATAGATGCCTGTGTATACGTGTGCTCCCTTCTTTCCTCCTTCTTTTCTTGCCTTTGTGTGTGGTCTTGTATCGGGCAGGTTTTTTGCCAGGTCTTCGGAGTGGGGTATCTACTTACTACTGCTTTGCAGATTGATGAGGTCAGCTGTGGTGCTGCACTGCTGCTGCTACTGCTGTTGTCGTCGAGCAAAGCCTCTTGCCACTGCAGGAGAATGCTGGTGCCGACCAATCTAAGCTCCCGTGAGTGATCCACTCCACACTCCAGGCTTCACTTCTGCAAGTTTCTGAACAACAATTGCCAAAATGGGTTCCATAGCTCTAGAGGAGTATGAGCTCATGAAGGACTCAAAATATCGAGTGTGAGTTATCTATTTTAGATTTACTTTGACTTATCCATAAAAATTAAGAATTCCAACTGGGTAGTCTGTAGTATTCTCAAGTTTCTAGAACAGACTGTATTGTAACAATACATGATTGAGTTTTCTATCAATGTCTGATGTTAATAGGCAGTAATTGAAGCTATGCCTTTTTAAGTGATGATGACAGCTTATGGCTGTTTCAAACGATTCTTAGTCTTTAAGTAAAAAATAGCATGTTCAGTATGTTTCTAAATTTAGTATGGGCACGATTAAAATAGTGATTATTAAGGAATAAAAACAGCAGAGATTATCAGCAAAGATAACATAATCCAGTAGCCTACATGCCTGGATTAAATTATTTGTATTGATTTCTATGCTTGTTTTTACAAATTTAGCTATTTTATAATGAATTTTTTTTTGCAGCTATGTATCTGCTGTAGACAAGGCTCTCAAGAGCTTTGACTACACCAGTGAATGGGCAGATTTAATTTCTGCCTTGGGAAAACTCAACAAAGTTTTGCTGAGTAACATGAAATTTCCCGTAATCCCAAGAAGGATTAAAATTTCTAAAAGACTTGCTCAATGCATGCATCCAGCTTTACCATCAGGAGTCCATCTGAAAGCTTTAGAAACTTATGACATAATATTTAAGTGTATGGGCACAAACAGATTGAGTCATGAGTTATTTATTTACAGTGCAGGTACGTTGATTTTCAGTGCAAGTTTTCCATACTTCTTGGTTATTGCATTGCAGTGAATATTTTTATCAAGTTGCAAACAGTATGAATTGTGAAATTTATGCAAAGCAAATTAAATTTTTATCAGTAAACAGTTGCTTTCTCAATAAGTGGACTTTTAATAACTATAAGTATACTTTCACCCAAACATTTTCTTATTATCATCTGGAAGTCATAGATAATTTAATAGTTATCACATTTGCGTTTTTATTATATGTTACTTGTCAATACTAACTGATATTTGAATATGGCTTTGTATATTTTGCCTTGAATTGCATTGCTAATTGAGATTACAATTCACTCATTTAATGTATTCTGATATAATCTTTATTATTCTATAAAGGTTTATTTCCACTACTGGGTAATGCAGCTATGAATGTACGACCACTACTTTTAACAGTTTATGAAACTCATTTTGTTCCTCTTGGTGAAAGACTGAGACCAGCATTAAGTGGATTTCTCAGCGGTGTTCTTCCAGGGTTAGAAGAAGGCTCTGATCATTTTGACAGGACAAATTCATTGTTAGAAAAAGTTTGTGAAGGTGTTGGTCCAGCACACTTCTATGCTTGTTTATGGGATTGTCTTGCTTCTAACTCTGGAATACGACTGCCAGCAATATCTTTTGCTTTGACACATTTCAACAAAAAGTTGCCAACGGAAGATCAGCTTTTTATAATGGGAACCAATGTCGATATTATGGTAAAGTATTTTTAAAAATAATATATTCTCGTTTATTATAATATTATACTATTAATAGTTATTCTTTATTTTTATTATACTAGTTATAAAACAAAGCTATAAATTTGTTATTATGACTAAATTCTTTGTTGCTCAGAAATTACGCATTAATAATTTGAATCATAAATAATAAAAAATTGAAAGTTTGCAAATAAAACAAAGGTCATAATGCCTGCTACAGTACCCATAGTTTATTGTCATAGATTTCTATAACATGACTTCATAGATAAGCAATCAGTATAACAGATGAATACAAAAGATAAAAGCTGATTCACTACATTTATATCTTAAGGACAGGAAATATAAAACTTTGTCACTCTCTTTGATCATATCTGCGACTTTTAATGTTATTATTATGTCTTTGTAATAACAATTTTTTCGTATGAATTTAAGAAAGTAAATATGACTTTTCATTTGAATATGCAAAATTTCAATTTTCCCGGAAGTTTACGATATTTTAACTTTTGCGCCATAACAATTATGAAACGCTTCATAAACGTTTTAAAAATAGGTCGCCGCATTATGCGCCGGAGTACAAGACAGTTCTGTGCTGGTTCAAAGGAGTGCTTTGGATTTACTGCTCGTGGGTTTTCCCGTACACAATAGCCAACTATCGCGGAACGATATGGTGAATATACTTACCGCAGCTTTAACTACTATTTTACGACGTGATATGAGTTTAAACAGGTATGGCCTCTGTCATTCTTTTTCTTCCCACACAGGTGAATAATAATTATTTTTAAATTCTGTGACTTTTTCTGAAATAGGCGATTGTTCGCATGGCTTTTGGGTACCGAAGTGAATACGTCGATTCTAAAGAAGAAGGCTGATCGCGTAGCGGCTGAAACGTCGGCTGCGTACTTTGATGTTTATTCTAAGGAGATGTTGATAGAGGCGATTAAAACAACTTTAAAAACTATCTGCGACGATAACCCGCAGGACTTGAAACCTTATCGAATTCTGATATCACTTCTGGACAAACCCGATATTGGGCCTATAATTCTCGATGATATTTTGCACGAAGTTTATCGGTAAGCATTAATAAAAATTCCTTGAAGAAACTTTAGAGCTAGAGTAATATAAAAAATTCCTTTTAGAACTTTTTACAACGCTTGTTCGATATCGGGTAAGCATTCAAAGTCCAACGAAGTTGTGAAATCCGTGAATCTACTCTTCTCGACTTTAGAACCGCAGTACGTTTGGATCCATTGCGGTTTCCTTTTCGAAAAAGCTTGTGAGAAGGATCAAAGTGGTAGCTTAAAGTCTAGGTATAGGCGAAATATACAAGAACCGTATGTAAAGCCCGTTGGTTCGGGTATGCCCGATCTCGGCGAGGTTTGCTTGCTTGCAGAATTTTTGCTGGAAACCGTTTCATTGGATGCTTTTATCGACACTCCATCTGAACATTTGCCTAGGTAAAAACTGTTTTAATTTTAATTATATTGAATTGTAAAGTCTGAATACCTTTAAAACTAAAAATTTTTTTAGCCTTTTTTATAATATTGTTGACAAACTGTCGAATCGCATAGAACATTTGTCACCTTTGGAGATAACGAAAAGCTTAAAACTGTGTGGAAAAATTTTGTCAAAAGTTCAACCTGCAGTGACGGCAAATTCGAACACAGAAAAAGCAGAAAATGAAATTAAACAGGATGCTAGTTTACCCGTTGAAAGCGGTCTTGTGGCGATTCCATTGGAAAAGAGTCAATCAGATAGCAAATTGAATAAGCCTATTACAAATGAGTCGACAAATCTTTCATTTTCAGATCGTAGTCCTAGGTAAACAAATTTAAATATTATGTAAATACATACATTAATGTTTATTTAAGAAAAATGACAACCACCGATCTTATATTTACAGTCCAAGAAGACGAGCCAACTCAAGTGGTGCTCCAAAAAAGAGTGATAAAAAGTCTAAGAAGAAATCCAGCAAAAGTACTTCTAAGCTTTCTGATGCGTACTCGATCCAAGCAGACGGTAGTAGTATATCGGTAGTTGTGAGCGAAGAAGCTAAATCATCGAACTCTATGGGTCGTAATAAAAGCATGGAGGATCTCAAATCTAGCGACTATCAGATGGATTCAAATCAGGGACTTGGTATAGGTCTTGAAACTAGGAATGCATCATCGATAGGCTCATTGAACTCTTTGAGTCGAGGTCCATCACCAGCGCAACAATTACAACATTCCATGTTAGAGAAGTGCCTAAGGCTTTATGAGCTTTTCTATGTGAAGCTTGTGGAGCGGCGAGTATTAGACCGAGAAAAGTCTGTACCCGAGTTATTTGAGAGTTTAAGAGTATCTTCTTGTAAAGAAAGCTTCGATGAGAGAACAAGGCATTTAGAACGATTACTGAAGTCGAAACTTAATTTGGAAGATTCGGGATTTTTTAACCAGGAATTATCATCTCCAGAGGATAAAAAATTGGGTAAGACGCTTATTTAACCATCTATTGAAATTGAAGAATAAATAAATGTGATTTATTTAGTCACTAAAAACTTAATTCCTCTGTAATAGATATTTTGCATTTGTACGTGGAATCGGTAGATCAATCTGACTGGGAGGAAGTTTTAAAAGTCGCGTCGAGCCTTCTCGTTGAATTGTCTACCTTTCCGACTTACTTCTTACCGGGTGACGGTCTCTTAGAAGAGGAGGAACCAAGAGGAGTAGTAGCATTGCCAGAGTGGTTGAAGGTTTTAATGGTTTGTGCATGCTGGTTAGGCAATCAACCATCTCTTCAACTTACAAGCATTGCCACACTGTTAGATTTGATTGCTTTGTCGAAGGCTCATAGCGATACGGCAAACCAAGCGCATGGAGAAGGAGTAACGACAGTCGTTATCGTGCCGCTATTAAAACAGTGGCACGTATCTTACTTAAAGACTTACACGAATGTTTTCCAGGTACTTTTAAATACAGGTGCAGACAAAATCAATAAATTTATCATAGTCGTTAAATATTATTACGATCATTCTAGATACTAGCGCATTCACTGTGGCATCATCTTGGGGAACTTCCTGTTCACAAGTACAGAATTCGATGTGTTGAACTTTTACATGAATTACATCACGCTCTGCATGATTCTTGTGATGCAGTAGAAGATGTAATTGGATCTGCATTAATGTGCGAAAGTATGGAAAAAAGAATCGAAGCTTGCAATAGGTTTGCTACATTATGGCATCTTGGAAGAGATATCGAAGCTAATCCACGATTAAGAGGCTGTCTAAGAGGTTTTGATAAGTGAGTGCTTTCAAAAATTTTCAAGGTTTTTATAATCTTATCATTCCGAAAAAAACACATTGCGTGCTGAATAACTAAAATCTGTCGTTTATTCATTCATTGATATTTCCGGGGAAAAACATCAAATTTCATTATAAATGTAGTGTTATATTAAACATTTTCTAACTAACACTTAATGAATATTAATCATTAAAATTGTAGGTCACTTTTGAAACTCTTGGACAACTTGCAGCTCCCTGATAACTCTCCATTAAAATTACAATCGCAGTCCTGGCTGCTACATTGTCTCGTCCGTAACGATATCTCTCGCGTTGTGAATCCCGTCCTGACTATGCTCCTTGATTCGTCCACCTGTCGTATGAGCGTGCTGCATGTTAGTATCCAGCATAGCAACATTGTTCTTACCAAGAGTGATCCCACAACTCTTCTCGAGAAATCAGAAAGCACTCAAGACGAAGCCGAAGGTGCGGCTAATATCTATGCTATTAGTTCTGTTGACGGTAACGTCATATATCATGTGAGCAATGGGCAAGATGAACGTAGTAGTAATGATGAGAAGAAGTGGAAGAGAGGTAGATTATTCATCTTATAATAAGGTTAAATGATTAATGTTTAAACTAACTTTAACGACTATATTTTTAATATTTCAAGGAGGGCGTAAAAAGAAGCCGATAATAAATCCAGTTAAGGTAAAGCGCATTTTCGCTGTGACAACTTTAACGACTGACAACAAGGGCCATCAGTACGTGACGGAACGTAATCAAACGATGCGGGAACTCGAAGTTCCACCTAGCATATCAGGCAACCGCAGAATCTCGGTGTTTGTGAATCCTCTGTCAATCAATGGCAACGAGAATTCAAACGACTCTCTCACGGAGGAGGATTTATTGCCAGTGAAGCGACATAGTGCCGGAGTTATTGGTGGCGGTTCTAACGCTGCTGCTGCTGAAGTACTTAGAACAGCAAAGCGCTTCAAGAAACCAGATTTCAACAAAGGATCGACTGGAAGTTTGGACGAAAGTTTATTTGAATCTGCGGACTCGACAACAGCAACTGCTAAAACTAGAGATAAGAGCGATAGTACCAAGAAACTAAATGGAGAAATTGGTTCGTCGTCGCTTGATTCCATCACGAATAGCTTAGCGTCTAGTAGTCCAGAAATAGCCGCTAATAAATCATCACAGGTAACATATTTTTAATCGATTAAAATTATTTAACTAAAATCGATTATTATTTTGGATATTTTTTAGAACCAGCAGAAGGCCAAAAAGGAACATGTAATAATGCCTAACAGCGCGCGTGAGATCGCTGGAACAATTATAAAGGGCAAATACAATAGTATGAACAGCGAGTTCAATAACACAAACTATGAGGTAAACGATGCTGTCGGTAGTTTCGAAGCTACCACGGAAATACCTAGTTGGACAATGGGTGACGAAGAAGCAGATCTTGAAACTAGTACCACCGCTGAGGAATACTTTAGTAACTCGAGCGGTATTAGTGTTGTGGAGGAAGTGCTAAACGACGTAGTTGATAGAGTGATAGAACTCTGCGAAAACAATGATAGCAATAAACTCGTAAGTTTGAAAATTTTGGGAAAGAAATTAATTTTATATCATTGCATTGAGTGATGTTCGCTTTATTATAATTTTTAATATGTAAAATATTTTTCTTTACAGAGTGAAGATTCAATTCAATTAGAGAGCGGTGGCGTTAAGCGTAACAGCTCGGGTGGAGTTGGTGTTCACAACTTACATTCGCACATGCTTCTTTATTGCGGTGTATATGATTCGAACCGCACACTGTACGCGTTACGAATTCTCCGCAACGAGCTCCTGACTAATGCTCGTATGTTCCTATGTGCAGCAGCAACAACAGGTGTATCAAATAACCCACGAAGCACTGCACTCTTAACGTTATTGGCACGACATCGTAAAAGCGTTTTCGGCAGAAACTTCCATGGCGATGTGGCTAACACTGAGTTCGTCGCGGCCTATAGAAGCAGTATGTATCTCGAGCTTCTGATAAGCGTGTGCCTTTACTTTGCCAGAAGTTATTACCCAAATCTTGGTCAGATGAGACTGACGCAGGAAGAGATTTCAGGCAATAGACAAGTGCGTAAACTTTATTTTAAAGTTTGATTTTATTAGTTAATAATTTAATATCTAATGATTCATAATTTTTTCTGTAGGTTCAGTTAGCAAGTACAGAATTGTTGACACTAATATTTTCCGAATTGATACCAATAGTCCGCGACTCTGGTAAAGGCTTTAGCTGTTATATCATAGATTTATTAACAAAATGCAAAGTGCAAAAAGTCGCACTCCACTGCCTTGTTTCGAGTGTTCTGACTATGAAGAACGCGCAAAAGGATAGCGACGAAGTTTTTACCTTTACCGAGGAAATCATTCAATTTAACGATCCGGTCACAGAAAACGATGTCAATAAATGTAAATATAGAGCGAGCGATCACACAGAAGCCTTCCAAATGCAACTGTTAAGGTGTGTTGACAAATTGATGTTTTGCTTCGTATTAAATAATTTTAAATTATATACTAAATTATATGCTACAATGAAATTGCGTACATTTTAGGTTGTTATTAGCTTTAATAATGTTAGAGCATCAATGTGGAGCACAAAAGGGGGAAGAGGTTGTAGCGGCATCCTCAACCCCAACAAGTCCATCTAGAAATGCTCATAATTTATCAGGCAATACTTTAAAATATATTGCTGGAGCACCTATACCACAGCAGCCTATGTTTTTTGCTAGCATACTTAGTGCATTGAAATTGGTAAGTTTAAAAAGTACTTAGATTTATTAAAAAATTTGGAAATTTAATTTTTGAAATTAAATTATAGGAACACATGAGGCATCTCCATCAATACTGGACAACGCTTGTCACTTCTAGTCTACCCTTTATGAGTTCATCGCTAACGCAAATCGTAACTTCGGTTATCCATCAACTTTGCTGCAATATTGAGCAGCTGGCGTCTTACTACGTTAATGACGATGCATTACTATCATCGCGTAAGAGTGAAGACATCAGTACGGTAGAATGCTGTTTGCCAGCTGATTATACAGTTACGCATCTAGAAGCTTTAACTTTCCTATTACACTACTGCCTACTTGACACCTCGCAACAAATTGTCTTCTCATTCAATCAACCTAGCAGCGCCATACAGACTGGAGTTCCAGGCGCTAATCCTGGACAAATCTTTAATAATCTTATTCACGTTTTCATGCCTACACCACTTACTGCGGTAAGTTTACAGTAAAGATAAATAAGATAAGAGGAACATCGAATAAATGTGAAATGTTATTTTTTTTTTTGCATTATTCTGCAGGAATTAACTAGTGCTAAAGATAAAAGTGCTACAAATGAACAACTTTTAAATGCTAGAAGGATGGCCTTAAGTCATTTACCAAGAATAATTGCTTCACTATCTGCGCTTTGGCAGGCAGTTCTTGTGACTAAGGATAAGTAAGTATTCATTAAAAAAATATTAAAAATAGTATTTTTAGTTAATTTTAATAGTCTCATAATTTTGACATAACTATTAACATTTTAACCACGTAAAAAGAGTGGCTAAGTTATTGTATATAATAAATCGTTTGTCGTGTGTTTTTGTAGTGAACAGGCGACTTGCGTTGTTGGTAGCCCACGAGTAGTAAAGCATCAGTTGTTAGAACTTCTCTCGCCCATTTCCTTTCATCACGGTGTGAATTTCCTAGCAGCAGTTGCTGTTGCTTGGCACGAAAGGCGGCAACCCTCGGCAAATTCAAAGAGGGTATTGCTTTTTTTGTTTGTAATATTTTACATAGCAATGATTGTAATGATTGGCTTATTTTACTGCAGAGATCTGATAATAGTGTTATTAATTAATTATTTATTTTAATTTAGATATTACCGGAAGCATGTCCAAATCAGCAAGTGCTGGTGCAATTAGTGAGCGCAATTAGAGTGATGCCTATTGATACGTTAGTACAAACAGTTCATCAAGTCATTAAGACACCGCCGCCAATCAGTGGAGTAAAGCAAGATTTTTCCTTGGAGGTGTCGGTTTTGGAGCTACTTTATGTCTACATGCAGAGTAATACGTCACAAACTCTTGTGGAATCGTGGGCCTCTCTTCTTGGTTTGTTAAAAGACGGTCTTGCCTTAACAGCTCCGGCACAGTTTCTGTTATTAGCAATCTTAAATGAGTACGTCCAGAAATGTCCTGCAATGCAAGAGAAGAAAGACATCAGAGATCTGCAAGATATTACTGCTAAGGTATGAAAGTATTAAAAGCCTTGAATTTTCATAAAAGTATATTATTATCTTAATTCTCACATTACTGTTAGTAATTAAAGCTGTAATTATTAATATAATCACACTTTTTAATCAACGAATACTGACACTTTTAATTGAGTGCGCTTCTTGCATTCTCAGCTCGTCGAGTCGTGTTCCCAAATCGCTGGAGCGTGCCTTGAGCAAACCACTTGGCTACGAAGAAACTTGGCTGTGCGTGAAGATGTTTTAGACGTATCGGAAGGATCTTCTGAGGGTAAAGAAGGAAAAGCTGGCACCGGTACGTGTACGATCATTACTTCGCAAACTTTATTTTCAAAAGTAAAATAGATTTGCCGGCTCATAAAGTAAATATTTCGGTTTGGTTGCAGTGACTCCTGGCACACCACCAAATTCGGCTTACAGTGTACAAGCTCAGGCGGTACTTGCAGAAATTTTGGCGCCATTATTCGACGTCAGCTACGGTTCGCAAGAAAAGGAACGCGTAGCCACTTTGCTAACTAATTTGATGTATAACGTAACACCGTATTTGAAAAACCATACGTAAGTATTGGCAACTAATCTTCATCTTCTAACTATGCACATAAATTATAAATGATTAAGACTAATAGAATTGTTACAATTTTTTTCACAGAACGAAAAATATCGCTTCATTCACTGCCTGCTCTCAGCTACTCAGTTCATTATCTGGCTATCCATATACACGAAAAGCATGGAGAAAAGACGTTTTAGATTTACTGTTAGACCCTGCCTTTTTCCAAATGACAGCCGCCTGCCTACCTTACTGGAGAACAATAATTGACAACTTAATGACACACGACAATACAACTTTCCGAGACTTGTTGAGTAAGTGAATTAAATAATAAATAAAATTAAATCTCTATCAATTAAACTCTGAAATTGAAAATTTTTCGGTATATCAATTTTCAGCTAAAGTTTCAATAGCACAGAGCAGCAGTATAAGCATTTTTTCATCAAAGGAGCAAGAATACGAGCAAAGAGCACAACTTTTAAAAAGGCTGGCCTTTGTAATACTTTGCAGCGAAATGGACCAATATCATAAGTACATGCCGGAAATTCAAGGTAATCATTCAGTATTTTACACAAATTTTAATTCGTTTATCATTTATTAATTCAATACTTTATTTTTTTACAGAACGACTTGCAGATAGTCTTCGATTACCACAAGTCATACCGTCAATCCAAGCACAAGTATTTCTTTGTTTTCGAGTGCTTCTTCTTCGAGTCTCACCGCAACATGCGACATCACTCTGGCCAGTCATAGTCAGTGAATTGGTTCAAGTGTTTTTGCACATAGAGCAAGAGTTGAGCACTGACTCTGAAGAATTTAGGTAAGGAAGATTTTTTCTCAAAAGTTAAATAGCAAAATTTATTTCTGAATTGTCTAGCATTATTTTGGCTGTTTATTATGGTGCGTGGAAACTGCTTTTACGGGTAATTTTTAAGAAAAGTAACAAAATTAATACAATACTGCTTAACTAATATTATTTTTTTCTACATGGTTAATGCGGTATACTAACAACGACTGCCAAAATTTTTTAAATTTAAAACTTTATTAAGTTTGTGAGTCTTGAAAAATCAAACGAAAAATGAATTGTTTAAAATTGCACAGTTTATTCTTGATTTTCTTCACTAACAACAAGAAACAATGCACACATCTTTTGCTGTATAAACACTGTTTATTAAAAATTATGTTTATAAAAGCTATCAGTAATTTACGAGGCACAATTAACAATACAAAAAATTATTTCAGTTTTAATTATATAGATTAGATGAAATGTATAAAGTAGTTAAATACATCTCTCGAAAAACTATTCAAGTGTGTAGAGATTTCTCTTATGTCTGAAATAAGGACACATATTTTAAAAATATATATATAAATTTATAGTATATGGAACTTTGGATAAAATTTACTACTTCATTTAAGAAAATAAATTCTATACACCAATCAACATAAATTTCACATTTATACGTAACCTTTGTAAATGAAAAATTTAAAAATATTCAAATCACTCATTATTATTATTTAAAAAAATAAAAACATACAATCATATCCAAACGTTTCCTACTAACAATCGACAGATCCTAATGATGTGATGTTTTTTCGCTCTGTTTTGGCATCTTCCATTTGATGGGAATTTCGGTGCCACCATGAATTGGTTGGTTGGTGTTGGGATGGCAGTCGTCAGAGCAGGTAATTCATAAAAATGTTTCTTTTTCGTCTCGGATGCATCGTGAACTGTTAATTAAAGAAAAAATTTACTCCTTTTTCTTTCTATTTACATAAACTTATAGTGTAATTTCTAATGTTAGAAAACGCATATGTATCAAAGCTTGATAATAGCTGCAATGAAGTAGAGTAGGCACATTTGCTAGAAAATAAAATACATTCATTTTTTACTAGTCATACAACGGAGTAAGTATTTTCTTAACTACATGTGTTTGACAAAGTGTGAAAATTATTTCATAACATCAGTAAATGTCATGTATGCACTGAATGTTCTGTACAGAAAATAATTTCATTAAATGAAACATTAGGTACATATTAACGTAAAAAATATTCGCAGTCTTTCATTACAATAACAGCTTTGCCGTTGTGAAAGTAAAAGTAAAATTGTACGGTATTATGATACAAATTAGAAAGCACGTTGGTTAGCGCAGAAATTAATGATGGAAATTTGCTTAACAGTTCACACATCAAGTTGCTTTCGGCATTGGACTCGTCGTGGGCTGTGAATGCGAGTAATGGACTCCAAGCACATGGTCATCCGCACTGGCTGCAGTTACAGTTGGCTGCTGCAAAATTATTAGATTTAGCTCTTCTGTTGCCGGCCCATCGATTACCGCAATTCCAAATGTAAGTAATAAGTATATATATATATATTTTTTTGTTTCAAAAAGGTTTCAAGAATTATTTAAAACCTTTACTATGTGCTATAAAATCTGTTTTAAATTCGATTTCAGGTATCGTTGGGCCTTTGTAGGGGATGCAGCATCAGGCAGCACAGAAAATAATAACTTAAGCTCGGATTTTGTGCCTCACATAACAAGAATAGCAAAACTTATGGACAGTAAAGTAAGTGCTATTTATAAAAGAATATCATTCGAGGATATTTCTATTCCATTCTAACTATCAAGTAATGCTTTACAAAATCCAACAAAAACTAAAAATATACAGTTTTAAAAAAAGATTCAGTACATAAAGTAGTCATCATCCTCTGGCGGACATTGTTCCGGTAGTACGCATTGTTCACTTGTGGGATCGTAAACAAAGTCCTCGCGGCACTCGCAGCCGCTATTGCAAGGAGTATAGCAATCGACGATATTTGGTTCTGCACAGGTGAATTGACAGAGACAGTGCGTCCAGACCGAACGTTCATCGCACTGCGTAGGTTGTCGCGCTTCCATAAATTCAAGCTCCTCATAGTCGTATCCCGGTATTCGATGCTTTGTGTAACGATAGACACGTTCTGTTGTCGGCCAGTTACCCTGCAATGGTTTATTAAAGTTGTTTTTGATGATAATAGGGGATGTTAATATTTGCACTGTTAAAGTTTAGCAAACGGTGTTTTAATATAGTGCAAAGTTGTTGAGACTAGTATCTACTGTATCTAATATTTATCTGGTTGCATGAAGAAATAAGTTAACATCATTTTCTGAATCTTTAAAGGAATACGTTATTTTATTAATCTTCTCTAGTGTATATCGTATAATTTTTATTTGAATTTGCTAAAACACTTCTAAAATGATTTTAGGCAAATCGTATTAATTACTCTAAAATTTTCTAAGTATAAATAAGCTCTAGTCATCCACTCGCATATCTCTAAGGATCCATCTCTGCAAACTGTCACTAACCCCCATTATTCCATCATGAGTTCCTCTGTTTTCTCTGCTACCGCTGACAATGCGTCGGCTCCGATCTCCAACGTCATCGGGCTCGCTAACAATGTAGAAATCATCTTGGAGTTGATCAACCTCCACGTAGTTAGAAGGTCGCTTTTCCGGTAGTTCCTTGTAATAATCGAAGTCATAGTAGTCCGAGTCGTCCGTATAGTCTGAAAGATCGTATTAGCATTTACGTCTGCTCATGTGCATATCGCGATCACAACAGATGCATCTCACGCATGAGGGGCCTATTAAACTGCCTTAGAGCTGACGCTTGGTGGGCACATAATTAATAGCAACTGTCGTGAATTAAGTCTACGTGATGTACGCACATGCTGTGTGTAGACATGATCACATTTGCAATATTATGCAGTTTGTTGTGTTATCTAATTTGCAAAATTTGAGTTTAGTTTATTGCGTGAAAATTCTTTTTCAATGTTTTTGACCTTCTCTTACTTCTAAAAACATTTTCAAATAGAAAAGTTTTGTTACAGATAAAATACTAAACAACGCGTACTTCAAGAACTACAATTCCGAGTATCTAACTTTTAAAGAATGCTGTATCAATTATAAAATTTGTCACTACATAATTTAAGAGCAATAGTTTTATTTTACTTTTCGAGTTTAATACAGAAACCAAAAAATAAAATTGATCATTATTGCTTAGCTCGTCCACATAAAGCAATTGTTGTTACTCCCACACACAATCATTAGATTTGAAAAAAGTCTATCACTCAATAAGGAATAATTGAAAAATTGTCCTTTACGTCATTCATCCATGTGAACTTTTGACAATCGCACAAGACAAATTAAAGGTCATTCAAATGGTCTGACAAAAGATCGCGACTGGTGGCCTAAGTCGCCGTTAATTGCGTATTTAAGTCACCTTAAAAGCTTTTTAAGCTGTCCAATCAGCAGTTTTAGCCGAAGTTTCTGAGAAATGGAGTGAACTGGTTTAGAAATTTTTTACTAATCTATTTTTAGTTGATAATGTAAGAAGTAAGTATATAGAAACTGTAACTTTTTGTTATATCGCAACGCGGATTTCTCGTGTCATCAGTATCATTCATTGTAACTAAAACTAGCTCTCGACCTTGCTCACACGCTATGATTGCGTCCTACGCACACATAAATCAATTATTTTGAATTTATGAATGGACCACCACGGTATATAATATAGTTCTTTTATATACGCATATGTTATATGTACTGTATACTTTGTATACTGTGTGCAATTGTGTATACTATATAATATGTACATATACATATATCCGGTACATAAAAAAAAGTATAACATTTTTTGAAAACGAATTTTCTTACATTTATAACAAATAAAATATAAATATATATATGCATAATGCATATATAAGAATTCAGTTTAAAAAGTTGGTTTAACTCGTTTGAAATGTACCGAATAAAGTATGCAATTGAATTTTATTGTTTGTGAGTCGTTCTCTACGATTTTCGTCGTGAGATTGTGGTGACTTGGCTGATTCTAACTTTTATCATGTCTTGCTCCTTAACGACGTTCTGCGAGCTGCACACTTTTAATCGAATCTTTTAAGATAAAATCTCGACGGTAATATGTGTCAGTGTCAATTTCCACGATGTCTCTCTTTTACGCGAAATGTGACAAAATACAAATGGTCATCGTGCAAGCCTTTCTTTATCTATAACACGTGAACGTCAATGAATTTCTCTGCGAATTTGGAATAAATTAATCTTTTTGATAATGCGCTCAAATAAGAGCAAAAAACTCTGCGATACAAATTTTTCTTGGCGCGTATGTCTCAACCCTCGCAAATCAAATAAATCAATTGGACTCTCTAAAAAAAACATTGTAAGCTTTTATTCTAATATTACTAGGTAAACTCTCATACGTATTTATAACAACAAACTCAAGCCCGGTCCAAAACTAGCGGCCCACTTGCGCACGGCCACCTCCGCGAGGCTCTGTATGCGAGTGTAGCAAAAGTCTGATACTCACGAGCAACGGTAACGGCGGCCAAAACTCCAAAAATCAGCAGCAGGATCAAGCTCGTCGATCGCGCGGACGGTAATAGCGATCCATCCATGACGCCGGTCAAGCGCTCACTGCGGCGGCAATAACTCGGACGCGTGCATGCAGCGTATATGACTGATGTTCTCTTCTACAATCCTATATATCGTTCTCTTCCGCAAATTTAGTTTAGCGTCTAATGCGCCACGCGTGCCGATGCATCGATGACCGACGCATCTCTCGTTGTGGACAATTTTTTTTTTTTATTATATACGCAGGAAAATAAATCGATCGTTAAACTCGTATATCTCGTTCGACGGATTAAGCTTTATTAAGACATGCGGATGTTTGCTCGCGGATGTAATTGAGATAGCGCTCGTTCGGCAATTAAGACTAGACTTTTGCGCGTTCGTCGTAAAAAAACATTCGTCGCGGTTATTTTCGCGCGGCGGCGGCAAAGTTGTAATAGGTTCGCGAAAGATCGCGCTCGACTACCTGACAAAGAGCCGAGGCGTTTTCCCCGATGTGTCAAAAAGTTTCCCGCTATCCCCCACGAGCTATAAATAACGTCGTGGAGCACGAGCGAAGCTCCTCCTGTTCGTCCCGCGCATCTGGACCCCGTCCAAGTGATCCGATCCGGAGCACGACCGCGGTGATGCGCGCTTTGGGAAAAGCTCTCTCTCTCTCTCTCGTGTAAGGCGGCGCGCGCGGGAAACTCATGAATTCTTACAATGTGCTCCAATTCTGTGTACTACACGTTTCAAATGAAAATTTTTGTTTTTATTTGCTTCAGTTCAAGGAGAGCGAATCGCCATCGAATCTGCCGGCCGGTGAGCTGCTGCTGACCTCCAGTAACATCCGTTCTCTGCAGGACCTTCAACATTTCTTCGCGGCTCTGACGCGTCGACCCGAGGAATCTCAGGCCCACTTGAACGTCGCTCATCTCGAGTCCGTGATCGAGCAGGACTTCCTTGAGAAGATGCCGAGCTTGCCCGCGAGATAGTAGGAGCATCATCGAGCCCCTCTTGTAGCAGCTGCAGTCGACGGGCCCGTTAGCGCGCCGCAGGCGAGATTGGCCTTTGTATGACGACCATCAGATTCGATGTTGAATACCTGCAGTACGGAGTTCTCAGATCGACGAGCTGTTTGCTGACTACTTTTTTAGTTGAGGGTATTCGATTTTCCGCGCGAGAGAAGAGATGGCGCCTAGATTGAAAAGCCAAATAACAAATTCGAAGAAAATAAATAAAAAATAAATACGTATATATAGCTCGGTTTCAAACGAGTATCTACATAGTAACTTTAACTCTGCTGTGGATGTCAGGTCGCTTCGAAGACTGATGAAAAAGAGCCTGCGTGTGAAACATTCATTGCATTGCATGTACATAAATCAACTATGCAAGAATTTGTTTTCTGTCCTTTTACCCTGTTTTACGAGCCAGAACCAGTCAGAGCTCAACCATCCTTCATTGAATTTCTCTATAATTTGTGTTACTTTGTTGTATGAATATCAGTAGCAATGAAAACAAAGAAAACTTTAAGCATGTAAAAAGTGTTGATGACTCGCGCTACTATAACGATCGGCGTGAGCGTATGATTAATATAATAATGTTTTTATAAATGTTGAAACGTTGTAATATAGAGAAAAAAATAAGTTTTAAGCGAAGGAAAGTTTGGACATAAAGTTCGGCATCAGAGTGTGTCACTGTAAATGTTACTGTGAATGTTTGAAATTCAGTAAAATTAATAGCGAATTGCGCTTTGACTGAAGTCACTTAATTCTTAAAAAATCATTGTTTTTATTCGTTGTTATTTTATTTGTACCGAGTGAAGTCAACGAGAACTGCGCTTCAATTTTTCAATCATGTGATTTTTTCAAAGATAATTTTTATTGAGATTTTTATTCAAAGCTTCGTAGTTAGATATCATAATTGTAGATAATTATTTCAGTAGAACGAATCTTAATCACTGATAATTTTGTTAATTCAATAAAACTTTAAAATTTGTTAAATATTGAAAGCTGATTGCTCGATAATGTAATTATGAATGTAATTATAACGTAGACGTGTTGTTCAAAATAAAAATTAATTATTTGCTTTTTGTCAAGCTTTTCAATCGTCTCCTCATTCGGTTGTGAATATGTATCAAAGTGTGACTTTCGCCTGACTTTGCATATAGAATAGAAGTGGCACAAGATGAAGCAAGTTATATATTTAAATTTAATGTTAAATTAACCTGATGAAATAAAAAGTAACAACTATAAAAGTCATTTTATAAGTACTTTTCACTTTGGCATGTGTATATAATGTTTTGCTGCCACATAAGGAATAACGTGCTGTTAAGAGCTTGCCATGAAGATTGGGCTTATAAAAATAAAGGAACAAATTATATTTTAGACATAAGATATAGAGAATACAACATTATAAAAAGACGGTATAATGTATCCTTCTTTATTAAGAAAAACATGTATAAATGTAACGTCACGCATTTGTCCAACCTGTTTTAGCAGGACTTGCAATGTAAACTATTTTTGTACTCACATAAAACTCAAATTAAGATCCCCAAATCAATCCAATTATGGCATTTTAAAGTATTAAATAATAAACAATTTTAATTTGCAAAAAAAAAAATAAATAAAAATAAAGAAATCACCGCCAAATAAAGAATTGCTGTTCTTTGTTTTCCCCTTTCATGATACAATCTGATTTTACTACTTAATTTATACATCTATCTTCAGTCATACTCACACAATACAATATAGAATATCAAATATTCAAGCTTTACTTATGTAAAATTTGTATGAGATTCATGTTCATAAAGTGGCCTTTTACTAAGTTTTCGCAAAGTAAAAAAAATTTCGCAACTATTACATATAAATCGCAAGATAGATTTAAGAATATAACAGATTCTGATAGAACATTTTGATACTAGTTCTACAGAAGGGATTTTTGTATGACTTTATAGTTAGAGCGAAGTAAATAGTAATTATTCGTTTATACTTGCATTTGCAAGAATTTGTTTTGACACATGTCGCTCTAGTACCAAAAATATTTATAATGAGAATCTAAATCTAACGTAATTCAATTTAACTTTTTAATAGTATAATTTATTTTTATATTAAATAAATATTTTAAATATTTAGGTATATTTACACTGTTGAACAGTATTTATGAAAAAAAATATACCTATGCACAATAATTAATTTTATAAAATTATAACAATAATAATAATTCTTTTTAATACATAACATCGAGAGTAGTGAATGAATATTAATAAATTTTATTGCAAAAGTCATGAATTTGCATGATTCTAAATCTGTGTAAGTTTAAAACTTCCTAAAAAGCCACCTTAACAACAAATTTTAATCAAAATTTGTACAAAACCACGAATATAAACACTAGCCTTGTTCGTTATATTTTACTTTTGATAAACCACATACACACGCGAGTCACTGATCACGCATTGCTTTTCCTTTTCTTTTTACGCAAATCAAGCGGAACGCAATCCGTGTTGCTGCAATAAGTGTTTATAATCCCGCTTTTGTCGTGCATTTGCGCGTGCTGTTCAAGTTCATGTTTGGATAGAAATGCGAGATTACACACGAAGCACATGTGATTTTTTGCTAATTGATGAAAACTTAAGTGATTCTCATAGGAGCGTTGCTGTACAAACTCCTTGCTGCAGAGTTTGCACACATACTTAAGTTTGTGGAGCTTGTGTTTTTCGCGTAAATGTGTTGTTAGATTCAAGTCTTCCGAGAAGGTGGCTGGACAGTATCGACACTTTAGCATTAATATTTTAGTCTTTTCTTTTGAATGTGCTCTGCTGCTAATCTTTAAAGCTTGTCTCATACTTTCATTGACGATTTGAACCTTAGGCTTTGGTCGCCTACATTTCATATTTTCTTTTTTGGGTGGGAACTTTCGAGGGAAATAACAGTCTTGAAGCTCTGTTGCAGAGTTTGATATCGAATAATGTTCTCCTTCATATTTAACATCACTATTAGGCTTCTGTTTATGATCCTGCAGTACTTCTGCTGGAGCTGGAGGAGGTGATGTCATTGAACTCTTTACAATTGGAAGTGATGTAGGAGGTTCTATTGCTGAAGGTGCTTGAGGTAGTGAAACAAGTAAAGGAGACATTTCCTTTGATGGCTTTACAGGAACATATTCGGGATGGTTGACTACTTTTTCATATAACTGTATAGTATTCTGGAAGTTCATTGTTTCTTGTTTTGTGTGGTACTCACAATCATGGCACATGTATGTTTTACCAGGTGGTGGTGGTTGACTCTAAAAATATAAAAAAATATGCCAAGTTAATAAACATAATCAAAATCAATTACAATGTAAAGTAAATGTAAAATTTAGATTTATTACCTTAGATCTAACAACACCAGCACAAGATTTTCTACAAAAATCGCAGTAATAGATACTTTGCCAGGTCACTGCCATCATGTGCAGTTGAAATTTCTCCTCTAAATTTAAGTCCTGAAAATTTATTATAAAAATAATGTTATCAAGCTAGTAACTTTTTGTATGATAAAAATCTTAAATTGTCTATATATAAGCAGCTAACCTTATCACAAACATCGCAACCCATTCTATAGACATCAATATGCGTCATAAGGTGCTCTAAAAGTCTATTTTCATTACAAAAAACAATGTCGCATTCATAGCAAGTAACTCTATCAATCTCTATAATAGTTTGATGTCGATGGAGAATGGGAGACCTACTCCTGTAACCATCATTGTCCATAAAATAGCTTTCCAAATAAAATGGTGTTTGCACTGTGTCCACGTTGTTGATAGTAACTACTTCACCAGACGAAGTAACGAAACAGCACTCATCAACATTATTGTCCATTAGCTCGGAATCAAAATCTTCGGGTGATTCTTCTAACCAATCTTCGGTATCACATAATAATAGTTCTATGGATTCAGGTTTTATCACAATAGTCTCTACATCGCCGGAAACCATTGCTGGTTCCTCTTCGTCCATTGTGACTTTTCCTATACAAACAAAATTTTTCATCAGAATCATTGCATTGTTATTGTGAAGCGAATATTGTTTAAAAAATAATAAAATTATCAAAAGTTGCATAAGTTACAGCGCACACCAATGCTTAATAACTTTTCCTAAATACTTTTGTTACTTGTATGCTAATTTCATTACTTTCAATTAAATTTTCATTTAGCCAATTATGATCTATCCCTCACAATTATAATGCAAAGTTTGCAAACAATTGACGACAAAATAAAGTTCTGTGATCCCCCCCCCCCCCAACGTCGCCCACGCTCGAATCCATTATAAGCTATATACAGCTGAAAGTGAAAATATTACACAAGACCAACACCTGTGGGCGAACTAGCCACGTTCACCCTTCCCGTTTACAAACGCCGCATATGAAAATTCACCGCGAATGACTAGTACGAAATTGATACGCACAGCAATGGCACTGCCGGAGCTTCTCCCAAATCGAAGAACAAGTAGCAGCAGCAGCAGCAGCAGCAGCCAGCAGTAAGTATAATCAGTATAGAACGGCGCAGAGGTGGCGGGGTGAGAGAAAGAGAGAGAGAGAGAGAGAGAGAAGGGCCTGGCCTCTCTCTTGCTCGCAGTAGACACAGCTCGTATATACCGCGACGAGGATTAGAAAAGGAGCGAGGCGTTTGTTTTTATTCGCGTCTCGCTCTCGCTCGAATCAAGTCTTCCTCCTCCCCAGTAGTTATAACAACCGACGCAGACGACGTCGTCGCTCGCAATACAGTATTAATCACGGTAGCACAATCAGCGAACGGCTCCATATTATAATTCTATTGTTTACGTCGTCGCGACTGTAAGCTATAAGCTATAAGCTATAAGCACACACACACATACACAGTTCACTTATTTTTCTGTTTAACACATTTAACTCGCGCACGTATGCCCGAATAGTCCACGGTGAGTCGCGACTTGATTTGGCAATTAACAGTGACACAAACAGCGAGGGAGAGGTCGAGGAGAGTCGAGAGAGACTAACGATTCTTGTGTGTGTGATGTGGAGACTAGCTCCCACATGGCGCATCGAGCGTCTCTCTCGCTCTCTCTTTCCTTGCTTCGTGTACGTCTCTCCTCTCTCTCTCTCTCTCTCTCTGACTCTCTCTCCTCTCTCTCCGCTCTCTCCGCTCTCTCTCCTCTCCTCGTCGCTTTCTTATTCTTCTTCGTCCGTGCCTTTCTCTCGGCGAGCGCTGCAATGTGCGTCGCTTTGCTTTCGGAAAAATGGTCGTCTCTCTTTAGTTTCTAGGATTTGAGGAAGTACATGTTCAGAGTATATATGCATTATGGATGATTCCCTTTTCCTCCTACATTATTGTAACTTCGTTTTAAGTATAGGCAAAATACGTCGACGAGTCGTCTTCGTCAATGTTCAGAGTCAAGGTTATATACATTTTATGTGGCATCGCGGCGGGGAATGCGTGGGCGAGACGTATTAGCTCTTTTTCAGCGACGAATCATGAGCTTTTCTTTGTCCGTGTCGAGACTCGAAAAAAGACGTGTGATATCTATTTGGGCAGTATAAAAATAAATGATTAATTGCCGCGTGCTGCAGCATCATGAGAAAGACTGTGTCAATGCTCCGAAAAGTCGGAGCTTTTTGCAGTAGGATATTTCTCTTATACTTATTTCGCATTCTAGCTGTTATATACTTATGTTTATACTTTATGTTTTGTGCCTTTTTGAATTATGCTAATTAACACAGAGGAAAGGATTTGTACAAGTTTGAAAAGTTTGATTGCACTTTTTTCTTAACTTTATGCTTGCGATTTTTTCGTATGGAGTCGTCTATAAACAGATAATAATAAGTATTTTAATGTAGACCATGGAGGAAGATGTAGATGCAGCTTAAAAAGACTGTCGAGACTCGAGATGAACATTATATCTATATATAGATGATTTCATCTAATGTAGATGATAGTAAAATCATATTTTTCTATTGCAAAATGTTTAAACATACTTTTGTTTTTATCTTTTCATAGATTTAGTACAATTAATCGAAAAACAAACAGGGACTTCCTAATAATTTTATTTTTTTACCCTTAAAAAATATTATTTTGTTAAATAACGCTATTACATATTCAATCAAAGGCAGCCTTTTTTAAAATGCTTTTAGTATCAAATAGTTATTCCGCTGCCTTCCTTTTCAATAATTTTAATTTTCATCCTATTTATGATATATAACGTCACAATAACAGTACAGGCAAATGACTCATATACAAATATGCACACGCATAATACTGAATCGTACACCATATAATATAAATATGGCGCCAACAGACGAAATCAGCGCGTCTAAAATATTGGCAGACCTGTGTACTGTCTACTATAGCCTATAGCTGTCTGACATTAGCAGACATGGCTGCCAGTAGTGCCAGTGCTATACCACTGTCAACTGTGTACACCCATATAGTGTGTCCGTGTGTGCGTTATATTCGTTGGTATTACGATTTTATTGCTGCTAAAATCTACGACACTGTATTTGGCTACTTCCACCAGTTCGTCCAGCACATTGGCTGTTTTCACGATGATGATGCCGTGTTCGTGTTTTAATTAAAAAACACAATCCAATCAGTTGTTCTTGTTGTTCTGCAACTAATCGAGTGTTGCTGAAAGTAAAATAGTCTTAACTTCAGTGTAACATAACCTACTGCCATCACCAATTCCAAAATCGTTGCAGCATGCGAAATTCTGCAGAGGTGAGTAGCATAGATATATACGTCATTCACGGTGATGAGACAATGTATACCTACATATTGCACAGTTCTCGTTTGTGCGCTCGTTCAAAATTTTCGAACTACGAGAAATTGGCCTCCTAAAAGACCTTCGAAGGTGCACGTGAACGCTGTTTAATAAGTTCCGCTGGGTGGTTTCGGCGAAAGATGTCTGGTCGAGGGGGTTAAGTTGCCGTGTAGGATTTTGTGATGGGCGGCGTTTACGTGCCGGGGATCGACGCATTTAAGTATACTTATTGTCGTACAAAAATACGAGGGTCCAAGTCGCAAAAAGGAAACCGAAAGGATGCTTAGTGCTGACATAAGTACAACATATAAGTATACATAAATAGCCTTGCTGCGTTCGATTTTCTAGAAATTAGGAATGTACTAGGATATTCCTGGACATGTTAGTACCTGATAGTTTTTTTGACGCCATTAAAATAAACGTTTTTTCGTCGCATGCGAATTTTTGGATATGTTTTAGGACTAATTTTGTCTGTGTATACTAATTACTGAGAATTTTTGTGTAACATGCATCCTCAACAATAAACGTAAAATTTGCGATTATTGACAATTGGTAATGAAATGTTGTGCACACAGTAATCAGTGAAACTATACAGTTTTGATAGACATCATGTACATTAAAATTTTTTTTTGGTTTTAAGAACGCTTCTTTAAAATCAAATTGTTATTTGCTAATTCTTTGTATTGATTAAATTCATGCTCATTTCTGAATGATTCAATGAAATTCATTAATAAATAGTAGCAATTCTCATTTATTTGAGATTCTCACGTCTAAACAAATGAACTATTTTTAATAAATATTATCTAAGAAAATACACTACGAATAAATGAGCTGTACAAAAATGTAAATTTTTTGTTTCAGGAAGCTGCAAAAAAGTTTATTCATGATAGTTTTAAGTAATTGTATATTTTAGTAATTTTTGAATAAACTTGGTAAGATATTAAGTGTTAAGGAATATAGTCTTTGAACACTATGGACAAGTCTTCAGAAGAAGCATTACCAAATGAAAGCAGTAAAAATGACAAAAATGAGCAGCTTTCTATACTTCACACAAATATACATGAGTTCCCAGCAAAGAAGAAGTTTTATAATACTGTATTTGCAACAAAGATGAGAAATCGAAAAAAAGAACAAAAATTGAGGAAGATGGATTCTACAGAAGTTTTAGTTAATTGTAATTCTGTGTCCTTAAATTTGAAGCGTATTGATTCAGATGCTGCGCCTAAATTAATTAATACAGCAGAGCGAAAGAACCGTAAACGGAAACGATGGAATCGTTGGAAATTGGGAGTAGCAGAAAAAAGAAAAAAACGAAATAAAACACGAGTGAACGTGGATAAAGTGAATACATGCAAAGAACGACAAATAAGCGAAAAAAATATAGGAGAGAATAATGTGGGTCAAATCGATTCTTTGACAAAAGAAAAAATATTGCAAGAAAATAATACAGAATCTCCAGTTATAAATGATGATTTGCAAAGGAGAATGAGCCTCAGACATTTTGTTTCTAATGTCATTTCTAATAAAAAATCTGAACTTAATTTGGATAAAGAAATTGTATCTAAGGTAGAAATTTTTAGTTGCAGAAGAACTGAACCTTTTATTGGTAAACTAAAAACTAAAGAAGCCAGAATTTTAAACATAGAAAAAATGTTTAATGAGAATGGTACAGGTTTTACTCAAAACAATAATAAACCTATTACAGAGAAGGTTGATAATTTACTAAAAGAAGTTGAATGTCAAGTAAATTCAAGTTCAGTGGAAAATAAAAGTCATGGAAAAACAGAAAACTTAAAAAATAATATAGACACAAAAGATTCTACAAAACCATGTAAAAATATACATGAAGATAATAGTGCATGTATTGTAAATACAGAAAAAGAACTGGTCAGTCAAGAATCAAAGAACTCATCAAATAAAGTCAATGAAACCAAAGAAAATGTAGATGAAGTTACAAGTTGTCAGCGTATAATACCATTTGAAGGTAAAATCTTAAAGAAAACTTCAGATAGTGTATATGTAAAATCCATAGATGTAGCTTGTTCAAATTCTACTGATATACAGTTAGATTCTACAAATAATAATATAAACACAGAATCAAGTCCTTCAACAACAGATTCAAACACAAAACAAAATTCTTCAAAAGTTATTTGTACTAAATCCAAAGTTGCTTCCAATGATGTGAGTCCAAAATCAGATTTTGATTTAATAAGTAATGATGCAAATTTAAGATCTTCCAAAGATACTAACATAATTAATAAGAAATCTCCAATTCAAGATGAGTTTAAAATAAACAACTCAAAGAATAATATAAATGATACACCTGATTCTTCAAATAAAGTAAACATAAAAGTCGATAGTGTGGAAGATCTAGCTACATCTAAAGAGTTTAAAAAAGTATTGAATTCTTCCAATCAAACTGAAACAAAAATTAATGCACCATGTAATGTAAATATTGAATTAGATAATTCATCTGATGAAATAGATTCTCAATCTATGAAATCAGAAACTGCAGATAATAAGAATGAAAATTGGAGTTGCAGTAGAACAGAACCTTTTAAATATTATTCTCACTGTAGTAGGACTCTGCCTTATGTACGCTCAGAAAGTAAAGTAAAAAATAATTTAACTCATCCACCTCCTGATGAAAATCCACAATTTGATTCAATAGCAAATAAGCATGTGCTGAATGAAGTAGATAAAAGTCAGAGTGAAATAAACATTCCAAAAAATTTGGATCATCAATCTGTTGATTGGGCTGTAAGTAGTACCACTATGAATTCAAGTGACAATTCTGAATCGTTATTACAAAATGAAGAATGGAAATTTAGAAGAAAACGTCAAAGGAATTCTGAAGATGAGAATAAGGTATTTTTATCTGTTTACCAAATAATGTTGCTATACTTAACATACTGTTTGACTTAATATATATGTATAATTTCTTTGTAAAATTTTAACCTCTATTTTATAAATACATATCTTTAGATATTACTTTAAAATCATCTTGAAATAAATTGATGTTTTATTACATTATAGATCAACATTGACGTAAAATTAATACTATAACTTTTTTTCAGATTGAAGAACCAAATCATTCTTTAAAAAAATCCAAAATTAAATTGTCTCCACCCAAAACATCTTTAGAGCAAAAATTAATGGCCAGTCCTGTACTTCCTGGCAGAACCATTTGCTCCCTTTTATCACTCAATTGCACAAAACATGATCATCATCACACACAAAGTAACGAGCAACGAATATCTCTTATAGATAAACCAGATGCTTATGTCTTACTGACTAGACTTGAACAAATGAATGATCCATTAGTTGCTGACTACCTAAAAAAGACTGAATTAACAAGCAGAATTGACACTAGCTTTATTTCAGATTCAAAAAATAACAATGTAAAGTCAAGAATAAGCTCAGATAACATAAAGCTAGCAACGTCTAATGAGAATATAGTACAAGAAGCTGCTAATGATGTATCAACTGAAGCAAATGATAATACGCCTGTCATTGAGAACAGAATAAAATCTTCAGAAGACATGAATCAACCAACTGAAGCTATAAGCAGTAGCAATGATAACGTAAGCCCTACAAGCAAATTAAGGTTGAGATCATCGAGTCGAATATCTTCAGAATCTTCAGAATCATCTAGTATCATACGTAGTAAGCGAAAGAAACATCGCGTAAATTATATAGAAGATTTGACTGATTCAGATGAAGATATACCAAATTTTTCAGTAGCATTACGCACTCGATCACAGGTAAGTTTTTATTGCACAGCAAGGAAAATCTTTTTCTTTATCTTCATATTAAAAATGTGGCCTTTGTTTGTAGAGTCGGGGTCCCTTATTATTCGAAAAAAGCTCGCAAAAAACAGACCAAGAGGAGAATGAGAATCATATGGAGGTGGAAATTTCAAATCAGGAGAAACTTAAAGAATCTACTGGTACTATCACGAGGTCATTGAGTCGAGCAGCTAAAGCAATGGAATCACCTAGTAAAAAGGTTCAGTCTTCGGATTCCTTTGATTCTCATAATAAAAAATCATTTACCGTCCATCAGAGTGAACTGAGTGCTAGATTATCTACAATTCATAGCGAACTTAATATGCAGAGTCAAGAGGTAAGTTCATTCAAAATATCAACAAACTATTTACCATTCTTATGATTTATTTAAATAATTTTTAGCAAGAAGATGCAGAACTTGATAAAGAGATTGAGGAGCATTCTCGTAATTACAAAAGATTGAAGTCTCGAAGCGGAAGTCCTGATACAAATTCATTAAACTCTTCTAGTTGTGGTAATTTTAACCAGTTAACAGAATCCAGTAAACCCGATACCACAGAGCTGGAGGAAGAATCTCAAGTTGATGGTCTGCCAACCCCTTCAATTGTACAATCATCGGATAAAAGACAGTTCGTCACACCTAAAAGCAGTGTCAAAAATAATGTCTCCGGTCGATTGTCTAGAGCTTCTATAACAAGTAAATCTCTTTCACGCACTCCGAGAAATATTTCAAGAACTCCATCTCGAAATGGAAGAGAAAGTTCTTGCAGTAGTATCAGATCAACTACACCGAGATCATCAAAATGCTCAACTAAGAACTTATTGACAAAGATTACGACGTCTCGTTCAAATTCTGAAAATGATCAATCTATGATAAAATCCGTGAGTAAAATTATGTCCACTCAGGAACTTAAAGTTCAACTTATCAAGTTGGAAACAGTGTGCCAAAGTTTTAAAGATTATTCAGCCACTGATATTGAAGTATTGACCCGTAAATATATTGATCTTCTAATGAATTCCAATTTTAATTGTGACACCTGGCGGAAAACTATTAACTACCACCGTCCTATGGATACCAATATGCCCCCACAGCACTTTGAGCAGGTTGATACTTCTGATTGTGAGTCGACTGATAATGAAACGCACCGGGAAGATACCGATGATCCAATATCGATACAAGAAGTGGAAAAACTCATTATTAATTCTAATAAGGAACATACCATCAATGAGCAAGGTATAATCATAGATGTACCAACGGAGACCTCATCCAAAAAGCAAAATGAGGTATCGTCCCATGAAATAAAAGAAATTACTCATAAGAATGTAGATCAACAAAGTATTACATCTCAAGTACCATTGGAATCAGTGATAGCTACACTTGTGGATCGAGTAGAACCTCTCGAGAAAAGGGATTTAGGAGGCTCAGGAGCAATCGTACAAGATAAAGAGAAAGACAAGGATTACAGACAAATAGAGCTGCCAGAAAGAGACACATCAAAGAAGCAGAATAAAAACACTATATCAGTCAATGGCACGATTATGTACACTTGTCCGTCTTGCAACAAAATATTCGTGACTCAAAGTTTGTTGAAAGAACACATTTCACTTGTCCATACTGAAGAGTTGAGTAATATAGCACAAGATAATAGCACAAGAACTGAATCTACTAAGAATCAGACCACTGAAGCTTCTAGTGTTTCTTCTTTACAAAAGGTATCAACAGAAAGGATAAAGAAAAAGCATAGGTATTCGGACAGTCTTAAGTGTGCTATCTGTTTACAAATGTTTAAAACAAAAGAACTTTTATTCTCACACATAATGGGTCATAATGAGTTGGAGCTTCAAGAGGCTTATAAAACAGCCATGGCTAGCAAAAACCAAAATCAAGATACGAGTCAAATCGTTATAAGCCAATTGGGTATGGATTCGGATATTAGCAATAAGAAGAAGAACAAAGAAACTAGAAAGAAGAGTAGGGGTAGTAGCACAACAAGCTGCAGATCTTCTATGGATGGAGAAGAATCAAATATTAATGATTTAAGAACTGCTGCATGTGGAACAGCAATTGATGGATCTATTCAGCAACAGCAACACGTAAGTGTGTGTGTGTGGGTGTGTGTGTGTATAAATAAATATGAACTATTTATGCGGCTTAAATTAATGTTTACTAAGGTCAAAGTATTAAAATAAAATAATTTTTTAACCTAGGTTATAGATTTGGCCGATAATGACAATAATGCCGAAATTGAGACAGTTAGTGAAAATATTTGCCAGAGGCCCTTAAGTATATGCCCGTGTCATGCCCACGAGACTACGAATCAGGATTTGCAGATCGAGATGGTGTTACTCTGTAAGACTTGTAATGTAATCTATCGTCGACGAGATTGCTTCGAGGTGCACTATCGTTCAAGTCCCGAGTGTCGACTTAAACGTACTAACAATGAGATTACAAAGGTGCCAAAGCTTTTCTGTAGTGGTTGTCCATGCGTGCTAGAATCACTTATGAAAATGAGAGAACACCTTGAAGAACATGCTAAAAGAAACAATCAAGGAACTGTTACATTCATTTGTAACATTTGCAAAGTAGCATTCTTTGGAGTAGGAGGTATCTTCTACTCTCACTGGTTCAATCATACGAAAGCACCAAACTTTGTTGCAAGTCGGTATTCTTTCCCTAAGCTGTCAGTAGTAACCGTGCTGGAGGATCCAAATGCTGCAATAACAACTAGTAAGACTCAAGAAGGTTTCTTCTACATAGCTGAACACGTTTGTCGTCAGTGCAGGTGTGTAATTTATTTTTGTTATAAAAAAATGTATAATTTACTGTGAATCTGAATTTAATAATTATTATTTAAATTAATTTAAATTAATTTCTTCACAGGCAACCATTTAGTTCAGAACCTGAGTTACAAAGACATAAGGAACATCCTTGTCAGCTTCCCACGTCTAATACGGCTCGCTCAGATGGTTCCGATAGTAATCGATTACAAATGATAAAGTTGATTTGTGATCTGTGCAAGAAGTATTATGTAAACAAAGAAAATTTTGACCGCCATTGCAGTGAGCGAAACCATTTAAAAACTCCGCCTCCGAAATTTTCTCGGCTTCCGATAAATTCCAATGAACAAGCCTTTGTCTGTGGCCTTTGCCGCTCAGTAACTAAATCCGGTGATGAAATGAAGGAACACTGGAAGCGCATACATAGTCCGATAATGGAGCTCTATACTTGCAAAACATGCAACGTTATACCGTCAAATGATGTTACGAATTACACTTATGAGAAATTTGAGAAACACTGCCGAATCATTCACAAAAGTGAAGTCATTACGTGTCTTGTATATTTCGTAACAGCTAGATATGTTTGTAATATATGCAAATTCGGATTTGAATCGGAACGCTCAATGAAAGAGCATCAAGTTATTCATCAGAAGAGATCCTCAGCAAGCAGTGTAACAACAGCACCGCCATCAGTGCCTGTAGCATCTGCAGTACCTACAGTAATGCCAATAAATCCAGCAATCCCGACGTTATGGGTTACTGATCAACCAGGAATTGATGGCGGTATGCAAATGCACCCTGTATATTTACAGTATCATAATTTCAATGGAAACCTTCAGTCGCAAGTCTCAATGATGCCTAATCCAGGTAAGAAAATATTAAAAATTCGTATCACTTTTTAAGTTTATGTAGGCATTTTTATTTGTATAATTCATTTTCTGGGCTGGATTTATTTTCAGTAAATGTGGTGAACACTCAACAAATGCAAGTACAAAATACTTTAATACACGCAGGCACATTAAATGTGACCCCAAGTATAATTACAAGTGACAATTTGGGGGTAGTTCCAAATGTCATACCTACAACAAGTTCGTCTAGTACACAAAATAATACAATGCTGCGCAATATGTTGGCTCAACCAGTTGCTCAACATCCACAAGTTAGTGTTCCTGTTAACTCGACTATTGAGACAATACAGATCGATTCAAGATCTAATAGTCCAATGACTGATAACGTTGCATCTTCTGTTATGGTTACTGACAGCAATAATAGTGAGAAGTCTGTAACAACTGGTAAAACAGGTAAATTTATCATTTTACAGATTACAATTATTTAAAGTTTTTACTGATCTTATTTTTTTCTTAAAGTGTCTACTTCATCTGGTTCAAGTAAAAAATCTTATATGACAATGGTTAATCCAGATTTTGAGACAATGTTGGGAACAAATAAAAATCATCAGCTAAACCAAATCACTGATGCTAGTTCAGCTCCAGATAAAGATAACTCAAATACAAGTGGCAATGTAATACCTGCAATAACAGAATCAGCGACACCACAACCGTTTGAAGTTGTACTCGTAACAGATGATTTAAGTGAGAATTCTAATGGTACGTCTAGTACAACAAAAGATCAATTAGTAAATCAACTACAACAAACGGAGTCAAATGAAGGTGCCGCAGCCAAACCATTCCTTCGCGTGAGGTCTATAGCAGAGTTACAGAAGATAAAGTTACATTTATGTTCTGTATGTGGTTTGAGTTTTGATACACCTTCAGCATTCGAACAACATTCGCAGATGCATGAAACTACTAATGAAATTGGACGAGTCACTCCTGTGCAAATGATATCACCAATGATTTCTCAGACTAACAAAGAAAAAAGTGAAACTCACGATAAAGCTTTACAACAAATGAGGCTGAAACTAGCGGGACTTATAGATAATGCGTCATCTTCGCCTAAAAATTCTGGTAAAAGATTCATTAATATCCGTAATTTGAAATATCCAGAAGTTTTATTACACACATTTAAATAATTATTATTTGTAGGTTCGAGCCTTACAGTGACGCAGCAGCAGCAGCAAAATTATTGGTTTGGTCATAGTAATGGCATTGGTATTAATACTAATGTAAGCGGAAATAATACTTGCAATGCAAATCAGCATCAGCAAGGGAGTCAACAACAGCAACAACAACAACAACAACAACAACAGCAGCAACAACAACAACAACAGCAGCAGCAACAACAACAACAACAGCAGCAACAACAACAACATAATGTATCAAGACGGTCTGTGAACAGTCCAGTGACCACATTGGATTCTTATTTAGTATCATCACCACGAGGTTTGCCACCACCGTATCCGGGAGCTATGAATGCAATGACTCCTAGTCGACCAGGCACCATTCAGTTGCCAGAAAGGAATCTTGCAGATAACAATACTCCAGGTTCTAAGCGACCATCTGGTGCTGCAACGCGAATACCTCAGCAGAGTTTACCAAGTTTCGAAGAACTCACAGGAAATCGACAGGCTGTAAGTTATTTTAAAATCTTGTATCCGATACTTTTATTAAAATTTGTATTTTCTGGAACTAAACAAACTTTAATTTTTGCATTTGTGTCGTTTGGAATTAGTAAGGTATTTTTCTTTTTACTTTTACTCACGGAGTATGTTGAATTTTACTTTGAATCGTTTTACTATTCGTGCTTGAATTTTATCAAGTATTAGTTTAGTTTCAAATGCGAACGTCCAAAAGAATGCATAATATAGAGATTAATATGTAGAACGTAGATTGATAATAGATTAAATTTAGAATTAAAAATATTCTATTTATTAAGATTTGTTAAAAACATATATTTTGTTACTTTTAGAACGCTCATATTTCGTACAATGGTAATTCTACTGACAATTTGGCCCAAAATTGTTCAACATTGAACAATAGACTGCAGACAAACGCTTCAACAAGACCCCTTGCGATGCATCATATACCAGTGCAAAAAACTTACTCTGGTACAATTAGCAACAACTCTTCTAATTATCAAAATCCAGGCCAGCAGAGAAAGAATATTTACTTTTGTAAATTCTATGGTTGCAACTATCGCTCGAACAACTTACCAATGCTTCAAGCACATGAGATTAGTCATTCGAGTTCTAAACAATCCTCTAGTTCCTCATCTAATCAAGAAATTCAGTTGCTTTCACAGCACTCGTTGCAGCGTTCAGTCTCCAAACATGTTTCAGTAAGTCAAATGCCAGAAAGAACGCGTTATGCAGTTCCTAGTAGTCGACTTACACCAACTAATAATCCAGAAAGACGCCTGATCTGCCGAATCTGTGATTTCGCGTTTAATACAAGTAACGAATTGATACAACATGTAACTACTACTCATAGTGCACCTAAGGCAAACCAAGTTTGCTGCTACGTGTGTGATTACTGCACAACACCGCTTATTTTCGATACCGAAGATCATTTGCGTAAACACATGAACACCAGTCATAATCATTTTTGTAATGTGTGTAGCAAAAGGTATCCATCGAAAGAGGACTTAATGTTGCATATGGACGTGCATACAAGAAATACTTGATATCTGCAAGATATGGAGAAAAGAATGAATGATGAAATCGATAACCGAAAAGAAGAAGAGACGGAAGATCCTTTAGCTTCTCGTTAAAGAGAGATAAACGGTACGCTGCATTCCTAGGCTATATGGATGTCGGTAAAATTTCACAATTTAGTCCATCGCATTCGAATTGTTTTAATGTTAGATAATTTACTTGTGTAATATTCCGGTATATAAAAAAGGTAGCAATCTATATTTCATGTATTCATCAATTTAATTAATGCTAATTTTTCTAATTTAAAATTATTTTTTAAAAATTAGATTTCATAAGTATGAAATTAAAAAATTCAGTAATCAGATTCGTGTTTTAAATAAAGATACAAAAGCAAAGCTTTGATGTGTAAGATTTTTATATAAAAAGTAAAATAGTGAAATTTCGAAGTAAAAAATTTTCTTAATTAATAATTTAAGCAATCCTTGTAATTTAATTTTTATTGTGTAAGAGTGCATCCCTATAAAAATATTCAGACTATTTATTTTTACATACTAAGAAATGAATTAAAATGAACGGTTAAATATTTTAATTTATCTCTAAATTTTTTAATTATGAAATTGTATACAAAATATTTTTGAATGAATTAAAAGCTGTCATTTTTTCAACTTAGTTTTGCTTCTGTTTGTGCTTAAAATGCATATTTTAGAAGTCGAATCATATACACAAGAATGAAAAGAAATTTAGGTAAGTTTTCCGATGTAGTACTTCTGCAGTTTCATAACTGTTAAAACTGTAATTCTGACTACATGCTTAATTCTTAAAACTGGGTAAATTCGTAAATCGAATATCTTAACTAAAAAAAATAAATGATTTAAATCAAACACAAACTATTAATGCGAAATTGTGCTAAGTAAAGAATTGCCAATATGTAGATGTGTAAAGATCACTTTCATAAGATATATTAAGTAATTGATTATTACCATTAGTAATAAAAAGGTAATATAATTTTTGCATACGAAAAACTGAATATTTTAGAATTTTGTAAAATGATTTTTATGCATAACAATATAAAATACGTTAATTTTGATGATTTTATAAATATAATTTTCTAAAAGTAATCATTCATTTAAATTTACTAATTTTAAAATAGCTTTAAAAATTTTTATAATAACTTAAAAATTAAAATTGAAATTAAAATAAATTAAATGTGTAATAATTCTGTTCATATAACTATTACCTTTGCTTAAATGGATTGTTGATTTTTTTGATATTTTCATAGTAACCTACTTAAAAATTCTTTACTCAGTACTAATTTAGAAAATTCACGTTATTTATTAACTTAACGTATTTACTATAAAGTTGACAATGCTTTTAAAAAAAGTTTCATTATAAAGTTAAAGTTTTCGATAATCAGTCAATTGCCGTGACTGATTGTTTAATTGAAAAATTGAGTATGTAGTACGTAAAAACGTAAAAAAATCATTATGTACGGTAGCTTATTAAGTATTTCAGAGAGAAAATTAATTTGCGGTTATATTTTGTCCGTACCATATTATGAATTGATTATGAACAAAGAAAATAAAAAAAAAATATATATATACTATCAAATAAACTTTAAGATACCGAAATGTATGATTTCCATTGAAGTATTGAATTATAAAATAATATTTCATAAATATAACGAGTGTGCACGTAAGCGTCATTGATTGATGTAATTTTGTAGGCGCGACATCGAGTCGCTATTATGAACATTACACACATTTTCTACATTTTTAAACATCGCATTTTTAAAAAATATCTGTAATTTAAATTTAGTTTATATTTTGTAATGAATAGTACTTTGTACCATTATCACTGTACAACTATTACATTATTATAGTTGCCGAAGCAACAACACCCTTTTGTAAATACACTAATATTGTAAAAATATACAATTGAGTTGTGCCACTGATAATTTAATGTTGGTTTTTTATTATTGTTGATTTGTTTACACCTGAGTTCATACTTTTTAAAATGAGATTTATATATTTATGTTCGATTCCTTTATTAGGCCCAGCAATAGAGCAAAATAAATGCCGATTTTGTACTTGAAAAATAATAGGTAGGGAAAGTACAAATTTATAGGTAATGAAATAGAGATATTAAATAACCACTTTTGGACAAAAATTTCTCAACTTGACGTATTTGTAACAAAAACTCCAAAAAATAGATTTTTTGTCCATAATTAAAAAATTAGTAGGTTTACGATAATAGTATCAATGGCAAAATTATAGGTGAGTAAATTCTGCAGAGTTTGAGATGTTAAACGTCTCACTAGGATTATTAAAAACCGAGAAAACTCTGGAAAACAAGAAAATTCGACGTTTTTTTAAAAATTAAGTATACGTTTTTTCAAATTTAAGGATGTTCTGTGGTTAGACAGATGCTTTCAAACCTTACGAATTGATTATACATTTAAAACAATTGTACTATGAATGTACCAAATTTTGGTTACTGCTGAATTTGCTGAAAAATTCAAGATAGAAAATTGTCAAAATAACATTGAGTCTGATGGATAAGTAAAGATTCCGTTCCATTTCATAAGTTTTGAATTGAAAAAAATTTAGGGACTATAAAAAGCAGTGGATATTCTAAAAGTATACTTTTGACAGAATTTTTCCATGTATTCTTTTATAAGTCATACAGGTCTATTTAAAGAATATTTAAGTATTCATGTTAAAAAATTCTGCAACTGCATGGCTTAGTGAGAGATTCGGCAAGCTTTGAATTCGATACATTTTGTGTTTTAGGCCATGAAAAAAGTAGAAATAATTGTTGTACTACAATATAAAAATTGATTTTTATTTTAATTAGCATTATTATTAAATCACAGTATTACTATAGTAACTTAAAAGAAAATGGTTTGTGATAATTCATATCCAGTATATAGCTATAAATAGGAACAACATAATGATGCTAAGTTCAAAAATACTTTTTAATCAACGACGCTCATAACAGCTTCTTTAACTCATCTACACTTTCTGCGGTCATGGCACGCTCCATTGCTATGGTCTCTGATCAGTTCTTTTTAGCAACATACTCGATCAAAGATCCAATAATTCTTTCGTGCTTCTGAAAAATCTGTGGATTCATATCTGGAAGACTCAGAACGTTACACATTTCATTGACATGACTTTGTCTAAAGTATGAAGTGCTCCTAAAATCCAATAATAAATTTACAAAAATTCGATATAAATAAATCAAAATATATTGTCATTTAAAGATTAAAACTTACATACCTAAAACTATTTTTGTGTTGATAGCAAAGACTTTTTTCCACTAGCTGGATTCACATTCTCCTTTCCAGATTTTACAGTATTGACTAAATGGCACTTTTGGCAAGGTATTTGGAAAGTTGGCAAGACCGGAAATCTTTTCTCTAATTGATGTTTCTCCTCTTTTAATTTCTTTAAATGACTTTTTATATTTTCCGATCTGTGCAACATAGCTTCGCAAACTTCTTTTTTACGAAACGCCCTTTTCACTTGTACTTAACTCGACATTTTTGCCTTTGCTTACTTTTTCGAGGTTTGCTGGAGCAAACGGTAACTAAGCTTATATTGTGTATTTCGGTCGGGTCCGTCGGGTGACAAACTCTACTAGGTATTGTATGATTGTCATTTGAATTTTTGCACTTTTAATTGTTTATTGGGTATACTTTCTGGGCAAATGGTCTCAGAAAGATTTTGAAAATGAATTTAAAAGGTTAAACTCTTCTAGAAGAAAACGTATACTTCGGTTTTTCGATAAAACTGTTTTAAATATGTAAAAAACTCATGTAAAACTCAAAAACAGCTGAGTGCGCGGAAGTTTACGAGTAGTGAGAGAAGAATATATTGTAATATTGTACTTTTATTTCGTTTAATTATATTTTTCGAGACGTAATGATAAGTTTTTTAGTATCTCTAGCTACTTCATTACCTGCTACTTTTCATGTACAAAAATAATCTATAGTGCTCGGATATAGCTTGGCCATATCTGATATTAATATAACAAAAACAATGTACAGTTAAAGTTATATTTTCATCTAATTTTTGTACATTTTAAGTCATGGATTATATCGATATTCAGTATTTTTTATGCCAAAAAGAAGAAAACAACAATGGACTAGAAAATTTTATTTTGAAATTCTATATCGATTAAATATTTTTTTTTACAGTCATGGTTGTACAAAACATCTGGAAAGCATTATAATATTCGTAATATTAGTAAGAATAGTTAATAATCGTTTTCTCGGAAACAAATCAGTAGATGTATTTTCAATGTAGTTTTAAAGGGAAACAGTACGTATATCGTAGTGATTTAACAAGGATAAGCTTAGTAAAAAAAAAAAATAATTTAACAGGATGAATACCTAAACTGCAATATAAAATATTAGTTGAATATACCTTCATAGTCTTTAATTCGAACGACTTACACACTTAGCCCTAAACGACTTATTATCATTACATTTCTTAAGTACTTATTGTACTAGATTACATTGCAGAATTTACCTAAAGCAAAATTATGTATACTTAGGAATATTTAAACGCATACTTTCTACACCAAATGTGTTTTTAGTAACCATTACTCATTTATTGTATTGATAAGCACTTCTAATTAATCGATATAGAACAATATTTTCACATAAATAAATGAGTTATAGAAATTTCAATATAATAATTCAAAAAATTTTTGATGAATTGATAGATAGACTGCAAAAATAAAATAATAAATAATTATTCTACGATAATTTTGCTTCAAGTACTCTAATACAAAGTGAAGCATTTTGCAGCACTTATTTCGCTTGATGCATGTAGAATTGGCGAATTCCTCTGCTACTTTGCTGTTTGCAGCACAAGAGCCGAGCAGTACCCTACTTACTAATTTATTAACGTCTATGCTTTGGCACGTGATTCACGTTTGACGATGACGCCTTATTACAGCGTTATCATTTCGAAAGGGAAACTTATACATCAACGCTTTTACTGCGTGTCGATTTTTTTAGGTATTATTTATACGGTATGAGTGCATGTGATATCACTTCGATAATCGCTACGTTTTTTTTACGTTTATTTAGTAATTATTTTTGCAACTTGTAGAATGTTTATACATAAATTGCGCAAGAAAGCAGTGCCTACCGTGTGTATGTATACGTAAAGTGTCACTTTTTCGAAGACTCGATTTTGTTTTTTTACTTTATATTTTTGTCGAAAGTTCGAGGCACTTTTCAAAACAATCACTCAATCGGGATACAATTATGTCTCAGTAGATATACTACATATAGTATTATAATAGGTCGCAATGTATATTTTTATAATTTGCTATATGTTACAATATTGAAGTTGCGCTAAGGAGTACTTGAAACCGAAGACAAATTTGAAGAATTTACATATATTTCTTTTGCGATTAAACAAAATATTTTGTTCATTTAAAATTTCGATCAAGTGACGAGTTTTCTTCCACAATATTATCCTTTTGTTTCCTATTGCTTAAAGATCTGCTATGTTGCATATAATATTACACAAAAAAGCGTTACACATGTAAGTCCTAAAAATAAAACTTAATAGATTTCGCTAAACTTAATATGCTTTTCTTATTCTATACTTCCATTATATAGAATACAAGATTGCGGAGATTGGCAAGCGACAGAACATTTCATTCAACGCTGCATTCTTATACTATATCCATAATACTGGTAACAGGCATGTAAGATGTACATTTTAATTTATTTTGTTTTAATCTTTTCATTTTATACAAAAGTAGAGAAAATGCTGCGTCTTTTCCAAGCATTAAACGGGGCGCCAATAAAAAGTTGAGATAGAAAAATTGGAGGATGTAAAAGATGTACAAGCTTTAGCTAAAAAAATATTCATAATTTGAAGTAAAAAAGTGATTGGTTCAATAAAATATTTGAGATGGTCTTTTGTTACATTCGTTTGAGTGTATGTGAATTAGCACGTCATTGATAATTATTGCTTGTAAAGCATCCTTAATAGATCTATTACCAATAATCATCTTTTCGGTTTAATTAAGTTATCCATTTTTTCTTTCTTTATGAAAAATCAGCGAGATTAGATATCAAAATCCTTATAGGATAAAAAATGGTCATGAATATTTAGTAATAAAGTACTTTGTGGTATTGCTTCAATGATATGAATCATATAATATTATATTTTTTGCATTTATCTTCTACAATGACGTTTCTTCAAAAATAGTTTGAGAAAGAGTACGAAGATAGAAATGCACCTTCTACATTTTTATAAAAATGTATACCAAAAGCAACACAATTAAGAAAACGACTAAATTTAGTAGTTCTTAAAATTAGGAAATTTTGTAGAAAACGTACGCTCGCACTTAGAATCAAACGGGACTTTGATGATTACAAGTTGTCACGTTACATGTATTATTATTAACGCTTAATATTTAATTAATTTACCATTTGCGTTCACATCAAACACGAAAGAATCGTGCATAGTTTAACATTTTCTCGCAAAATCTGCTCGATAACTACATTTGTTATCACGACTATATTATTCAATCGCTTCAAGAGAGCAGACTTATTTTACAAGTTGCATATTGTAATAAATCACTAAAAATGTATACTTTTATTATAAAAAATTAAGATACCTGTATATGTATATATCATTGTCATATGCTTTAGTTTAAAAAATTATTTTTTTGTACGAAATTTTTGTAAGTTTAATTTTATATTCCTTAACATGATTGAAGTTTTATCGCCAAGTATGCTTACTCATTACACGGAGTTGCTTTCAATGTTGAATTTTTCTTTTAGAATTAGTTGTAGGGTTTAAAAATTTTTCATCAAGTCTGATCTCTTGTGTTTCCATGTACAGTTCTAAACTACGCTGCTAATTAGCTATGTCGGTGCAAAAATATTGTTATTTTTTGTTGGATTATCATAAATTTGCACATTGTCGGACGTTTTCCTACTGTTAGACACAGTGCATTAGGTCACATGCTATGTATTACTTTGCATATCGTCTCACTCTTAGTAATTTCATTTTTTTTAACACAACGCAATCAAAACGTTATACGATTTTATCATTAATGTCATTACGTTTCATTAAGGTTTGGATGACCATAAAAAATATTTACATTGATAATATGGTTGTAGACGTTTGTTTTAAAACTAATTAAGTATCTTACTTAAATACAAAATGAGTGAAAAACAATCGGTAATTAATATGTACACACAATCATATATGACAGTAATTTAAAATGGCTACTCTCTAAATCTAAAACAGTGAAAATTTACTGTTTTTTAGTCCATATTAACAATTTGAAAAAGTTATAATGGTGACAACTGTGAACTGGTGAATAATCACAGTTTAAACAGGTTAAAAAAATGAACCGATTGAAAAAGTGTAAAAGGACTACCAAAAATAGTAGATATGAACATTGCAAATAGTGAATAAAAATAATATTTGGATTGCAATATACATTAGCTGAAATAGTGAAAATACATTACCTACAATGTTGCAAATATATTACTCAAAACAGTGTGTGGCCCCAGTAACAAGAGGCTAAAGGGGACATAAATTTTCGTTTATTCTACTAGTTGATTGTTAGCTAATTAAATAGTAAATTTTTCACATGTTGCAAAACGATTAAGTCCATAAAATTTCACTTTTTCTGTTATACTTATACATTTTAAAAATGTATAAGTACCAAAAATGTCACTTCTCTTAAAAGTTATTATGACTCACTGTAAGAAATAGTAAATTTTCACAATTTTTCAAGTTCACCTTTTGCTAAAGTGATTATGTACTGGATAATCAGTGTTCCATTGACAATTTAAAGCAAATACTTTCTACTGTTTGAATCAGTAAATATTTACTAATTCGATAGTAAACGCATTGAAATGAGCAAAATGATAACTCATTTCATAAACAGTGATTATTCACTACATACTATAGCGAATTATAATTTTTACAATAATGCACCGAATTAATTAGTGAATATTCACTAATTTGTAAAATGGTACTTTTTGTACTACGTGTCAACAGTGAAAAATTTCACTATTTGGGAGGTTAATATTATTTAACTATGAGAAATAGTAAATTTTCCGCTGTTTTAGATCTAGAGAGTATTCCATTTCATTTTAGACTGAGTACTGTGAACTGTGTATTCACAATATACATTAGTGTAACAAACAGATAACGATGAGACTTAACACGAGGAAAAATCATTGTCTAAAAACGTGAATCGATATATCGTCGGGATATATTGGTAAGGAAAAATTGCTCTCAACATACCGTATATTAACAATCGATAAACAGCAAAACAAGCCTCACTTTGAGCATTCAAAGCAGGCACTAATATTGCAACATTGTCCACGACGAATTACCATCCGATTAAATAAAGAAAAACTACGGAGATTTAAAGTAAACGCCGAGCTTGAATTCTTAAAATCGGCTGACCGCCTCGTCGTCCGCAACAAAGTAGTTGCAGCTCTTCACCGCTGAGTTGTACATGCTGTAGGTTGGGCTGACGAGCAGGTGACCCATCAGTCCGCTTTTCTCGTCCATCGAGCTCGAGTATCGGCTCATGGTGCTGTGATGGGAAGCTTTGCAGCTCTTGTCCCTGCGCAAGGTCGTGAGTCGCGTTGCGGCGTCTTCTGGCCTCAGACTCGTCTCTTCCGAGGAGTAGCGATTGATCTGATTGCCGCAGGTTTTCTTCTGTTGTTGCTGTTGCTGCTGCTGCTGCTGCTGCTGCTGCTGCTGCTGCTGATGGTTGGGACAGGCACCGGTGTCTTTGCGTAGGCTCATGCGGCAGTCGTCGTTGCGCAGAGGCATCGACGGGTAGTTCGGCTGACGGGCTAGTGTCGTCAGAGCCCGGTCGCCTGTGTCGTTGAAGCTGTGATGGGAATCGGATGTTACAATGTTTTATTTTTTTCGTCGTTACACGAGGAATTGTATGAAAGCACGTCTTTTTTCTAGTTTTTATTATTTTTTTCGGAAATAACTTGAAATAAATGACTCACCTGTGATGCCTGACAATGCCGCGTTTGATCCTGCAGTGCTCGTTGCCGGCTTGACCCCCGACTGCCGTACCGTGGGTCTTGCAAGCCTCGACGCCGGGAATCGGCGACAGCGAGCTGGGCCCGAACGAGCCGCTACTTTGCCGCCTGTCGAATATATTGACCAACTCGACCGAAGGCGTCGGGGAAAACGTTCCCTGTTTCAAGAGAAAAACATAATATTTTCAAAATAATTGCTGCACTAAACTATAATTATTTAATTTATAAGAGTATTAAACGAAAGATTAGACAGTGCTCGCTGGCTTATGCGCAGTTTTACATTGCGAAGAGATTAACCGTCATTGTAAGAGGATACTTCCGAGAGACTTGTCGCGCTTACAAAGCGAAAAATTGCTGAGCTAAAGTCTGACTGTAACTTCGTCGCGCTCAGTCTCGAAGAGATTGCGCGTTTGGCGTGTGCACTGCGAATCGCTCTTTATGCGGGTTTGAAAATTGTCAAACATACTATCGAGTCGTATGAAACAAAATGTTTTAATTTGTGAAAACCGAATGTGCAGTGCGGATTGGAGGACTGCAGTAAATAATGATGCTATTATTGAAATAACGGAAATAGTGTGCGATAAGTGTGTGCTTCAAATACCGCAAAAAACAGCTAGCAACGAAATAATTAACAGCATGATTTAAGAATGCAATTAAGAGGGAAATGCAGCTGAAGCTAATTGCGCAGGTGAGATGTACACTTTTTAAGAAATATTTCCATGAATAAATTTCTATTATGCGGTAAGCTGACGTTTACTTGTAATGATGGTCTCCTCAGAGTTCCTCCTTCCATTCCTATGAGTTTGACGCCCTTGATATTTTTCTTGACGATACCGCTGCCGTCGGTGAGATTCAGATTAAGCTCCATGTTGCTGCGGTCGCCACCTACTTTCTCGCCCTCGAGTCTTCCATTGGTGATGATTGTCGTTGGCACTTTGGCGTATGGCGTACCTGTTTCCGAGAAAGTAGAATTTTTTTATTGCGATTTTTGCTTTGAATTTATTGAAAGTATATTTGGAATTAAAATATTACGTAAGAATTGTAAGCCGGAATCGAGTAATTTTAAGATTCAAATTTTGCGCGACAATACAGCAGGCAAAACACGAATTATCCACTTGTAGGTATTATTAAAAATAAGTTAAAATAAAAGCTCTCGAGCAACGTAAAGAGCTTGACTTTGAAGCGATTCAATCCATTGCGCGATACGAAGGACAGTAAATTCTGCTTCACGCACGGTTGACAAGAAAATTCAAAGATCAGCAGAGTAATTGAATGACGAAACGAAAGCAAAGCAGCGAAAAGAACGTGCAGCTATCTCACCAAAGCTCGTTGTCCCAACTCCCGAGGGCGTGGACGGACTGAGGATCCTGGGGGGCTGGGGTCCCATGTGGTCGGCCATGTGCGCGGGTGTGACGCTGAGGTTCTTCACTCCCAAGATCTGGCCCGGTGCCACGGGACTGCCGATCATCGACGGATGGTGCAGCTGATTCGGCCGGCCGGTCACCGTCGCCGTCTGCGACTTCGGGCTCATGGACTCGCGCAGGCTGTGCAGACCCTGGAGGCTCTGGTTGGCCTTGTGCACCGCCGTCGAGCCCGGGGGTGGCTTCGACTCGTACAGCACGCTGATGGTCTCGTAGCGAGTCTGCGGCTGGCTCGTCTGCTGGAGCTGCGTGTCGGTACTGCTCGCGTCGTAGTCCGTCCGGCTGCTCGACAGGGTCGGAGCGTCCGAGAGGTGACCCGGTGACGCGTCCTGGAATCAGGGGGCGAATTATGGAGTTTGTTAACTCGATGTCGAGGTGGACTCGTCGGGCAAATTGGCAGGGTAACGAGATTCAACAAATTTCTCAGTGCGCAGTCTTTTTTTCGGCTCGTTTGTAGTAGAGTATACGAGAATTACTTAAAAGTTTACTTAAATTTTGTGCAAGTACTTTAATGTTCGCGTAATGTTGTATGCGCGAACACAATGCTAAGTCGTTCGCTGTGTATACGCTACATACAACTACTGCTGACCCTCTATCGAACATCAAATTTGAGTTAACCCTTTCTGGGCTATTGAATTCCACGCCTCGCTTGTTTCTCATGCAAAGGGCTGACTTAATGACGTCCAGTTTAGTTGATGCGTGCATTTTTCGCGATAATTTATTGCCAGCACTGGACATTACAGCCATTTCCCCGTAGGCACATAAAAACAAGTATTTTTCCCTGGGCATGTCGTATATATTCATAAGTCAATACAGCGAGAGAATCATCCATTATGGTTAACGCTTTGGTTGGTTAATTGTGTTTCTGACTTGCATTAACAAATGGCTCCACTTTATAGTGTCTTAGAAAAAGTTGGACGTTAAAAGCTGACTTCAAGGAATCAGCATAAATTCTTAAAGTATCAGCTTAAGTCATGCGATAGCAACTTTTTCTCATATTCTTTTAAATGTTTCAGTGCTAGAAAATTTATTCGATATTACGATAAAAACAAGTTTTTAAAAGTCGTATAAATTGCACTTTCTGACCTTTATGTTGATGCTTGCAACTTTTTGAAACATCTTTTTTGTTTCAGGAACAAAATCCATTTTAAAATTTGTCATACCACGAGCTTTCGAGAGATCGTAAATTACGTTTTTTAAATGAATGCACGTTTTGCCCCGCTTTATTCTTATGCTGGGTCACGAAGCGAAATCCACTTTAAATTTTTAATTTTCATCGTATATTAAATCATAAGTACAAAATTTATTTCTGTAATGCATTGGTTTAACTGCATTTCACTAACTGCAGCTCTCAAATGTGTTTAACATGAATTCATTCGTTACTTGGCTTCTAAATCAATACACGCATGGCATTTACGAATCATGATTCTAAACCTATTTTATAATATCCTGATGACTTTTTCGTTTCATCGCTATTACAATGTATGACTATAGAATTTAAAATTATTCACGGTATTGTTGGTTTTAGTCATGTAGTTTCGTTTACCGATGACTGCAGATAATAAGTTATAATTTTTGAAATCTCACAGAGTGTTGCACACGAGGAAGTGTGTTATTCAGTCTAATTTTGATTTTTATTAATGAATAAGAGTTAAAAGTGTGTAGAATCTACTCTTTGCAGATAATAACGTAACTTGTACTGATTCGTAAATGCTCCTTGTCCTTCCTGTATATTTCAGAGGTCTACGCAATACCGTGGCTTATTAAATAAATAAAAAATATCTACAGAAAGTCACACCGAGAGCCTCTCCCCTACTAAACTAAAAAAAAAGTAAACCAGCTTATGAAAAAGTCCGCTCTCGGAGCGCTATTACACGAGAGGAAAGAGAAAAAAGGGAGGGGGTGGCAATTAGAAAAGCCAGAGCGCTCACATTCATGGCGCAGTCGATGAGGGCGGCGCCGGAGCTGCTCTGGACGACTCCGTTGGCGTTCTTGGCGTTGCCGGGCGAGTAGACGTTGAGCACGTCGCAGCAGCGCGGGAAGTAGCCGTCGCCGAGGAGATTGCGCGTGAAAAAGCTGACGATAAGCTGGGCGAAGATGGCCGATAGCATCGCGGCGCTGCGAAACGGAAACTTCTGGGTGTGGGTGCGCGAGTCGTAGAACGGATATTCCACCAGGACCGGTATGCCCAGGCTCTTCTCGCCACCTGCAATCCAGAATCCATATTGCCTGCACTTATTGCGCTTTTCATAGTGGCCCTTTCGGCCAATTGTGCCTTGCGCGCGCGGCGAGAGACATTGAATTTAAAGGCCGTTTTATATTGCTGTATGGGGAAAAATATACTATTTTTGCGCACTGCGACGAAAGTTGTATATACTGCGTTAACTCTTTTCATTCTCCAGAATTATTATTTTTTTTTTTATAATGGTAAAAGAATGCGTAAGCTGGGGAGTATTGAACTGCATTAATTTTACGATATAGGGAATTATGGAACCCATTTTCAGAGTAATAAAATTATCGTTTAAAAACGACGATTTTACTGTTTTGGAAATGTGCATTTAACTTGACAAAATTTACGGTAAACTAATAAACTGTGAAAAATATGTAATACGAATTTGCATACTGAGTAAACAGTAAAATTTGCACAAATTCTGAACATTATATTAATACAGTAATTATGTTACGTATGTATATACTTTTGCTATAATCGGATCAGAGGGGATTTCTGTACATAATATATTTATCATCCGATGCTTAAAATCTTTAACGGAAATTCATAGACTTACCGGATATTCGAACGACGATAGCGACGACGTAGCCGGCGAGACAGCCGTACGAGTCGACCAGCGAAGGCCAGTGAATGACTGAAAGAAGCTGGGGAAAAAGCACGACGTAGACGAGATCGGAGCACAGGTATCTGAAAGGAGACGATTAGTTAGAGATTCGTTGACGTTAAAGTCTCGAGATTGAACTACGTACAACATTAGGTATATACTTATGTATAGGATAGTGCGATATGTTGTGTACTACTATGTTGGAGTTTTGAGAAAAAAAGTGCAAAGCGTATACTACGTTTTAACGAATAATTTATGCTAATGTATTCTCATGGATTACTTACGCTAAATAGTAAACACTGCTAACACTAAGAGCGATTGCTGCGGAAAGAAAAGAAACTATCGCGACAGAAATCCGAAGGATCCAATCCAATTCTCTCTCAGTAGCCTACGATTAAAAAAGAAAAATCTTATAGAAACAACGAGTCGAGAGTCTTACTTGCTATCGCATGCACAATTATGTAAATTACGTTTTATGAACAATATTATATCTACATATGTAAAATATGTAAAGTGACATAAAGTTCAGCCAGGAAACAATGTACGTAACGATTCGTTCCATCAATCTCTCGCTGTGTGATTTTCGGATTGTGTTGAACACAGTCCGAGATTGACGACAGTATCGTTATAACAAAGTACAGTTTTAAAACATCGACACCCAAGATACATTAGCGAATTTTACCTTTGGCCTGATAGTCAGCTTGTACACGTTCCTCGAAAACATGGAACTGATCGCCAGTATACTCGAGTCAGCCGAAGCCATGACGCCAGCCGAGATGGCACCGAGGCCTGTTTAAGTTATTAAATGCCAAATAAAAAAACTATATATGTATAGCATCTTTGGTATAGATGATCAATGACTTTTCAATAAAGATAAAAAAAATTGTATTAAAAATAGTTTAGAGAAAAATAAAACTTATTACAGTCATTTTAAACGGACATTTCATAATTTAAAATAGAAGAAAAACCTTTAAAACTACAGTTTGTTTTAAGAAAGGAATTCTCAATTCTAGATGCCCATTAAATTTTTCTTGTTGATCGAATTAGTGATGATAATAATTAATTTGTAGTTGATTAGTGCGATAGTATTTTCAATTTCACACCTTAATTCATGAATATCCATTCCAAAAACGTTGAAAAATGGGCGAATCACGTTATAAAAAAAAGATTCGCATTAGGGATTTCATTAAATTCATACAAACATTACGATTCAAAAAAATATCTATATCTAAAACTGATAAAAGCAAAATTGATAAAAGCAACGCAAACAATGTATATTATAAAAAAGGCCCTTGACTCACCGGCGTATGACACCCACTGAGGCGTGAGATAGCGCAGAACCAGCGGCAGCACCGCGTTATTGTTGTCCAGCCAAACGGTCTTGTTGTAGGACTCGGTGAGCGACAAGTCCGTCGCTCGGGCGATAATCCCAATCATCGCCGTCGGCACGGCCAGCGCCATGCAGCCGAACATCGAGGCTATCGAGAGCGTCCGGGCGAACGAGGCGCTCTTTATGCTCAGTATCCTCTGGAAGTATCCCTGCGCGAGCGCGAGTGGTTACCCCCCAGAGTCATTTGAAATGCAAAAAGCCGCAAAGAAGTAAAAAAAAAAGAGTGTATGGAAAGCCGCAGCCTCACCTGCCAGGGGATCCCGCCGAAAATGGCGAGGAGCATGGCGTCGAGCCACTCGCCGAGGTCGTCGTTCCTGATGTCCCCCAGCCAGTCCTTGGACATTAAGCTCTTCTCGAACGAGACCGCCGGGTGGAGGGCGGCGTACGGCGCCGATATCGCCAAGCCGATTGCCATGCAAACGAGCTGCACCGCGTCCGTCCAGAGCACCGAGCTCAAGCCTCCGGATACCGTGTAGCTGTGGGCGTGTGTACAGAGACGTTTACTCTTCTCTTTCTTATACCCCTTTTCTGCGGTCTATACATATATATACCAGACCCCCGCCCCGATTTATCGGGAAAAATTAGCATACGCTCTTTACTGCCAGCTTCCTATCGCCGCTTTTATTGAGATTTGTTTCTCTTTCGGCTTGTCGTATATCTATGCGCACTGTATACCCCCCTCGTATACACCGGTCTATCCGACTTTAATATTATCGGCCAATAAAATCCTGCAATCAGGGGTAAACGCGGCTAAAGTTTCGACGCCGAAACAATACGACGCAGTGTAAGCTGTCCGCGTATCCGCGCACTGCACAGACGCGAAAAAGTTTTCTCGAGACCGGGGTGTATTGCTTTTCTTTCGGACGCAGAGAGGGGCTGAGCTGCGGGGCTGCAGTTTGGCAAAGTTTGGAAATCGAAGGCTCGCCTCGGATTTCGATTGCTATTCGCGTCGGCCGATTCAAAGCCAATAGGAGCTTGCGCTTATAATGCCGCCCGCTGCGTGTGTATTAATAACGCCAGAAGCTAGACATACAGGTATACAGGCTGCGAGAGCTGGCTATATAGAGCAGCTGCAGCGGCCGCATGCGACAATGCATCGACGTTCAATCTAGCACGTAACCATACTTCCCGAGCGAGTTTAGACCTTGTTTCGGACAGGGCCGATATTACGAGGACAATACGCCGATGACTCTTGATTGGTTCTGTCGTCTGCAATGGCTATTAAATTTAATGAGAACGAATTGTGTCGTATCGCCGGCGCAAGCGCGCGCCTGTATTCTACACGAAACCGTAAAATACAATGCTCCTCTATGCTTCGCAAGTTTAAGGCTTGTGTATGCGTTGCTTTTGTCCGTGGACGCGAGTTTTCTTTTTATTTCCCCAGTAAATTTTCAAAAAGTTTAATATGTTTTCATTCACTGCAGCCGAGTTCGTATGCTCCGAAACAGTTTTTAGCGACACAGGATATACACGATTCGTTTCTATCAAAAGCAGTCGACTTTTCGAAGCAGTATATAACTGTGCGCGTATAAATCGACATTTATGCTGGACTAATCAAAGTTCTCTCTCTCTCTCTCATTCTGAAGAAAAAGAAAAAGAAATCGATCCTCCCACATCAATACTCACATGGCCGCGAGCATGGCGGTGGCGCATATGCCAAGACTCGGCTCGACGCCGGCGACGAGGCTCATCGAGGCTCCCAGCGCCCTGAGCAGCGCGGCGCACCAGAACAGATCGCCGCACAACGCCGGCAGGAACATCAGTCCGCCAACTCGGGCCCCGTAGTGCTGCTGGAAGGGGTCGAGCATCGTCACGTACTCGGCCTTCCTCATCGGCTTGGCGAACAGTAGCGCGCCTGTCGATTATACACGCGGAATATTATATCGCGTTATGTAGAGCGTTGCAAACTCGATTGCCGCCGTCGCGCGGCAGTGTCATCCCAAGGCGAGAACGAGCTTATATATTGCGGGACTTTGAATATTGTTTAATAATTGTTTGGCCGCGAGTTGTTTCGTTGGAATATTCGTTGTAGAGCTGGTGCCGTCGAAACGGATGCTTATACGTGTATATCGAGCTTACACGTTTCGCGTATATTTGCAGAGCGATGCTCAGCAATGTTTGTAACAGTATATGTATGCAAAGTTCCTTTTTTCTTTAAATCTTACGTCGAACGAAATAAATGATATAGTATTGAATGTAATGCAAATTGACAATAGTCTATATCTATAATTAGATTTTCTTTCAATATTTCGCGGCACTTCACTTGATGAGATGAATTATTCAACTGCAATTCGATCGGTGAGATATTTATATATACTTGCAAGCTTCAAACTTCATTGGTAAAACGTGTCAGTTGCCGCGGTGGCCAACTTCATATCCCGGTCTTTCATTGTTCTACCATTTTATTATTCGCGTTACAATGAAAAATTGCAATTGCATTTTTCTACCGTTCATATACATCTCGAACCTTTGCACAGCCGCGACCATCCACTGTATGCATATAATGCAGACGTGTGCAAAGTGACGAAATCCGCAGGTAGACAAATCGACGTCCACGACTTATCCCTTGAATTTGCGAGAAAAGCTGCGTGTGTATGTGTGTAGACTCAGAGAATTTGAAGACGCGACTTATGCACTTATATAGTACATGTATGTATTATATATGCGAACACAGTATGGGAGAAAAATCGCGCGCGCATTTGCATGCTCTGGTTTTTCTCTTTTTGTACTACTCTGTTCTTTTTTTTCGCGACTCTTACCAAAGAGAAGGCTGAGTCCGTAGCCGATGGGCACCTGGCACCAGGCCAGGCCCTTGCGAAACATCGCATCTGCCGTTCCATTGACGAAGGTGTCGCCGACGCACGTCGCTGGAATGTCAGAGAGAATATGTAATTTTTGGAGGGTTGGATTTGTGGTTATTCGTCGAATGTGAATAAATATAGCCATTATGTACTCGGTGTTAAAGTAAAAGAAAAAGTAACATTATTATTGTCTAAGGACAAATATTTTGCAATAACTTCTGTCGTTCGATTAATTCCTTTAACATTTCGCGTAGTCGCCTTACGGCGCGATCCGTAAATTTCGTTAGGCATTGCTCAAGTTCGGCGGGTTCGAGAGGCCAAAGACTTGACTTAATTCTATCGAAAGGGTATTGAACTCCACAGCTGCGCAACATTGTCTCTCATTTTTCATTGTTCGCGACTCGGCGATGCTTCGAATCTTATACAGATATAAACCGACGCAACTACATATTTCTCCTCGGATCCATAATTATTTGGCACTTGGAAGCGAAAGGCTGCCGCCGCCACCGCCGTCGTCGTCCCCTCGAAAATGGAGCGTCGAACCGAGCGAGGCTGAGAGCTAGGCGACGTATCATTTTCCGCTCGTAATTCACAGGACCGCGAAGCCCACGCAAACTTCGGCCACAACATTATCGCGCCGTACCGCTGAAATATTCCAGGAGCGTCGTAAACCGAAAGCTCGTAAAGTCAGATACTCAGGAGAGGACGTGTGCGGCGTTATATCGAAAACTAAGTGTATATAGTGGAGAATCGTCGCGTGATACCTTTTTTGTGCTCCTTCGGAATTTTCGTATTATATGCATTCTGGCATCGGAGCTTTTGGCTGGGTATTTCTCGATTTTGTTCGCGTTGTGCAGCAATTGATTCCGTGAAAATTAAAAGCTCTGCCAGTACGCATTTTCCCGTACGCAAACGCGGCATATCGATGCGAAAGACAGCCTCGCGCGGCAAAGCAACGTCGCGCATTCATTCCGCGGGTCTCTTTGTGCACCCGCGTATAGCTCTCGCGAGCGCATCAACTTTTCGCGCATATTTCCACGCGATGCGCAGTGCGTATCCTACTATCCGTCTATTTCTCGATCGCATTGAAGCTTCTTGCTCTCGCGCGCTCATTAAGCTAATGGCTGCGCGATTCGTGGCGATCTCGCGAAATATTTACTGCTATGTAGGTGCATATACGTATGCGCGCTACTTTCTAGTACTCTTTTTGTTTAAATTTTCTTTTGTGCTCCCAATACCATCGGCTGATCTAATTTCACTTGTCGGCTCAGTATGCGATTTTATATATACATAATAGTATGGAGAACGTCAGTTGCGATGAATTTCTGTGTATTCGCGAGGGAGAGAGACGCGCGCTGCTTTATATTATAGAAAAAGCTCGCGAGCTATCGAGCGCTTTCACAGTTAAATTTGATGTGCGCGTATACAGCCGTAATGTGTGTGTGTGTGTGTGTGTGTAAAGAGCGCAAAAAGCTCCAAGCTCTCCATTCAACGCTTGGAAAGTTTATATTTAGGACGCGTTCATTCTCTTGATGAATGAACAGCCGAGAAAATATCTTTCTCTTCATGCAGTATTGCGCTGTGTACATACGCGCGCGCACATATTGTTTTACGACTCTGCGTGTGCGTGTCTACATAATACACGCGCGGAAGACAGTAAAGCTCCGCAAGCTCGCGGAGAGAGAGAGAGAGAGAAAGAGAGAGAGAGAGAGTGACTTTTACGCTAACTCGTATAATATGCGTTTATGCACATACTCGACGCACGACTCGACGACGCGCTACTGCGAAGAAATCTTTTTCAGTGCGTTGCGGCGAAGCGGAGGGGTTTACAAGGGCCGTTTCAGTAGATAAATCGGGCTTTGGTCGGGCGCGCGAGCTTGCGTTTACAACTACGCTTAGAAATTGGCGGAGGAATACGCGCCCGCGCATCGTTTTGCCATCCGCGTGGGATTAAGTACAAAGTCATTTCGATCCTCGCCGCGGGATCCAATTATCAAAATCTCCCAACTAGTCGAGGAAATCCCCTCTCCCTTCCGTACGCGACATACATTATAACCGAAATCCTCTACGCGAGCGCGCGCGCCCGCAATCAAGCGTCTCGTGCATTAAACCGAGAGCTTTCGCGCGAGACAAAGCTCGCTCGCTCTCAGCTGCCGGTATATTCGTTATTTATACACCTATTTTCCCAACTATACATATCCTGGCGCTTAGCCTTTCCGAAATTCCGGGAACGCGCTTGCGGATGGGAATTTCCGATGAGACCTTGTTTTCCAACCTTGTGCACGTGTATATTTTAATCGGCAATTCGGCTCGGAATGCAAATACATTTTTCTGTAGTTCAAGCTCATCTCCGACTCTCATCCAGGCGCCGTGTATTAGAGTACGAATTTAGACGGTTGATCTATCCAACTCTCGGTCGACAGCGCTCTATAATATACATAAGGAGTTTCTCGAGTGTATACATACAGCGACGGATGCCGCGTCGGGACTGCGTCGGAGGAAGTTTTTCCCCGGTAGGATTTCGCGCTCTCGCGCGCGCGCGTGTCGCGAGAGAAGATTGAGAGACGGAACGAGGTGAGAGGATTTTCATCGGACTTTGCAAGAGAGACGGTGGCTGCTGCTGCAGACGCGGGTAAATAATTATATTCCACTCATCCAAGTCCCGAGAGTCGAGCCACGAGAGAGAGAGAGAGAGAGAGAGAGAGGCCCGATACAATAGGTTTCCTCTCTTAGAAAAATCTTGCGATAAATTTTAATTAAACATAACGATGAAAAAACGTTAATTCCCCGGCGAGTCGCGCGCGCGGGAGAGAGGTCGAGCCCTCCGCACCCCCCTCTCCCCGCGTATTTTTCATCGAGCGCGCCGGTCGTTAACTTCGCGGTGGCGGCTTCAACTATACTCTCTCTCTTTCTCTCTTACTCGCGGTGTTTCTTTTTTCCTCTCTCGTCCCTCCTTCTCCTCTCTCGTAATGAAGAGAGAGAGAGAGAGAGAGAGAGAGAGAGAGAAAGAGAGCCGCGCGCTCTCGGGCTCCGCTAATTAAGCCGAATCGAGCTTCGCTGTTCGCTTCGGATGATTCTCTCTCTCTCCTGCGTTCTCCCGGAGAAATGTATATGCCTGTCCTTCTCGACGGCCGGGCATTGTTCGCTCTCGCGATGTATATATATAGCCGCCACAAAGGCGAAAGCCACTTCTGGCCCGAGCTCCGCGCGTGTATCAAGGACTTTGTTCCGCGGCTGGTCAGAGAGAGAGAGAGAGAGAGTCTACTCCCTTTTTTCGTTTTCTTCTCTCTCGCTCTCTCCTTATACGTATAGACGGAGAGTCGGAGCTGAGCAGCGTTAATATAACTCGCTCGCTTTATTGCGGTAGTCGGAGGATGAATGAAGTTGGGGAGAGCGCAGAGGCGTAATATGGAATGTGAGTCGCGGAAAATGGAGTTGACGAAATCCCCGCCGACCCTCTCTTTCTCTCTCTCTCTCTCTCTCTCTCTCTCTCTCTCTCTCTCTGTCTCTCTCTCTCTCGACTTCTTCTTGCCCGACGACGACTCGCAATTTTCGCCGTGGGATTTAGCGGCCGCAGGGCTAATGTGTATACGGATGCAGAAGGCTTCATATTATATATATTTTATACGTCGGAATTGCGAGGGGAAAGAGATTTTTTTACACGTTGCTCATTTTTTTTATTGTTTGACGATGGAGCTTTTGTCGAGTACTGCTATTGAGATGCAAGAGAGACTGGTGGATAAGAGCGTTGATTTGTCGTTGGCTCTTTGAAACGTTCTTTTTATCGGTCGCTTTAAGGGGTGAAATGGATTCACTGATAAACTGCCTTGCAGTGTGCAGTATAATAAAAATCAAGTGCTGCAGTTAAATGCACCTGCTTCCTGAAGTCAATTTACAACTATACTTGTAAGAGAATGTACAGAGTTTTTCATGAGTTTTAATTGAATTTTACGGCTAATATCAAGGACTTGGTTTTTTTTAATCAACTGTATCGATGCTACTATAACACTTTTGAAAGGTAAATTGTAAGGGAAATTGGAAAATCCATTAAACATTCAAATTTCGCGCCACAATTAAATTGCAACTGTGAAATAAAATTACTTTGTTATTTTCAATATACGCGTAATCTACATATTGCATTTTACAAAGTTTCACGTTGAAATTCAAATGTCTCGCGGAGAACGGCATTCGATTAATATAAGTTCGATGTAATATTCAAATGTCGTGCCCCGCGAGATATCAATACTTGTAACTTTCAAGCATCACAAAATACTAAGTAATTATGCAACGCAGCGAGCAGTCCTGCGTCTGCAGTGTATTTCTAAATCTTATAATACAATAAATGTTTGTCGTCTGCAACAAATGTTTGGCGCTAAATGCAAATCGCTACATTAAAACAACACTCTTCGATCTCGTCTATAACTCTGCAGAAATAGGTACAAAAAAACTGCTTCGATAATTACCCACGAGCGAGAAGATGCCGAGGAAGAGTCCGACGCTTCGATTGGCCAGTATCATGTGGCTCTGCTGTCCGGCCGCTCCTCCCCCACCTCCTCCAACTGGTCTTCTACGCCTCGTCGCGGCGGCCCATATGCCCACTGCGAGGACCAGCGTGTAGAGACCGGAGAGTCCGGCCGCTCCTGGCAGGTAGAGCCCCATTCTTTCTTGATCAGCCGCCCCGCGGACGCCGCCACACCTGCAACGATACGATAATATCCCGTTGAAAATCATTGTCAAAAAGTTAGTTATACAAGTACGCTGTCGTGCATCGCGACTCGTTAAACCGACGTTTCATTTCGAACTGTCTGGATTTTTCGCTTCCCAGAATCCGCTCGCAACAAGCGCGCGCGCAAGTGGAATTTGTTGCATTTCATTTGCCGCGCGTTTATATCTACACTTTTGCTTTCGAAAAAGTTCCACGTATACGCTCCTCTCCCCGTATATAAAAGTTTGCGGCAATCCCGTATTCCCCAACGGTATATATGAGACGCAGAAAAAAATGAGCCGTAAAAACAAAAGCGAGGCGCATATGGAACCGTATGCGCGCAGCATCATGCTCTCGCTGTAATCCTCTGATAAACCTTCGGAAACTGCATATTAGATTTTCATCGCGAGTAAGCTCCTTCTCTCCCAAGCGTTTTCGCGCACTCCGAAAGTAAAAGTTCGACTTTATACGAGCCAATTTCTGTAGCTATGCTGCAGCGCAGCGCAGCGCGACGATCCCTCTTCCTCTTCCTCTCTTTCTCTCTCTCTCTCGCGCAAGTTTTCGTGAAAACTTGGCGTGTGCAGTCTGCAGCATTTATGCAGAAATTTTTCTGCTTTGAGCTAGGCGCTGCTCTGCACGACTGTATATACATAGGAGAGATTCAATTTTCCCACTCTCTCTCTCTTCTGCGCGATGCAGTGGGAAAATTGTTCAAAGGGTCAAAGCTCGCAAACAATTTCGAGAGAAATTTCTACGAAAAGCTCGCCCTCCCCCTAATTTCAAGGATCTCTCTCTCTCTCTCTCTCTCTCTCTCTCTCTCTCTCTCTCTCTTCTATCTAGAATTTCTCCTCGAGTCTTTTTTTCGTTTTTCACACAGCTATATACGCGCTTGACATTACACAACTCGTTCGCGGGAAAGCGCTTGAGTGAAAATCCGGCGAAATTTTTCGCCTTCCTAAAAAAGTTCCGGTGGCTAAGCTCCTCGCGGTCTTTTCGCCTGTCTTTTTTCTCCAATCCGACGAGAAAGATTTCGCGGATCGAAAAATGTTCGTTTCGCGCTGGCTGGTTAAAAATGAAAATCGCTTTCCGCGGAGCTGTATAGCGTATAAGGTCTGTTGACAGTAACATTCCTTATAGTGGACAATCGTCTGGATATAGGATCTGTGGTTTTCCAGTTTCGGTTGAACGCCTGAAGTTCGAAGCCTTGAATTATTTTGACTTGTAACTTAGTGATCGGATCGCAACAGATACAGACGGACAGATAAGTTACAAAAATAATAACATCATTTTGCCAGATTAAAATACAAATAAGAGCTTCACAGGACGAATTTTCGAGTGTGTTTCAAACGTCATGTGTGCCAGTGTTAGACATCTGGGGATGAAATACGCACAGACAGGCGGGCAGATTGAAAGATAGCTGAAAATGTGTAGTGCACTCATACAAAGTCCGGAATAGTTTCTGCATGCGCCCAGTTACAGCCAGGCTTGCAAGCGCTATATGCTTCCATATAGCATCCACCGCATTGCGAGAGTGGAATGGCTGAACCATGCGAAAATTAACGAGGCCGAGCAAAGTCTGGATTGACGGATGGAACTGCATTGGTATATATCTATATATAAATCTTCGTGGGTATCGACTTCACTTTCACAGACTTTACGTATACGTACATACCTATATATACATTTTAATATAAATGAAAGATTGTGAGTTACAAGTTTTTAGGTTGTGCGGTGTAGACTAGAAGTTACCTTTACCGAGTATATACTTACCGATCAGATGGGATATCAATCGTGCAAACGAGTTGGAAGTACATCCATTTTCTGAAAGTTAAAAATGTAATTTTTCAACAAACTACTCGCAGAAAATCCATCATCTCAACGCCACCTGCCGATAGATCTCAAATGTCCGATGGGACATAAAAAAAATTAGCTCTACCGCGATTGAAAACCAAATAATATAACGCTCTATATGAGGAAATCCACGGAGAGTCGGACTCTTTTTTGCTCAAAAGTGGAAACTGAGTAATTTTGAGGGCACACTAACCGGACTAGGCTTTTTACATTCGTTTATAGGACATACGAAAAAAGGTGTATGGGTATAGAACATCGGCACCCAATGCCAATAAAAAGCTACCGGCCAAAAACAATCAATCGATTTTCGAAAATTCGGAAATTTTTCCGTTTCTTCAAATACTACTAACTTGTGATCCAATCGTGCGTTTTTAAAGTTCAGTAGCTTAAATTAAAGCTTTTTTTTCTACTTTTGTGCTGATTAGTCTAAAATTTTTATTTATTTCGTAGTGTGCTATGTAAATGCTTTCAAAGAACGATCTATTTCAGAAGCATATATACAGCTCATCATAAGCGAAAAGAAAAACGCTTCCAATAATTAAAAGGTATAAGAAAAGACTTTTAATTTGAGATATTGAACGCAAAGGGAAGCTTGGATAAAAAGTTAGAAGGATTTTAAGAAAAAAAGGTCAAATCGACTACTGATCCGATTTAGACAAATTTATATCCAAACGAAAGGTCTTTTCAAGTACTTTATTTTTATTGATTAGAATATTGATTTAACATACGGAGTGCTTCTTAAAATTGTAGGAGAATGCAAAAAAATACGAAAATTGACGTATTTTTTTTCAGTATTTGGTCCGTAACTTTTTATTGGCATAGGGTGCCGATTACACACATACATCTTTTTTCGTATGTCCTAACGAGTGTAAAAAGCCTAGTCCGGTCAGTGTGCCCTCAAAATTACTCAGTTTCCACTTTTGAGCCAAAAAGAGTCCGACTCTTCGTAGATTTCCTCATATACGTAAGAAGCATTATACGCTCCGTAACTCTCGCAACAGTAATTTACGTTCTGAAAAATAGCTCCTTGTCGTACACACCGCGAAATTTTCTTCGTCGCGTCTTTTTCCACTCTTTCTGTCTCTCTGTCTCTCCCTTACACTTGCGCGTAAATGTCGCCATTCGTCATTGTGCAACGCTGAGAAACAATAAACCCCTGCAATAAAGAGGTGCGAGAAAAAAGTACTCTTGTTTCTTGGAGGACAAAAAAAAAAAAAAAAAAAAGAAGTAAAGCACAAGCGGCCGAAGAGCTTGTAATCTGATGTTTGTTGCATCAGTGTCGCTGGTATTGCGAATGAAAAATAGATGTTCTGCAAGAAGGTGGTCGCGTAAGTGGAAATCACGTGATCCTTGATAATGACTGAATTGTCTCGGTTGGTTTGAAAAATTCTCGGATTGTGCAATATTTATAAAGAGGATATCTAGAAACAATTTTTTATTTTTGGTTAAAAAAAAAGTTTTCCTCGAGAACGCGAAAGCTCGGACTATTTATAAAAGTTTCCGTTTTGTCGGAAGAAAAATAGAGCTCAATAAAAAAGGAAAAATGTATTTTGTACAAGAGAAAAGTATCGGGTGTTAGAATATACTCAAAGTAAATATAGCTCGAAATTCACCCAAAAGTTTCTTGTTATGGTACAACTCTTATACTTCGACTAGGATTATTTTTTTAGTCTCGTTTGAAGCAAATTAAAACACAACGTAATTGGTTTTACTTTTAGAAAACTGAATATTCGGTATTTACATGCGTTGCATGTTTATAACATTTTCAACGACTGAAAATGGATAGCTGAGATTTTCGTTCTCACGCGCGTTTCTGCATAGGAAATCTAGATTATTTCGAATTGGTCGGAATTCAATCTCTTTCAAATTTCCGCGTCGACGCATGAAATCGAATTTTACGTTGCGATTTTTCTGGAATTTGAACGAACCCAACACGCTGTTCAAAGTTTAGTACTTTCCACAAACTGCAAAACGAACCAGACCAACTATTTATAATTTATAATTGAATGGGAACTATATAATTTGACTTAAAGTCGACATCATTCGATTAAGCGACAAGTCGGAGAGTTCACTGGAAAGCTATTTTATACGTACAGAAAAATTCAGAAATTTCATTCAATTTTTGGGTTTTTGAAATTAAAATGAAACTGTCGTATTATAGCTCTCAGGCTTTGTTCTACATAGGAGCCATAGACCGCGAATTCTTTTTTACATTTCAATATAAATAATATATCTACTGCAAGTCTGTATAATATCATTACATACAAAGTATAGGTAAATTAAAAAATTGATATTGCTTCGCCAATTGCGTGGGAACGCTATTTTTTGCATTTTGCTATTTCTCCAGAAAAAGAAAAAAGTTTCTCGGAATAAATTGTTTTTTTCCTTTAATTCGGGATAATCCGAAAAACTGAATTAACTGTGCAGATTTTCCCATGCACTCATCGTTAGAAAAAGAAAAAGTGGGCTAGTACGCAGAGCAGTGGCTATACTATACAGAGAGAATATGTGCCTACAGAGGGCTGTAGAGAGGAAGGGAAACGGGCGGCGTAACGATCGAAACGTCGCCCGGGGCGCGACGGAAACGCGGCTGCCTCGATGTCTCTCCGATGCTCTATAGCAGTATATAGCTTACGTTATTCACTCCTCTAAATGCTTCCGTATTATCGTGATACGCGCTACCGATATATACGAGAAGGACAAAGCAACGCCAGGGGCTCGTGTTTATTAGTCGACTTCTCTGTCACGCGTTTGTCCAAACTTTCGGGATGTGGCAAATTAGTTGATTAAGAGTTCAAAATTCGCGCCATAATTTTCTAGCTTGAGTACAAAAATAGCCGATTGGATTGCGTATAGATTAACAGTATAGCTTTCTACTTATGCTATTGATCTATTTTTTTTAATGAAGTTTAAAATTAATGGAAAAGGTTTATTGACAATCTTTTCTCGTTACATTTTGGCGCGAAATTTGAATTTCCGCTTATGGCTCCCAGACACAGCTTCCAACTGGATCCGTAATTTCGAGTAATTTGTCTCATCGTCGTTTAGCGTTGAGTTCACTGGTTCATTTATCCCAAGAATACATCAAACGTGCACAAGCGCCGCAGGGAACGAGAAAGAGAAAAGGAATAAAAAAACGAGGTTACCAAGTGTTGCAAGTACGAAATAAACCAGGCAATTTCCAGGGCTCTAGCTCTTATCAGCAGAGTCAGCATTAACGCCCGGCCGCAATTTCCATTTTATCAATGCAATCCGCCGCGGAGAGAGAGAGACTCTGCGACATAGTCGCTAATTAGCAATCAGGCCGCGGCAATGATTGCTCTCGCTCTCCAAACTTCTCTCGGTTCCAATTTTTTTTTCCCTCGAATTTGCACTCCGGCCGAAATCAGGCCTCGATTTTTTTCCCCCGCACCGGAGCTTTACAGGGTCTCGATCTCGAATAGTCAAACGCACGAGTGGAGGGAAAGAGCGCAATCGATACTGCCAATGAGCAGAATACTGCTTTTCGTTCGATGCTGCAGACGAGAGAGAGAGAGAGAGAGAGAGAGGGAATTGCGTCATGAATATATCCATACGCATCGCATATGAGAGCTGCACTTGTAAGGCTCGCTGTGATGTCCTTTTTTTCGTGCGTTTATACTCGTTTCATTGTTACGTGATGATTTTTAGTGCTACAAGCATGCATTGCTTACAGTCACACGAATTTTTATGCAGTGAGAGTTTAAACGAAAAATATGCTTACAACTGTGCAGTTCGAACAATAGAGGACGTATAGCTGTACGATGGGGTGGGGATTTTGGAGGAAGAAAGTTTATCCGTGGATTTGGGAGGCTAATGGGAAATTTGTGATTCTTGCGCGAATGCGAAGAAGTCTTTGATTTGCAAAGTGCGATGGTTGATTTCATTGGTATAATGTTGTGATTTTAAGCTTCTGACTGTAAAACCCTCCCGAATTGCTAACTCTGCATTTGCTTTAGTTAATTATTGCTCGGAAAAGCTTGCCTTCTACATACTCTCTCTCGCATGAATATAAAGTGGATTAAATTGACACCAAAATTATTCATTTAAAAGTCGATTAAAAGGTGCCCCATCTCCAACACGGTCTTGGTCCAAAAAGCAAATATGTTTTCAATATCCACTTTTCATCAAATTCGTACTGAGCAATAAATAAAAGTCTACACCCTTATAACAAAGGTTTAATTCATTAAATCGACAAATCAGAATAAAGCTCGACCATCGGTTGAGAATCACCTATAAAGCCTAGGAATCACAAGTTTCCATATCCAATCTGCGGCGTATGCATATATATATATATATATATATATATATAATTTTATATACACACACACACACACACGCGCGCGCGCGCGCGCATAAACTTCATCAAGACAAATATAGCATCGGCGCGCGGCTTGTATATTAAAAGAAATGTATATTGAAAAGCTGGATATCGATTTTAGGCCGAAATCGCGCGACCAGGCCGTCATCCGCCCGGCTGCACACCGAACTCAATAATTCGAAATTGCAGAGGGAAACTCTCCGGGCCGGTGTGCGAGAGAGAGAGAGAGAGAGAGAGAGAGAGAGAGAGAGAGAGAGAGAGAGAGAGAGAGAGAGATATACGCTCGGTCGACTACGAGATTAAAATTCAAAAGTGACCTAGATATCGGCTATTCGGGACGTGTGCGACCGCCGGCGAACTTTGAGATGCCGCGCGGGAAAGATCGCCCGCCTTTGCCACCCATACACCGCAAAGAGCCGTTATTCTTTATATTTAGTCGCGGTCTGCTGCCGTACGATGAGACATTTTTCACGGACTCTTCTCGCGTCCATGAGCTTTTTCATATTTTCAGGGGGTAGACGATCTGCCCCATCGTGAATGCACTATACATGTATATTCGGTATCGATGAAGACGAAGTGCGAGCGTTTAAGCGTTCCAGGGTATCCCTGCGGCCTCTCGCGTGTCGAGTCTTCTGAGGGATTGAACTTCAATGTTACAATCATCGAATCATCGAATTTCAAATTTCGTTATCTTTCCCAGCTCGATTTATGCGCGAAATATTTTTACTCGGTTGTAATAAAACTTGGCAAACTGCGTCGTATAAGTTTAGGGTAATTTGATTTATACTCTTTTTGTCGTATATATAAATTCATTGTTTTTCGATTTTTCGACTGCCAGATATTGTGGCGCGAAATTCGAATTTACGAGGAGAGTTTTATGCGTTCGTATAAACATTTGAGATTTACTGTTGCGCTAAGGTTTTTTTTCGTTGGAAGAGGGAAAATAATTTGCAGCACTGACATGGTTTGCGGCGTTTGATAAAATATAACGAGATTCGGTGCAGAAGATCGATGCAAAATAGGTCGATACATTCACTTTAAATTTGTAGCATTTAAATTTTACGAGACCATCCGAACGGAATGGAAGGTTAACGACTGCTCAGGACTATTCCGATAAGAAAAAAAATCAATTCAGTGTATGCAAGCGTTGCTTAAATAGCCCATCCTCATTGCTCGAGTGCGATAAAAAAGTTGTGCGTAGTGTATAAAAGCAATTCGATAGGTGGTTCGAATCGATTTCGAATAAAAACAAAATGGGTCAACGTCTACAGCATGAGACCGGTATTTTCCAGTCGAGCAATTTGTTAATTCAATACCGCGCGTAAATAATATCCTGCACTGCACGTTAAGTAAATTTTTCATGTAGATATATACATTTGTAATAATTATCTGACCGTATATACCAATTCCCAAATAACGCTCTCGCTCTCTGCGCAGTATTTACGACTCGAGCAAGCTTCTCTCGCCCCCTCGCAAGAACTGAGAAGATGGAGACCGAACGATCAGCGAAATCCCTCACATAAATTGGACTTTTCACTCGACGCAATTTGGAGAAAGTTCAAGTTGACTCTTATAAAGGAAAAAAGGGGGGAAAAAAGCCTCGTATCTATAGATCTAGCAGACTTGACGGCGGTGTATAAGCCTCTGTATAGAGACCTCCTATATGTAAGATCTAAGTTCTCGGCCGATAATATACACAAGGTCTCGCGCTGAGTCGACCTCACGAGAGCCAATTGCCGATGATGATGAGATTAATAATGCGATGATGCGCTTAATCTTTGTAGCACAGGGATTAGGCCTTGGCTAAGCAGGTGGCATCGATGGATCGATCGATTTCTCATCGGAGAGCTTCCGGGAACGGCGTAGACAGTACATTCTACGGATTATTATAGACGCTCCTTCTTTTCGCCTTAAGTTTGCACACGCGGATATGCATACGTGTATTATACGCACAGATTTGTTTAGCGTTGGAACTATGGCAATCCGCCTCCCCTTGAAGTTTGGGTATATTAGTTCGTGGAACGGGCGCTGACTGCTCAGACTCGTGGGACTGAAGCGTTTACGTACATGGGATTCGAATGGAATTTGTTGGCGACGGTGTAGGTATAATGCGGGCGATGCTGATGACAGAAACTTAAAGTGGATTGCGTTTGGCTGTTGCGATACACAGGCATTTGAATAATGGAAGTATACACCGCACTATTGCGGAATATGTATACTGGCTGTAATGTATTTGGACTCGAAGGGTTGTTACGTAGTTGACGCGAGCGACGGTCGCCACTTTTTGACAATAAATGTAACGGAACTGACAATGGCTTAGTGTCACGAAAATAATTCGTATGGATAGGATCCGAAGCGATCGTGAACAGTTATTTTATAATTTGGATTACCGTTAAAATTGACGCTTAACACGAGCCTGGAATCGTATATACATTTCGTCAATTTCTCTTACAATCCGCGCACTCTAAACAACGATCGCACGGAATTTATCTCATAAACTTAGACAAAGTTTAAAACGCGCATCAAAATAATTCACGCCGCGATTCGCCTCCTCGAGCAGGTGCGCGCCGGAGCAGCTTGTAAAAGTCTCTCTCGGAAAAATCTCGTGCTTTCGCCCGAAAAAAAGAAAATAGTGCGGGGAGCGCGCACGATTCCCGGCAAAGAAAGATATCCTCGGGGCGCGCACGGCAGAGAGAGAGAGAGAGAGAGATAGGTTTTATTCATGCGGACACGATTTCCGCCCCGATCGTCCATGTACGTTGATTTTTCCAACTCGAGCCTCTCCGCACGCGGAGCGTGAAAGCTCGCCTATAAGCGCAGAGGGGAGGAAAACGTATAGTCGCTCCCGCGCGCATACATATATTGTGCGCGCATATTGAGATTCCAGAGTCTACGCTTCGACTGTCTCTCGAGCTTCTTGGCGCGCATCTATAATATACCTATATGTGTAACGAGGTTCAGTATATGTAGAGGGATTTATGTCCTCTCTTGCGAGAGCCTCTGGGTTTGATCCCTTTGACGCAAATATTTGCCCGCTGCATCAAGGCTATAATGACGTTAGACGCGCCTGTGTGCGCTGATTAAATTTCATGCTGCGCGTTATTTCAGCATATAATGCGTGTACGTCGAATTTCAGAAAATAAATGCACTTTTCCTTGGTCTAGAATTCTCAACAAAATTTTTAAGCTAGAGCTTTCGGACCAATGGGACTTTCTTCTGTAAGCCGAAGAAATGATGAAAAATGCCGAGGAACATGGGAAATGTAGAATATGAAAATTGAACATGGGGAGGCATTTGGAGGAAAAAGAAAAAAATAGGCTATTCGAATTTTTATTATTATTTTTTTTAACAGGTATAATCTTTGATCAGAGCATCGAAACTCGACATATTTTTTTTAAATTAAAGCTCTATTGTAATACTTTATCATAGTGTAATTCGAAATTTTATTGGTGCCTATGATAGAGATATGGTTACGAGTAACTTTTCCCATATTCCTCTACACTTTCGACTTTAATTCGGCTCACAGAAAAAAGTCTAATCGGTTCGAAACCTTTAGTTTTAAAAAAAATTTTTCAATTTCTAGACCAAAGAAAAGTGCATTTATTTTTTGAAATTCGACACTATTTTCGATACTATTTTTTCGTTGGAATATGCATATTTTATCGCGCGCAGCTCTATGACAATTTGTATGCCTTAGCAAATGCATTTGTAACGTGGCCGTTATACTAAACGTTCGTTATTTTCCGTTAGCTTTGTTTTTACAACCAATGGCCGGGTCTCTCATTGCTGCAACAGAAAGCGAGATGAAACCATTTGCCGTTTACGCCCGAAAAGATGTAGACGCGGATAATTTAACTTTTCTATTTTGCCAGACTATTACGGTAAGAATATTAATACAGCTATGTACCCAGAGAGTCGCGACGTGTACGCAAACATCCGCTCCTTCAGCACCTTCTTACCGCCAGCGCGGCTTCTCCTTCTCCCCCCGAAACTCATGAATATTTATGTTAATGTCGCGGCGGAAGATCTCGAAAAACACTTGTGCTCGACTCGCAAGCTCAAGTTGTTCCTCGCAGCCTCGCCTACATAAGAACCCAACCCCAGCGTCGCCGAAATACTTGATTCGAGCCAACTTGCTCGTAATCATATATCAAATAGTTTTCGAAACCCTATGCGTTAGCTAACAATTGGTTTAATTTCAAATTGGCCAAGGCTCGGCCTTCTTGCGATTTTCGAATAAATTATACCATTTTACTGAGTAATTACGCATGTTCTCGAAAAAAAGTCTACTAGCCAATCATGAATTCGCAATTATCCACTTTTGCAGCTGCACATATATCCCCTTGAAATTTTCTCTACCTGCAAGACACGCTCGAGTATCTTTTTACTCGCACAGGTATACCTTGGAATATCACGTGTAAGTGAAAATTGAAAAGAAGACCCGAAGAGCTTTTTCCTTGCATTTTTTCTCTCCCTCTCTCTTTTAAAAGTGCTTTGACTGCGGGGAGACGTGTCGTCACTGCCAAGGAGAAGTATACGTATATAAGGCGCTTAGCGGACTGCAGACGCGGATCATTTGATGTATCGCATTTGAAAGAACTTAATCCGTCATATTCTCGGGGAAGCTAGTCCGGGTGAAAGCCGCATACAGCGGATTATTTTTGAACCTCCCGCGTTATTTTCTTTTCGACGGGTCTCTCCCACGTATACGACCCGCGCGGTATAGCTCTTTATTTATTAATCTGGGTTTCAAAATTATTTTCATTATTACTGGAAAACGAATCCGAGCTTGCGAGCGTTCTGCATACAATAAAAGATTGACATACTTAACAGTTGAATCGCTCTCCCGGCTCGTGACTTCAAAAGAAGATCATCTCCACGGCACATATTACAGAGTAAACAAAAGCCGGATAAGAACACGACGAGCTCGTTTATCCACAAACTCGCCGTCGAATTAAAGCTCGCAAATCCTCTCACTCTCTTACTCGCGTTCCCATTGAAATGAGCGATTCCACGCGGTGTGTATATGTATGCATATATATACAATATACATACGTTCCTCATTGGTTCAATTAAACCGCTACATTTTCCGGGTGGCAGCCAGAGGAAAAGATATACACTATATGCGTCAGTCGGGCATTGTATAGCACGGCTCGACTCACACACACTCACACACATACACACACACACACACACACACACACAGAGCAGCTTTTACGTGCCACGCGTACGCGTTCTCTCCTCTACATTATGATGAAAGCTCCAACTTTCCGCGAGTATAGTACACCCACACGCTGAACTAGTCGCCTCCCTTCAACGCTCCATACAAATGTACACGTATGCACACGGACGAGCAGAGGATGCGTGTGTACAGTGTATATACATAGTACACCGCCGCGCAGCTTTACGATAAATCGAGAGCACGGCGGCGGCGGCGGCGGCGGCGGCGCGAAAGCTGACTGTGAATTGAAAAGTGGAACGTAAGCCCGGAAGCGCGACTACGCGGCTGTGGAGATTCAGGAAACGCCCGCTGAAGCTTTTACGGAGAGAGCGAGGGAGGATAGAGATGAGCAGTTTAGGTGCGAAATTTTTTTTCCGAGAGAGAGAGAGAGAGAGAGAGAGAGAGAGAGAGAGAGAGAAAGAAAGCGAGAAATGCGTTGCTTCTCGAGAGGATGATTTTTCTTCGGTTACCCGGAGATTCGAGGGGTCGGCCGCTGATGGTCCCTGGGAAAAGCGCGATAGTCAGGTTTCTTTTGGGTGTCTTGATGGGGGAGGATAAACGTCCGTCTGCAAACGTACGTGTATATGGGCTGCGATTTGGCCGTTTCGTATATAACTTACGTGATTTTTGTTGGGTTTGTCATGGATGCATAATGCATGCACTGATGAAGAGAGAGCAAGAGAAATGATTTCGTGTCGAAAATTAAAGGAAATTACGTTATCGTAATCATCTATTACTTTACAAAAATGTTTGCGCAAAATATGAATTTATTTATCGGATATGTCAAACTTGAAATGAAGGTATTTAGGCATCGAAAGAATAACTCGAACGAAAAATGGTCGTATAGCGTGACTTCTTTGAATGATTCTTTCTAACGTTTATATACATTTTGATTTCAAACTTAGCATACACTGATATTTATTAAGATTTAAGCATTTTTCAATCGTACCGTCAGTGACGCATCGCCTTAGGTGTCCTACTCCCTTTATATATTTTTGCGAATGGATAAACGGGAATCGAGGAAAAATTATCGAGAAAAAATTATTAAGGAACGCGAATCTTTAGGATCTCGAGGCACATAACACAATCAATAATATACTTTTAAAAAATTAAAGACTAAGCGTGTCCAACGGCAACGAATGTACTCTCGCGTATACGCTATATACAAGTATTGCAATGATCACAAAAACCGATGAAATCGTAATCGAGTTGTGCCAGAAGTTCTACTCTGTTCTCGCGGTTGCGTTCGAAAACTCTTAAGCCCCAGTGCATAACTCGCTGTAAAATTAAAGGGGGTTAGAAACGTGCGCTTGAAATTAGTATACTCGCAAATAGGCTCTCAGCAATTTCAACCTGGCTATAAAGCCTATATACCCTACATTCAGAGTTACTTATAAGAGATACCGCGGAAATGTTATATAGTCTCCCCCACTGGTATACGTGCATAAAGTGTATAACTACGCGCGGTTATTTATTGCGCGTATACTCCGAGTTTTATATACTTGCGGAAAATATACTCGTCTTCAACGAAGATTGAATGCGCTTGTAGAGCCGCGAAATTCAAGAAATGAATTTACGTCATATCGGAGCTTCCCGCTTATATTATGTTATACTCATCGGTATATCCGCGCTCGTTTTCGCGCGACCCAACGGAACCTCATTCTCATTAGTCGCCTTCGCCGCCCTCTCGGGTTTACACCTTCTCGTTAAACGCGCGTACCCGTGTAGAAATTCAAGTAGGAATAGAGTAGGGATCTGACCAGTGTTCCCTAAATCTGGTTGGATTCTAACTACGAAAACTGATTGGATCCGCAGAAGATGTGTATACTTTTGTCATTGGATCCCAGTCAGAAACCATCATTGGATTCTAGTCAGTATAACCAACTGGAAATACTACTGATTTTGTATTCTTTGTATAATACACATTTTTAATAATGTTAGCGATTTATAATTTAAATAGATGCTATTATGAAAAAATTTTGTTATAGAATTAAATTATTTTACATATTAGGCTGCAACAAAATCTATCAAAGAATAGATATTAAAAAAATATAAAAAATTTAACAATTTTTTTTTAATGTTCATATACTTAGTATTTTTTATTTCAATTATTAGATATCCACACCTTTTAATTATTTCTGTATTTCTTGTACTTATTTTTTTTAAGATTTATTTTTAATTTATTTTAGTATATTTCGATTATAGAATTGCTATGATACTAATATAATTAATTGATGAAAAAATTCTGCCCCGATGTAGAATCGAACCCGGATCCGCGAGATGTGAAGCAAAGTCCTTAACCGCTGCGCCATTGATGACATTACAATATGATTACATAGTATTTGTACATAGGTTATGTTATGGTTTCTCAAGTAAAGCAGACTGGATCCAGATTAGATTCTGGTTAGTTTTCTCTGCATGGGAAATGAGTAGAACTCCTACTCCGTTTCGGACCAGGAAATCTTGCATTGTACGAATGATCATAACTGTAAGGTTATGTTGTTTCTGCTTATGTAAAACAGATTAGATCCGGATTGGATTCTGGCTAGTTTTCCCTACATAGAACATGATTAGTACTCCTACTCCGTTTAGGATCAGGAAACCTTACGTTTTACGAATGGCCATGAATTTTGAGGTTATGTCAAGTAAAGCAGACTAGATCCAGTTTGGTTTCTGGCTAGTTTTCCCTACATAGAACATGATTAGTACTCCTACTCCGTTTCAGACTAGGAAACCTTACGTTTTACGAATGACCATGAATTTTGAGGTTATATTAAGTAAAGCAGGCTAGATCTAGTTTGGTTTCTGGCTAGTTTTTCCCGGGTAGGAAAATCGCTAGTACAGCTGATTGGAATCTAGCTCCAAGTAGGTACAAGTCAGGGAGATTTCTACACGGGTATATAATACTTCTCGCTTTCTCGCGCGCCATCTCTCAACTCTCCTTAATTACGCCGATTATTATACGCATTAATTCTCTAAAAGCCGATAGATTGCCGTCGACTCCGCATATGAGCGCGAAACTTAAACGCCGACTTACGGCGCGATGTGTGCACTATATATCGTCATCGTCATTATCGTCAAAGAGAGTTTGGTCGCTCATACCGAACGCTTTGTCGTGCACACAGCGCGTGGCTTTGTAAAGCTTTGCGTTATTAAATGTAAAATTAGCCGTTAATGCATCGCCGTTTAATTATCGCGCAGAGCTTTTGTTCTATTTTCCCCCTGACTTTCCGCCTTCGGCTGACTTTCATAATTCTACCCCCGTGTATACTCGTGTGTTTATCTTCTCTCTCTCTCTCTCTCCCTCGTCTCTATGCGAAGGTGACAAGGGAGTCGCTTTGTTTGCCAACGTCGACTTGGAAATAGCCGAAGCTACACACAATCATGTAGACAAGAGGAAATCGTTTGTCAACGAATCCTAGCTCCTCTCGTTACGGAAGATGAAACAGATGAGGCAGAGCGTCGCGAGGCAGTCCCTGAAAAATCATCCGTTATACGGTTGTCACGAAAGCGCGAATGAAAGAAAGCACGCCGGCGTTGGCACTATATATATATACAGCCGCCTTCCGGGCCAAAAGTCGCATCAGCGCGTGTATAATGCCTTCGTTCGCACAATACCTTCGAAAAGCGCGCAGTATACACAACGTAATACAGCAACGTCGCCGTCGCCGTCGTACAGTCGTCGGCGGCAAAGTTCGCGCTTGACAAAAGGGAAAACTCCCGAGACTGCCTCTCCCTCCTCCTCTTGCTTCTCTCTCGGCCTATCTCGGCGAGAGATATAACGCTCCGCAGCGTCTCACTCGCATACAAAACACACGCCGCGGCGACGTGAGTACAACGCGCGAGAAAAATCTGCGAGAGAAAGAGCACTCACCTGAAATGCTATTTCCGTGCTTCAGCTCATCCTCTCGGCAGCAGCAGCAGCAGCAGCAGCACCTCGAGCCGCCAGTCGATCCTCGGATCTCTCGCGGTTCAGTTCGACATCCCCATCCCTCAACTTCTCTCTCCCGCTTTATTCAGGACGATGCTATTCTCATCTTCGTGTGCAGCTCGCGCTCGATACAATACGTCCTCGAAAGCTCGACACGCGACACCTTCTTCTTCTTCCTCCTTTGGTCGTATAGTGTGTACACAAACTGCAAAATGGGGAGGATATACGCGATGAGAGGGGGAGCGAGACAGAGAGAGAGAGATCGAATTATGGAAATGGCCCGGGGAGCAAGGAGCTTGGGAGGGCGTGGGGTGTGCTGCCGGACAGTGTGTGGCTTATACTCTGTTTTTCGGGAGATTGAACGGGGGAGGAAAGGGGGCACGGGGTGGGGAGGGTCAAAAGTGAACGAACGATCCGATTGATGGAGATTTCCTTGGAATGCTGATGTAGAAAGTTGATCGTGCGCGACTCTTTCGTATACGCGAATCCTTCCTTCCCGCGCCGAGCGAGAGAGAGGAGAGACGCGAGTTGGAAAACTTGCCGACTTAGGCGTATCGTAACGACTCCTACTCTCCCCTCGAAATAAAAAAAACACAGAGCGTAAATTCAACGCGTCCCTCACGGTCTCTCTCTCTCTCTCTCACTCGAGCAAACTCGACGGTCCCTCGAAAAATCCCTCAGCTTCAAGGAAAGCTCCGTTCGCCGGCGAAAGCGCCGTAGCCGCGAGTGCAACTGACCCCAAGAGCTGAAGCTGCGCTCGCGTGGAGCGAGGACCGGACACGAGCGATGTGCGGCTCGTCTGCAGCGTTGCGCGGCAGTGTGCAGTGCGGAGTACGGCGGGCGCGTTACTACTGGCGCAGCATCCGCTCGGGAGAAGCCTCGAGGGGTGGCGCGGAGAGAGTGACTCGAGGGTGGAAGCGCGAGATGGAGCGGACGGGACGCTGTTACTGCTGCCGGGGGATGAAGAGAGAGAGCCACGTGTATGCGCGGGGGGGAGGCTGCCGCCACCGCCGCCGCTGCTGCTGTGTATTGATCGTCGAGGAGGTACAGGCCTTTCTCACAATTGCTGGTACATACGGATGCTGCGAGTGTTGTGGACGATGCTTCAGACTTTCTCGCTGAGAAGGGACCGTGCGAAGAGTTGGGATTGCGATGCAGGATTTTTTTTTTGATTTTGTTGTAGAATGATTTAGCTCGGTCGAGCCGATGATACTGAATGAAATGAGAATTATTACATGTTTATCTATTATTTGGTTAAACATTATCATTATTAAGTTGAGTAATGTTATTAAGAGTGAAAAGAAAATTAATTATTCCGTAAAATAATTCCAAGTTGAATTACCGTTCAACGTAATTACTGAATTATTTTTATGATTGCAAAAAATATACGTACAATCTTTTGTTTATTCAGTTTTTAATTTAGTCTTAATTATCACGATTTGTAAATAATGACAGCACGTCCAATTATCTCTTCGCTCATGAAGCAAGGTATACTCGCTAATTCAACGATGTATAATCGAAAGTTTTGCAACGGCTATAGGTGTATACAGCGAAGAAACTCGATGATTTCTTAAAACCACCGGCAAAGTTGCATCCTTAAAGTTAAACGTAAATAATCCGTCTTACGAAACTAACCGACCGCGCATTCATAAATTTTTCCTCTTCCATATACGCGCGCCACGCGAAAAGCCGAGGATTTTCCGCGAGTTGGACAACGTCTATAAAGACACACTGGCCGCGTCCGCCGGCGTATATAAGCTCGACGTGCGCATTCTTTAACCGGAGATGACGACGACGACGACGACGACGACGACGAGCCAGCGCGCCCAGTTTTCTTTTTCCCTGAAACTGGGGTGACGCTGTTTGCACTCTAATTGGAGTGAATTTTCACTTCAGGGAATCTGGAGAGGTCTTCAAGCCTGTTTGCATTCGGTTTCTCTTGACTTGCCTGCCTATGGTCGTCTTTCGAGGGGACGTTGCCACTGCCAGGCTGAAACTTTTCAGGGAAAATCGATTTTTCCAGGTTTTTTTTCGCGCTGAAGTACACGGTGTGGAACGCCGAGATCGCCTGGTGCACTTTGTTTCGAGAGACTCGAGCTGAAATTTTCAGGATCGTGGTTATGGGTTTTCGGTTTATTTTGGACGACCTGATTTACCAAAATTTAGCCTGATTTCGCAGGATTCAGGATTCGAAAAAGCTTTTTACAGAAAAAGTGTACTAAAATTTAGTTAGATAAAAGTTCGATGCAAGTTTTTCCTTCCAGTCGTCGATATCATCTAGTTGGTAGATAGCTCGCTGACTCAAGAGGAATGCGATACGTTATATATATGCTGATATCACAGACGTCGTTGTTGCAAGCGGAGTCCGCGCGGGATAAAACTTTTAGTTGACTCCTAACGTTCGTAGCTGTCAGTATTCGCGTTCCTACTTTCTGCGCAACGTTATACAAGATTGATTCGTCCCTGTAGTAAAAATAATTTGATGTAAGTTTTTCTTAAATAATCATTGAAGACTATACATGCAGTTCTCAAGAAACAAATAGAACTTAAGAATAAGATAAATAAAACTTCAGAGTCATATTTTATTAGATTTATATAGTTATATAAGATATATTATAGATTATAAATAAAAAAACGTAAGTTTACATTGTTGCTAATTTAAGTCCACTTCTAAATAAAAAAAATTAAGCCTATTTATTAAGTTATATCGTTAACACTTAAATGTGAAGCCTCTTTTCTTGGTCTCATATTTTCATCTAGTAGGTCTTATGTAAAAAAGAAACTCAGCTAGTAGCTGAATCAGTGAGGTTTTACAAAATTTGATGTTTAACCACTTTCTTCGCATTGCTATTTATTGTTTTCTTCACGAAAAGCATTTTTGATTTTTCAAATCAAAGAATACGAAATAATAAAATGGATATTATGTGGAATAATTCAATATTTAAAAAAAATCATATTATAATAGTGACTGGGATATGCGCAAACAATTAAATATATGCAATTGCTTAAAAACTTATATCAAGGTTATTTAAGAATTTTTTGAACTGCAAATCTGCGATTCAAACACTCCATTATTGCACAGTGTTATCGTTCTCGTTAAACTCGAGAGATAACTATAAGGTGCAAAAGCGAATTACTTAAAGTAAGAATAGTCGCGTGACGGTAAATTTATGCTAATCAGGAAAATTACTTGAGGGAATAATTTAGCAGAAGAAGATGTAAGATGTTACTGCAATTCCAATAAATTTTTTCATCTAACCCTTTTATTCCTTTCAATTTTTGAATACAGCCGGACCAACTTTTTCTGAATTTTTCTCAGACTATCAATTTTTTTAAAACGCTGAACTTGTACATCTTGCACATTCCCTTGCTCTCTCTCTCTCTCTCTCTCTCTCTCTCTCTCTCTCTCTCTCTATATATATATATATATATATATATATATATATATATTCTGCTTCTGAACTCTCTTCGAGTACGGACTTTCTTTAGCTTCTATCAGCGCTCCATTTTGTCCGGGATTACTTCGTTTCTTCACGGCACTCCATTGCTTTGACCGAGACCACTTCAGCTCCTTAAAGATTTAAGACTTTGAAAATCAAGAATCAAAGTATGTAGTTATATTATTCATTACATTATGAAGAGATTAAAATAATTTAATTCAATTGTGGGATATTCAATATTAAATAAGAATGTATTAGGCCTGAATCAAAAGTTAAAACAAAAAATTTTATTCAAAACTTTTACAGTTATACAGTTTAAATTTAAATTTAATTATATATTTTCATAAAATACACTTTATTACTAGTATCATTGTAAATTATTTATTAGATTATTGTTAATTGCAGAAAGCGAACGCAACTTTAAATTGAGCAATATAATGGAATTTCGAAAGTTTATACGATTCAGAAGAAAAAGAATAAAAAATTACCTGGAAATGAAAATAGTATGGTAAGTAAAATTTAAGTTATGCTGTCATATTTTCAAAATCACAATCAAAAAGCATAAAACTAAAACTATATCTACAATGAGTATTCATATGCTACGCGATGTACGGTATTTGTTTTTTAATAATTCTATTTTCAATATTTTTTTCTAATGATAACAAACATATATTTAGTGTACTAAAAATTAGATTTAAAAAAAAATTTGAAATTCAGTATATTTCTGCACTACACATGATAAAAGTATATTTACTTTATCAACTACTATCATATTCTTGTAAGTGGCGCTATCTACGCGAATAACGGCGCAACAACTCATACGTACTGCCGATAAAAAGGAGAAAGTTAGTAAGAATAAAGCTCAAATATAGTATATTTTTATTACAAAGTATTTTTTATAACATTATCTAATAATAAAACTAAAATGTGTTAAAAATTTTTTGAAAAAATATTTTTTTAATTTAAAGCAAATTTTAATTTCATTGTGAACAAGTAATTTTATCTATTTAGAACGATATTAGGGAAGTGCATTCGCAGATTAGCTTATTTAAACATTTTATTCTTAAAAGATGATAGATTTTATTACTACCAATGAATTAGAAAAAGAATAAAGATGAAATATTTATCTTTAATACGAAAAATTTTGCATGATCTGAAAAGACAAGCTTAAAATTGTTATTGTAAAGAAATTTGGAAGTCCTGTATCGTATTTAATCTAATAAGCGTAGATCTGGCTCAAACTGGCAGAATTGGTTTATTGGTGAAAAAATTATTAACATTAATAAATTTGTTGTAAGATCCGTGCATAAAACTTAACGCATATTTTATAATTTTGAGAATTTTTCTTGTAATTTGAGTCAATTACATGATTCTGAAGTTATATAATAAGTGAAAATCTTTGAAAAGGGTTTCAAAAAGAAATTAGCATAACCATTAACAGCTTTTTTTGTAAATAAAAATTATCTAATTTTATTTTTACTTATTGAATTTACAATTTTGTTAATTGTTTTTAAAGTATAGAATAGAATAGAATAGAATAGACGAGGTCCGCACAGTCTTCACAAGATACAATAAAGGAAGTATAATATATATATTTTTTTGCATATTCAAAATAGCATTTTGTAAATCATAAAATTTTGAATTACATCTTGATTTAACAAAAGTTGAGAATTATTGTATCGCTAGATTATAACATTCTAATCGGAAAACAAAATTTTTGGTCATTTCGATCAGATAATTCTTATTTATGTCATTAAATAAATTAAAAAACCTTAATATTACTATAAATCTAAAACTTAATATAATGAAATTATAAATCTAGGAAATAAATTTTACTCTATTTATCTACTTTAGGCTCGCTGCATTTGTTCATCGTGGAATTCATGTTTTCATACATTTTCTAAGCTTACAAAATCTATACGTACAAACCGCTTGCAAAAAGCACAGCTAATTAGAGACCGAATACATTAACTACAATATTTTTTTTGAATAAAAAACCTTAAATTAAACCTTAAATTAAATTATTATGAAGAATAAATTAATGTTCTTCATATTTTACGCAATCGCTGAATACATAAACTAAAATATATTTTTTAAAATAGAAAAAGCCTTAAATTATTATGGAGAATAAATTAATATTTTTCATAGATTATGAAATCGCTAAACGTATCAACTACAATCTAATTTTTAAAAAAGAAAAAAACCTTAAATTATTGTGAAGAATTAATGTTCTTCATATTTTGCGCAATCTTGGCTGTATGTCTAATTTAAAAATTAATCATTAAGATGGAAATGTTAACATTTTAAATGTTTTAATTAAAAATCTTTTAATAAGTCATAGTGCAATTGCATACCTCTGCTACAAATATTGATATATGTATATATTATATGGGTAATTCTCTGTGAGATCAAACTAGCCTAAATTTCTTGTACTCGGAGAAATACAACTCTCTAATTTTTTTTAGATTTTTTTCCATCAAGCCCCTTCCAGTTGCAGAAAGTCATAATTAGTGAAATCAGAATTTTTGACATTTTTTGTAAATTTTCAAAAATTCATAGCTCCGGAGGGAAGCGTTTTTCATCGAAAATGCATAGAATACTTTTTTAAGAAAACGTTCTCTAGTTTCCAGGAAAAATACTTTCAATGTGATGTATAATAATATACGTTTTAGCAGCTTTCTATATAATTCAGACATTTAAATTCAAAATTTTGAAGGTTTGACCCTTCGGATTAAGATAAAAAGAATTTGTAAAGACAGATTTTTTGTTAGTTAGTTAAAGAAATTCTGAAAGAAAAAGTATTCTTGAGATTTTTCTTAATTTTTCTTCGTTTCCAAGCTAAAAATCGATGAAAATATCGAAATATCGAAATAGTAAATTTTATGCTAAAATTCGACATTTTCATCTATTTTTAGTTTGAAAAAAAGCGTAATTAAAAGAATCTCAAGAATACTTTTTCTTTCGGAATCTTTTGAACTGTTAAAATCAATTTTTTTCAGGTAGGAAACCAATTATTTTATTTTGGCAAGTGATATTTTGATTTTTTAAGTGGTCTTAAACTTTGAAGGCATTCTGAGACTTATCCAGATACTTTTGTATTCAAAGAAGCTGTCTTTACACGTTTTTTTTTTAATCCGAAGGATTAAATCTTCCAAATTTTGAACTTAAATGTCTAAATTGTATAGAAAGCTGCTGAAACTTATATATACCATATCGAAAGTATTTTTCTTGGAAACTACAGATCATTTTTATAAAAAAGTATTTCATGTGCTTTCGACAAAAAACGCTTCACTGAGGAGCTACAAATTAATGAGAATAGGCAAAAAAATGTAAAAATCACTGATTTCATGAACTTTGACCCTCTGTCACGCGAAGGCAGTTTATGGAAACAATCTGAAAAAATTCATGAGATCTGTTGTCATGCTCTACAACAATTTCCAGAAATTTTTTGATAGGGTTAAAAATTTCATCTTGAATCTCACAAAGAATCGCCCATATATTATTATGTATATTGTATATCATTATATATATTATATATTATTAAAAGTGAATATTTTTTTGATAGAAACATAATGTATAAAATGCACAGCAATCCAGTTACTATTGGCACCAAGATATTTGAATAGATTAACTTTTGAAATGGTCAAATACTTATATTAAGAAAAAATTTCATTTTTGTCGTTCTAGAACTAATCCAGTGGAGAATGACAAGTTTTCATTTTACACATTATGTTTACACAACATAATTTTTTTACTGCAGTTAAAATGCGCTATCAAAAATACAATATAAAATACAAATCGTTTGCAAATATTTCAAAATACATTGATCTCTTGATCACTTATACGATTTTCATCTACATTGTTTCTTTAATGCAAAGAGCTTTGTTCCCTTGTTTTCATTTAAAGGTGCCTCGATCATAACAGTGTGTTTTAAATGCATATACTTATAGTCAATGAGAAAAACTGGGGTGTCATTTCCAATTTTTCATTACTTTACAAAAGAATGTTTTAATATTTCGAAAATCGTACTTGATCGAGCCAAATAAAAACATTTGGAAATGGCACTGCTATAGAGCTATAGCTTGATTATAAAATATACATTGTGTATTAGTACATTTCGATATAAATGCATGAAATCATATTATAAAGTCCATAGCGTATGTGAAGTCAAAATGACGCACTTGCTTTGAATGTAAAAATGTGATATGTTGCTTACGTTATGAACATATGAGATCTCAAATTGTATGCACTGCGTGCCAAAAATAGTACGTTATGATACAAGTTCGTAAAATAGTCTATTCTCAGAAGCCTTTTGAGCTCGGAATATTTTTTCCAACTTTTTACAAAATATTCGCTTTTGATGCGAAAGTATTCAAAAATTCTTTTTATGTATGAGTTTAAAAAAATCAGTAAATTTTACATACTAATGCAATCTGTAAAAATTATTTTGTAGGTACAATTTTTTTGTATATGTCTGCGAACTGCGTGCTTGCAGCTTTTAGGATAAAATGGAAATGAATGGTTACAAGAATTACATGCTATGGAACTTTTATCACAAAATACTATTTACATAACGAACACTGGTTCGAACTATCAAAATTTATAATTTTTGAGAAACTCGTTTAGTTGAAACTTCAGAATCTTAATAAACTTAACTTTGGATTTTTATATATAACATAATTATTTAAATAAAGTATCTTGATTCAAATGTAGGATGCAACCCTTGAAAATTAATTAATATAGTATATCGGTATAGGACCTTGTTAAGCCAATTTTCAAACGTATAAACAAAAATTAAAACTATGAGGCAAATCGTAATGTGTCACTGCACTTACTGACTAGCTGAAAATGCGGTTACATGTGGCGATTGGCATCATAGTTTTAATTTTTGTTTATACATTTGAAAATTGGCTTGAAAACGTCCTATACCAAGGACGAAACGTTTTCTCGTGGAAAGGAAGTTTGGTGATTAATTAGTTTTCAAGGATTGCCTCTCACATTTGAATCAATATATTTCATTTAAATCATGTAGAGGAGTATTCATAATAATAATAATTTAAAAATAATATTTCAGAATAATTTAAATAATATAAAGCTAACTAACTATTTTAAGTATAAATCTAAATCATTCTAATCAAAATATTAAATTTTAAATTTAGGTGCTGTGTAACCAGATTATATAACCGAAGATTTCACAACAATGATTTTCTTGTAGAAAAAATTAATTAAAGTACGATTCAAAGTTTCAATTAAATTCGTTTCTTGAGAGTCAAATTCTCTCTATTAGTTCTCTATTATTCTCTCTATTCTAGTTTAGTCACTACTTTTTCTTCAAGAATACGGTTCTGCTTAGTGTATGTTCTACATACAAGGCTTGTTTAGCTCCATTCTTCTCCTTGTCAGTACAGTTACTCTCCAATGCGCGAATATCATTTGCTGTTATTTTTACGATTGTTTCCACATCATATTTTTCGCTAAACTTTTCAAAATTATTGCATAGTTCTCGAAAAAACCACCCTCTCCAAGAAAGGAATCCTGAAATGAAATTATATTTAAAAAAGAATAATGTATATTTACAATATAAATACATAGTTATCAATAAAGTAATTGTTTTTTACCTGGAGGGCTACTGAAAACTTTTAAAAAATCTGCTTTTATAGGCACTTTGGTGAAGTATTTATTATTGCCATCAGTCTCATCTTCAGCGCTACTCGAGGAGCTTGCACTTACTTCATTCATAGGCATACCGTAATCTACTTTTGCTCCGCGGCATGCCTATAATTAAACGTTCAATAAAATTGATTATAAATAATTAGCACCCGATAACAGAAATTTAAGTTTTATACAAATTAAGAGATTGTCGATTAATCTAATGAAAATGCAGCCGTTACGTTTCTATAACGTACAGTGACTTAATGTATAAACCATAATTATATATTTAAAAAAAATAGATGTATCTTTAAAATACACAACTGTATTGTCACTATTTATTTAATAGTCATATAGTTACAAAGTCAGTAGGGAACATTTGTGGCTGTACGAATTATTTCAAAATCAATGGACCGTCGCGTCGTGGGATCGCAAAGATTCAAACGAAAAATAGACAATCTTTATCGCGTGTTTTATTAGTAAATATAGTAAATTGTATTAGTAAATAATATACCTGAATAAAAAATAGTTTGGGTTTATTTACTAAAGACTTGATATTCGCTAATTTGCTTTCAAAAATATCAAAAGGGTATCGTTCATCTCTTGCCCACAGAAAATCTCCTGATTCTCCGTGTGTTGATATCAAAATACAAATGCAATCGTCATCTTTGAAATTCTTTTTGGCCACTAAAAATAAGTAATCAATAAAATTTATTGTAAATAAGTGTAATGTAAATTTTCAGATATAGAGCATTAGTTATAACTTGGTTTAATTATTTTAAATTACTTACGTTTCTTTAAGACTTTTACAATTTGTTTATAATCAAGATCTATGTATGCTTTGTATTTGAATCCCATGTTTCTAAAAGTTTTAGCTACGAGCTTTTCTTCTCTCATAATATCCCGCCGATCTTTTTTAGGGTCAGTAAAATGCGCATGTCCAAAATAAATGCATCTACCTCGAAATTTATTATTCATTGGGTAGCATTTATTCTTTCTTTGTTCCTTGTTTGACAAACTAAAAATGAAATACATAAAAATTTATTTAACTAAAATTTAATTTTACATATAAGTCAAAACGCTGAAAAATATTTATCAAAACTAATGCGTTTGAAAATTCTGAATTCAAATAACTTTTCTCTCTTTATAAATTATGCTTTTATAAAGTTATCCAATTTAATTTATATTATATTATGTTCTCTATCAATTATCTATATTACTTCTGCTGAAAATGTAAATAAGTAAGAATAATACATACCTTTTTAATATAGGATTTTCATTCTTTGTTTGGTTTTCAGTAGTTTCAGCAATAAAAACGTCGTCCACCTGAGAATGTTATATTTTTAATGTAAGTTTTAAAGTATAATTTATCAGTATCAAACTGTACTTTATGCCACAAGAGCCTAAGAATCATGTTAAAGTTTCGATTTTTAGGTTAAAGTGGCATAAAATAGTTTTAAAGATTATCATTTAACATTTATATATATGAGTGATTCTCTTTGAAAATAACCTCCTCAATGTCTGTTTTTTTTGGAAATTTTCTTTATTTTGGAAAAATACTTTGCAAGGACTCGATACTACGTTTGTATTCTGTAAGACACGAAAACTCGATAAAGGACGGTGCATAGTTTTATAAAAAATAGAAAAATGTACATACATGAATACGATTAGAATATTAGCTGAATATATTTTATAAGAGATAAAAAAATAAAATGAAAAATAATTAATGAATTTCAAAAAAATTTAGAAAAATGTACTATAAACATAAATTGAATACAATTTTGTGATTTTATTTTGCAGAAGTATTTCTCATTTAATTATTCTTAAAATTAAAAAATTTAGATTCTTTTTTCATTATAAAATCAAGTTTATTTTGTTTCTTATTATTATTTCATTTGAATAAAGAGAGTTGCTAATACATACTGTAATGCACATATTTATCATTATTTGAACGAAGAAATGTAAGATCACCCATACATATAAAATAAATTAAATGCGATAGTATATGATTTAGGATGATCGAAATGAAGGTACTTTTTTATTTAATTAGAAAAAATACACGAGTTAAAATAAATGTAATACAAGGGTTATAATAAGTATTATAAAATCAATGAACATGTTACTTGTACATTGTACGTAGATCTTCTATATAAAATAATTATGCAAAAAACTGAAGACTATTTTATAAATGTACAGTTCAACAATTTATAGGGCTCTCCCGTGTCGTGCTCTTGTCTAAAATTGGCTTTTTAGACATGTATTATGTATACTGTGTATGGTATATAATCTAAATAATAATCAGAGTTTATAATCAAAAATGAATTTTGATTTTGACTTGAGTAGAATGATAGTCATTTTTCGATATAAATGATGTGCTGTTCTTCATAATTAGCTTCTTCTTTTGCTTCCTTGAAGATGAAGCCTTGTATTAACAGTAAAATTTTGAGTTTCGTTAAATTGCTGCATTTAATTTAATGTAATGCGAATCATCTTTTTGCATAATCGGTATGTCTAAACAAAATTTTGATTTCATTTTTTGTTGTAACGAAATTTCACATCTTATAATACGATTATATAAATTAATTTCTTGAGGTAGCAGTGTTGCTACTGCGTTTATTATAAAATTAGTTCACTTTTCTTCTATAAACTTTTGGCTGTTTAACTACACATTTTGCTAAAAAAGGGTAAATAATCTAAATAATAATCTGCTTTAATTTTACAAAATTTCAAACTCATCTATTATGTGCAAGCTAAGATTAAGATTATACTGACTCAAGCAATTTAAAACTGAATTGATTGATTCTATAAAAAGTTTGCAAAACTAATTAAAATACATTTTATATTGAGTACGGGGTGCGAGAGGTAATATCAACATTATGGTAATATCCATGTGCATTCCATATAGTATTCAAATATCGTCAAAAGACAGCGTTTTATCATAATTTAAAGCTTGACTTCCCGACTATTTGAGATATTCAAATGTCTACCAGGACAATCTTAAAAAATGTATTTATATCAATTATTTTTCAAATCTATTTTTTCAAAATCTTAGTTTATTTCTCTCCATCAGCTTCTAGATTTTTAAATAGTTATGTATCATCACTATTCGTACAATTATTATTTATGGACGGATTCAATATTATTGCTTTATTGCACACTGGTCCTTGTATTTTAAAATTGAAATATGTACAATATGTAACATGTATGTACGCATACAATTGTGTATGTAACAGATTCACAATTTATTGCTATTTTAAAAAGTTTGTTTGCACTTCATAAAAATTAATTTAAATAAGATTATAAATTTGATAAACAAATCTATAGTTTTAATTGATTTTCGACTGATCTACAGTCGTGTCTTCTCCTTTAATAAAGGAACAAACATGAAGACACTTTTGAGAACTTCCAATTTTTGATTCTATATATAGTTGATATACAGTTCTATAAATAATTGATATGCTTTTTTCTATTAGCTGCCGTATTGTTGTATCTGTTCTAATTCTTATTTAAATAAAAATACTCAGCTTCCTATATTTTACATAAATAATTTAAAACACGTTTTTTATATCGTTATTTTAATACATCTATTTGCTTGGGAGTATATTTTTAAATATTCAGCTACCAATGATCGCGAATGCCAAAAAATAACTGTCACATTGGCTTTGTATCATAATACCCATGTGTATGTGTATTTGTATTTGTGTTCAAAGTGAAGCGTAATAATGTTATAAAATAATAATCATACTGCCTGTTGTTCTTGATCTTCTTCAGTTCTATAGTTTAATGGATACGTGGCCTTGGTACGATTCAAGCATTTCAGCAATTTCGCATCAAGAAGATCCATTTTCACTAGCAAATTGAATAAAACGTTATCGTGGAGTTCCTTAATTATAGGTGCGTTTTGGCACTGGCAGCTAATGAATTCAGACTTTGGTTGTGATGGTAGCAGTCTATCCTCCTCCTTAGAAAATTCATATCGATATGTAATCAAATATGTCCAGCAGTAACCAACAATCTCATCGTTACGATGATATTTTATATCAAAGTTTTCAAATCTATTAAAAAGTTCGCTGATTCGATCAGCATAAATATTATTTTCATCATAAATACGATGATTTTCAGCAATCTCGGATTCTCTAAAACCCCGAGCATTGTATCTGTCAACGGCTTGCTTGTATTTTGGTAAAGTTCTTAAATCCTTCTCAACGTTGAACATCCTTTTTTCCAAAGTCTTTATCCGGGTATTCATTTTATCCAGGGTTTTCGAACAATTAAAACAAGCCTCGGGACAGCAAGGCTCCATATCGTTATCTGCTGTCAAACAGCAGCCTAGCAACGATAGAATTCTTCTGATCTTATTCATCTTATCGCCTACTTACTCCACGAGAGCGCTCCTGCGCTTAGCTACCACTCGCGCGCACCGATATCCACCACTCCGCTCGAGAGCGCGCAGCGTCTCGAGATTACGTAACACAGTATGTGACAGTTTACTTAGCCGTGATACTCCAAAATGATTTTTCTTGATCCGGTCTCCTCGGCGGTCGGGCGGCAACTGACGTGTTCGGACCTGTTGGAGGCTCGGCCGCGCACGAAAGAGTGGGAGAAAAGAGAAAGCGCTTGTGGCGGGGGCGCCAAGAAGCGAAGGCTCCTCCGTCTGCAGCACTGCTACTAGCGATGCTGGAAATATAAAATTCACATAGATTTGCAGACTGCAGGAGTGCGTGGACTGGACAGCGGCTCGTCGAGCATCGAAATTCAACAGTCTCTGCGTTCGTTGGAAGGGGGTAACCAGAACCGAGCGAGCACTGCTGCAAGCAGCCGTTTCTGATGACTCACAGCGTATACGGCAGCAAAGATTCAGCTAAAGATCGTGTATGCACGGAGCGAGGCACGGAGGTAGAATGAGAGAAATGAAAAAAGCATAGCACAGCGAGAGCGCGATGCTTCTATCTACATGTCAGTAATGCGCATTCTCATGAAATAGGAACCCGTAGCGGAGCAAAGAAAACGAAGAACCAAAGTGCAGACGTGGCACCTATGTAACGCGGTTGCACGCGTTTCTGCTTTTTCTACTGCCCGTATTTTCTGCTTGTTGAGACTTTGTTGTGGAAGGCAAAGATTTTATTTAAAGATATTATATTTTAACTGGAGAGTTTTTAATGTGAATAGATAAAATTTAATAGTTTTCAATTAGCTTTGAAAAAGTAATAAATTTACTTAAACGATGGTTAGTGTGTGTGTGTGTGTGTGTGTGTGTGTATGTGTGTGTGCGTGTGCGTGTGCGTGTGCGTGTGCGTGTATGTGCGCGCTTTAAAATTATTTTCATTCCATTTAGACGTGTTTCGATTTGAATAATTGGAAAATTTCTTAACGAAAATAATATAGTAAAAATTAAATTTCAGCTCTTTGATAAATTCAAAGTTAAGTTCAAAATAAAAACACCGCTTCATTCATTACTGGCGTTTAACGTGTGTTCTGGACAAACATCATCCATTAACTAAAACAATTGTACTTCGGCTCTTATTGGTTCGATGTTAATACAAATTTATATAAAAATTCATAGTGTTGCTGAACACATCTACTGTCTCTCGTACGCGCACGCTTGAGTATTGTCGCTCGCGCTCGAGCTCGCGCTACATGTTTATATAATTAAAAACTGAGTTTTGAATTAGTCGGGGTTTTTTCAATTTTCAATGATTTTTTGCAAAATGCATTTTCACATTCAGTAGGGTCTAATATAGAAATATTTATCATAATATAAAGACACTGGCAGTATAAGTTATCTCGCTTACGACACAACGTGTATAAGTCTTACAATTTTCTCATTCAAAAATATGTAATATGCCTTATCTCCTTCAATTTTTGACCGATCAGGCTAAAATTTTTTGAAAAATTTTAAAGATAAAAAAGGTAGCACCGATTCATTTTTCGAATCTTATCTTACAAATGCGGGCTCTTTGATTTTTTACATGCATTTTTAACAAAAAAAGAACCTTGTGATAAATTTATCTCACAGAAATCGTAAAATAATGTCAAGCCTCAGTGGAGCGTGGCATGCTAGTTCGTATTCGTACGTTGAAATGGCCTGTTGCTAGGCTCGTATTTCGACCAATTTTGATCTTACTATCGATTTAAAAAAAGAGTACACATCAAAAGAGTGTTTCAAAGCGTATGAAAAATTGCACAAAAATAAGAAAAAACACGTGAAAAAGAAAAATTGTCTGCTCGTTGATGGTATAACTTGCAACTTGTAAAAATAATTAGGAGATTCACAATAGAGAAAAGAAGAGAAAAAATGCAGATTTTTTGACAATTTGAGGAAGGGCAACGTACAGCTCTGTCATTTGTTCAAAAGCAAAGCCACAATTTAGTGAAAAATCGGGAATATGAGGTATATAGTACAATTGTTTGTAAACAGATTGGCGGTGAAATTTTCCAAAAATTATAAATAGGCTTGTCACTAATTAAAAAATACAAAAAAAAAACGTATTTTGTTAATGAAAAATCGTATCAAGATGATACTAGTTAAAAAAATGAGCTCGAAAATGAGCCTTCGCAGGACGCCTGGGAGATGTGAAACATCGAAATTGATACGATTTAGATTATATGTGACTGTCTAATCTTTATTAATTTCGATGTTTCACATCTTCCAGGCATCCCTCGACGGCTCATTTTTTTCAATATTTTTCATTTAATAAATTCAATTTTTAGGCTAAAATAATATCTGTAGTAATTGATATTGCGGTGCTATGTAGCTTAACAAATTTTGTGATAATAATTGAATCCCACTAATAAAAAGTCATGACCGGATGTTTTGAAGCCGCTGAAGACGAATTGTGATTGGTTGATGTTGTGCGCATGCGTCAAGACTCAAGAGCCAATATGTTCATGTGTCATGGTTCATGTGTTTCCGGTGAATGCGTTAGTTTGAGGTTAGAGCGCGCGAAGCCCGCTGATGTTGATCTAACATTCTCGCCTAATATAATGGCAAAAAAGATCTGCGTGCAAGCAGAGTGCAGGTACAAGAAATCGAGAAAGATTTGTTTTTATTTTATACACAATAGAATCGACAATGGGTTCATGAGTTCTTCATATATAGATATACCTATGCACGTTCGATAAGTTCTTTTTAAAAACTGTACTTTAAAAAATAACTTTTAAAAGAGAAATAATTCTTCAAAATTTTCAAAATAAAAATCGAATTTGATTATTTTAAGTATTTCTGAGTACTATTAAATTATGAAGAAACTGCAAGAAAAATTAGAGCGCGCGAAGCGCGCTGCTCTTGGTCTAGTTCTTTTAAATCCGTGGGGTAAATTGCTACTCATGTACCGGTCAAAACTGTTCGCGCCGAACTAAACGTGACCCACACACGCGCGCGCGTACGTACACACGCTCACACACACGCATTAAGTAAGGACTGTGTACAGGGAACGAAACATAGGAAAACCTGTGAGTGCGAGTGAGAAGCATAGGAAAATGCATAAGTGCGACAGAGACAGACTTTCCCTCCCTCAGTATTTTCTCATTCCTCATTCTCTGTCCGACTCTTTTTTTACACTGACGTTCGATAGGCCTGGCCTTTTTTTCTCTCGTCGCTCGAAAATCGAAGGTTAGTATCGGACAGAGGGGAAGAGGAGAGGAAATTGGGGGAGAGGAATCCTGTCTCTGTCGCACTTATGCATCTTCCTAATTTCCTATGCTTTTCTACCATCAGCACCCGCGACTGGAAAGAGAGGACTCGGCACGCGACAAGCTTGCTGTATATGCAGAGGGGAAGCGGTTAGATCCTTTTGCCAGATGTTGGGACTTTTTTGGTTGGAATATTCTTTTGTTTCAAATACGGTTTCACTCGAGGTTTCACTCCTCTGCAAGTCACGCCTATAGATATTTACATCGAAAATTGAAAAAAAATCACAGCTTAAAACGTGAGAATCGATTTTACAAGATTATTAACATGAAGTCACATGAAAATAGCTATAAAAGTCTAGATTTATGTTATGAAAAGTAGCCGACGCGGTCCGGGGCAAAAGCATTATCTCTCTCTCTCTCTCTCTCTCTCTCTCTCTTTCTCTGTATCTCTCTCTGTCTGTCTCTCTCTGTCTCTCTCTGTCTCTCTCTCTCTTTCTCTGTCTCTCTGTCTCTCTCTCTTTCTCTGTCTCTCTCTGTCTCTCTCTCTCTAACCCTATAACCCTTGAAAAGCGTAAGAAAGTCGGGCTGATCTCGACTGTGACACAAGACCGATACGCACACACTTTTTACGAGCAGAGCAGCCACTGCAAGTGAAGAGTTCCTGAATACCCCAGAAAAAGTTTATTGGTCTAAAAGCCCCGTCTTGCAACGTTGAAAAATGTTGTTAATGCGTATCCCATTATACATACACGTTATTAAAGCCATGCAAATATAGAGATGAGAATAATATGCACAAGAAATACGAGCTCAGCGATAGTGAAGATTGGTGTCTCAGGTTAGACTGTCGCATAAAATTAGTCATCTCTGATAAAATAATAAAGGTTCTTTTATTAATACTTACGTGAATTGCGAGAAAAACGACAGATGAGATTGATGTAAATCTAATTATTATGAAGCACAAGCGCTTATCAGTAGTACTTCCCAGAAGGACGGCACAAATCGCGCAAAGAGAATATTGAGACACAGGCTCACACGTTAAAAAAAACGAATTTCCGATGATAGAGAAAACGACGTCCACTCTGCTCGACAGTTCGGTAAAGAATGTGAGCAGCAGCTGCCAGACGGCACCTTACAGTTGACAGTGACCGCTTACAGCGCCTTACCACGGACATCACGCCACCTACAGTTCGTAAAGTGATTTTCTAAAGCAGTGGATGTTAGGGAGACTCAAATGAAGGGGAAAAGAAGAAAGAAACATATATGTATATAGGAAAGGCTTGAGAGTGAACAAGACATATTTCGTCTCCTGCCAATCACAGTAGGCCAGTAGAGGTGATTATATGGCAGTGCTCTCCGTCTCTGTGGTTCTCTCCATCCCCTCCTCTCTCTGTCTCTCTGTGTTGTATTACGGGTGCAAAACTAACGCACCTCAATCAAATTTTTTACTACAAAGAAAGGCAGAATTTAGTTCTTGCGGATAATTTCTAAATAAATTTTATCAATGATAATCTATCCATTTAATAATTATTCTTACTTAGGGAACCAGACAGTATATGCCGCACTTTTAGATAAATTGGGCGAATTGTAAAAATTACAAGAATGTAAAATGAAATTTTTTTGTGAAAGTATAAATTAAGAGCTTTTAAACGGTGTAATGTGTTTGAAATCAGTACTATTATGAGAGCATTTATAAATTATATAAAACATATTTTTAAGAAAAATTAATTTGTGAATTACACAGGTCGACAAGAAATTTTATCAGAAACCAGAGTATACTTTTCCAAAGGTTTTTGATCTTTTAAATTCAAATCTGAAGCCAGCATTTTATTATTAGCTCTGGTTTTGAGATATACTAATCTAAAAGTGCAAAAACGCGATTTTGGCCTATGTTTGAAGTTATGTGCCATCACGATTTTTTCTCGTATCAAAAAACTGAATATATCATCGTCAAGTATAAGCCTTGCCCTTCAAAGCACCTCTGAGTTTGCTCAAATACTTTTTTGCCAAGGTACATAATTTTTTTTTATAAAATTCATGAAATTTTATACATTCAAAAATGCGTATCTTGTTGAAAAAAAGTATTTGAGCAAACTCAAGAGCGTTTTAAAGAATAAGGCTTATATATACTTGAAGGTAATATACTTATTCAGTTTACTGAAATATAGGCCAAAATCGTATTTTTTTCCACTTTGAGGTTAGGATATCTCGAAAACCAGAGATAAAAATGAAATTCTGACTTCAGATTTTGATTAAGGAGGCCGAAAATAAAATATTTTTGTCAAAATTTGTCAATATGTGTTCTTATTACAACAAAATTTGCTTGCACTCACGGGCCCCTTCTAGATACATCCTGTCCAGTAGAGTGATGCAGTAGTCCAGTGATCCAGAAGTATCCAGGGATCCACTTTGATCGCAACTTCGTTAATTGTTTTTAGACTCTCATAGCATAAAATATTGCATAGAACTGATACGTTTACGAACCTCCATGCAACATTCGCATTCGGCTCCAGCTGTAAATTTTCGTTTGGCAAATACTTAAAACCTTTTCGTACCCGTTGCATAATATGCTAGATCGCTATTCGAGCTGAAGATTGCACCATATCGACTTCCGCTTGGAAAGCTTCCAATTTCATTCAATAGAAAAAGAGGCATCTCGGTGACGGCGTGATATAAGCTTATTTTTAGGACTTATCTGTCTGTGCAACTTTTATCACAGATAAATTTTTATAATTTTCTATGATGATCATATGCGCTATTTCAAAATGTGTGTTTGGAATCGTAAAAAAGATGCAAAAAAGAATTTTGTCGACTGAAAAATACCTAAGAAGCCAAGTAGAATCAATTATATGTATAAGCCACTATACATTGACAAAAAGAAACCAAGACAACGATCTGATGCGACACGACTAAGAGATTTATTGCGGCATCGTTCCTGATCGCGGCACTTAATGTAAATATAGGTACACGCATAATAAAGGAACAGATACTTGCTCGATTCAGGATGTAATAGTACTTATTATTATTTACTTTGAACAAATCATATTACGTTGAAATGTAAAATAAAGAATTTCGAGTTTTGTGCTTTGTATACACAGATGCTAATAATAATAACACGAAGAGAAATTTTCATCGATAAAAGAACAATTTGAATTTGCTTTTATCTTCCGAACTCTGGAACTGACAATGGTTACTATTTGAGAATGTTGTGTTATTTTTTCATGTAAATTCCCTTTTTTAATTTAAAAAATTTTAATTTCACTCTCTCGCAATGAAATACTTGTTGCTGTATTTACTATAGCAACGTTTCTTCGATTCGAATAATTTGGGTTTGGGCTGTATAAAAAATGCGTGCAAGGAATCAAATAGGTTTGCAAAGCGTTCTCTTTTAGATTGTGAAATTTTCTCCGTCAGTTGATACAATTTTTGCTTTGGAGCCGCAACTCTTTTTTGGAAAATTTGTCTTGAGTCTTTTCTAGAGGGTAGCACCAACTTGTTAGGATCAACCTCCAAATAATAATTCTTGTCGCAGGATGTCTCGACCTAGCGAACGGATTTAGTTCAGATGTGCGACTAAAATTTAGCTAAAATTTTTCTCGGATTACTACCGCTGCTGGGTGTTGAATTTAACACAAATATATTTTGTCTGAAATTCCGAGGACGTCGACGATGAGCGTGATAATTACCTGAAGCTAAAGAAAATATATATGCTTGAGTGAGGCTTAAGGTTTACTGGAAAAACGTTTTGTATTTAGAATGCACTGTTTTTCTAACGGCTTATCTCATTGATTAAGTAATTTTGAAATTGTAAGTACATTGCAGCTTATGTACCGAATCCGTAGGGCCTCCTTTAGCTTCGTTTTTATCTTTGCTCGTTTCATGTAGAGAATTATGTTGTTTCTGCATTAAATTTGCTTTCGAATCAGTCTCTGCATTAATTGTCGAATCGCAAATTTTCGGCGTTAAATTAGTTTTCGCATTCGCCTTTGAATCAGGCGGTGTATCGCATTGGCATTTTTTCTGCGTTAAATTAACTTTTAAATTTGTTTTTGAATCAAGCGGCGAATTACATTGGCATCTTTTCTGTGTTAAATTAGCTTTCGAATTAGCCTTTGTATTTAGCGGCGAATCACATAGGCAGATTTTTTGCGTTAAATTAGCTTTTGAATCAGCCTCTGTTCCAAGTAGATCACAGAGGCGATGTTTTATGTCTAGTTTATTCATTTTTTCAGAGTTTTCAATAATAAATTTTAGGTTATTGTGGCAATTTTTAGATTCGCTGAGAAAAATGTATAATTTTAGTAACTCAGCATATGATTACACTTTTTATCAAAAAAATCTAAAATACGTATGTTCTTATTTTATTTTAATACTTACTTGATATTACGCTGATGTAATGTTTGGGATATTTTGATTTGGGATATTTTAGATTGATTTTTTTGATGACTGCCCATAATTTAACTTGATTTTTTCAAATCAACGCATAATTTATTTTATCAAGTCTATTGTAAACTTCTTTTAGTGTTTATAATTAATCATATGTGTATATAAATGTGTGTTATAAAGAATTAACAATTGCTTTAATATACTTCTGTCTGCATTGAAGTTGGAAGCCAAAGGTATGTGTCAATAAATTCAACAAAAATGATGTTTTGAAAATTTTATTACTTTCTTGTAACGAAGCAGAATTATAATATTTTTTTAGCATATAAAAGTAAAAACATGTAATATTAAAGTATCTTTTGTACAAATGTAATTGTAATCCATTTTCTAATTAAAACTCAAATTATATTCAAAATAATTTACACAAATACATGATTTATATCTTTGTTATGAATTATACAGTATATTTGCATATTCCCGATATTTATAGAAATCTTTTAAAGATAAAAAAAGATATAGAAAACAAACAAAAAATTATTTTATTTTATACAATATCGATTTAATGTTTAATAACTTATAGTTTTTTCGAACTTTAAATTTTTCAACTTAAGCATTATGTTTAATTATTAGTCATTTTCATTGTGACAAAGATAACAAGAACTTTGATAGTATGCAAATGCAAGATTTTCATTAAAATACCAACTGCATTTCATAAGAAAATAGTCTTATGAATAATTCTAAAGAGAACAAATCAACCATATATAATGAATTATATATTTACGATTATCAATTATATTTTGTATAATTTGATTTTTAATTAAATGTCACGAACTCAATTATAGTACAAAAACTAATAATCTACATGAAAAAAAAAACCTTATAATAATTTATCTTTAATGAAATTGCAATCAAATCTAGAAACTAAATTTCAAATTTATCAGAAATGGCATTTTTGCTCCAGTCTTCTAATTTTTTTGCGTGAAGTAGACATCGCGAATCAGGGACGAGATTACTGATGGCACTTGCTTCTTCCCATGCATTGATGAATCAATGTCATTGTAACTGGCGAATTCGGTAGCTACCCTACGGGCCGTAATTGTCAGTAATTTTGCGAGATCGTAAGTTAGAGCATGTTCATCGAATACGTCGCACAGAGTCTGCACGTACCAAGTACCTTCCTCCGGATTTCTCCAAGAAAAGAAACCTGTCAACACAAAAATCAACATTGGGCTAATATGCAATTTCGGAATGTCAATTTTCATTTAGGTGTTATTCAATTCAGAAATAAAAAAATTTCTAAATATTATAAAGTCATTTTTTTGCAAAAACAATATATGTTAATATAAAAATAAAAATGTAATTACAGATTTACCTTGAACGGTGCTATGGGCTAATAAGAAGTCAGCATGTGTCGGGATTTGATAAGACGCGCTCGAGGAATCAGTTTCCGTACCTCTAGCCTTCAGCATTTTGACGCCACTGTCAAAGTTATCCCCTCTGCAAGACTGGAACATTAACAGGAGGTAAAGCTCGCTGTTTGTAAAAAATGATTATGCTTAAAAATAAGCTTTTAAATGAGAATACTTGCAAAGATACCTGAAAAAAGAATAACTTTGGTTTTCCAGCCAGCGTACTGCATTTGTCTGCGGTGAAGGGCTTCCAGACGTTATCCAATTTGTACACCACGTCCTTAGCGCAGATCAAATCGTTTTGAAAGCCATGTGTGAGTACGAAAATGCAGAGACAATCATTGTCGGAATGATCTTCTTCACTCACTGTACAAAATAGTGTAGTCTCAAAATTCAATATTTGAATAAAATTATTTATTGCAATTTTGTATAAGGTTATACATGCTTACGTGCGTTGAGTTTCTGCATGATATCGCTGTGTTCGTAATCGTCGCAGATTTCGACGGTGAAGCCGAGTCGTTGGAAGGTTTGCTCAATTCTGCGAGCGTCGACGCTCGAGCCCTCGCGAGCGTCGAAACCAGTATCGAAAGTCTCGTGGTTGAAAATTACACATTTGCCGCGCTGCCGGTGTTCCATGTTGTAGCGATCGGCGTCTCTCCGAGTTGGCATCCTAGCTTGGACTTTGGCCGGCAAACTGCGAATGCGTTTGCAATGAAAGTATTCTTTAATTTGAATTGAATTTGCAGTTAACTCTTTGCGTGAGCTTGGAAAAGAGTTCGATTGTGCGAAAATAGTCTAATAATTCACAAGAAATATTTGGCGCGAAATTTGAAAATGAAAAATAAAATCATGATTATTTTTACGTGGAAGAGTAGTTATCCTCGGCATTAGTGGGCCCCGACGCATCGTGCGAATCGATTCTCTTGAACATCCAATCCGGCACACAAGTCCTCTGAACTGATTCCGGCGTCGTGCTGTATCCCTGATCAGGTGAAATCTGAAAAAGAAGAACGATTCCAATAATCAATCTCAAACCGATCTCTTTCCGCACACTCACAAGCATACGCGTATCTCAAGCAGTTACGAAAGCAAACAGAAAATCACACGCGCTATAGACGCGCGGTCATGACAGAGAGATTGTGTAGGCATACGCAGTGCGTATGCGACAGCGAGAAACCGAGAGAGATAGAGTTGCGTTTGCGTGCTCGCATATACCGGGATTCTATTGGTGCTGCGTCGTGGTGTGGAGAAGCCGGACGAGGAGGCCGGCGTTGAACCGCCGCAGGAGTAGGAGTAAGGCGAAGCGCTCGAGCCGCGAGTAGCGGGGGAGTTAAAGCCGTACAGCTGACAACCGCGCTCGCCCATACTGTCGATGACGTCACTCGTTCGGCGGGAACGCTTTCCTCGTGCCGCTGTTGCCACCGGCGTTCGCGGTAGCTGCTGCAGAACTGTATCGTCCTCGTTGTCCGTCAGCTGAAACAGACGCGAGTCTACATATATAATATATATATTGTACGTGTGAGTGCGGCCACGCGATTTACTATATATATGACTTGCGATTGTGGCGTTGACGTATATACGCGCAGTCGTGTGTTTAGCAGACGAGGATGTCAGCTGATGCACTCGGAGAAGTGCATGGTTTATACTTAATCTTATCGCGATACGTAAACTTATTGTGATGCGTAGGATTTTCCTTTGACATACAGCAGGTATCGTTAGTGTTTTATGAGGCTATCACGAGCTTTACCAAAATGAGGCTCTTTGTCGAACTGTATTTGACATTATACATATAATAAATGGGGACACTAAGTATCTCGCTAAGTATATTTAGACCTTTGCTGAAATTTATGGTAATATACTACTGGATAATGCATACTTGCGTTTAATAAAATATTCTCATTCCTTGAAAAAAAAAATGATTCAAGTATGCCTTACTCTTGTATGAAAACCCTCAGTTTTTCAATTTATCTAAAATATTTTTGCTACATTTTTAACTATTATATTTTCTAACCATCTAAATTATTTTCAAAAAGAAATGAATCTACTTTACTCATTTTTTTAGCTAAAATTCTTCAAATAATACTAATATCTACAAGTCAGCTCGTTCACTGTGTTAGCGAAGTTCCAAATATAAACTTTTAGCAGATTTAGATAAAGGAAAAAATGTTTTAATTAGAATTTGCAGTACGAACAACACTAATATTTTTATACTTTAATTTTTGAGGTAACAGAAGCTTTTATTCAATTAAATTTTCAATTTTATAATCTTATTTATCTCAAACTATGGGTAATTTATATAAATATAAGGGCATATAAAGCATTTTGACGTTAGGATATACAATTCAATGATAAAACAAGTCCTTACGAGCATCAAAAGTGTCAGAAGCAATAGAGTAAGGAAGATCAGTTCGATACAAAAATCGCTCTGAAAAGCGTGGAAGTTTTCGCTATGATGCATGTCCAACGAGGCAACGATGCAGTATATGTATATTGAAACACACAGCACGTAAAGCAGGTAGCAGTTTAGCATTATCGTATCACGTGTGCTATAGAAACAGGAAGAGAGAGTTAATACTCCACAAAATAGTCGAAGGAGATGTGAATGCGCACAGCACAGAGCTTCGTTTTAAAATCGAGAATTCGTACAGTCATATCTACAAAGTTCGTTCAGTAGGCGGAGCGTTTGTGTCTGTTAGGTATTAGTATGTATATTATATATAGATATACTGTAGTTCTGCTTCTGATTACACTCGCGCATGCGCAGTCGTCGAATTTTCCCGCCCGCGCGCGGCTCATCTGCATGATATACAGTCGCGATTCGCGCGAAAAGTCGTGAACGAAAGACGATCCGTTATTGGATACTTATTAACTTACAAGTATATAGTTTATTTGTTTTGAGTGGGATCCAGAAAGCAACCGTATTGTATTCTTTAAACTGCTTCTCCGTATTTTCTCATAACATTTGCAATGTGCCTTTACCTCTATGCTTCAATACAAAAATCAACGCGATCACTATAATTGTGATGAAATTCATTTCTGAATTTCAAAAGTGTAATGTCAGCAATGAAAAAAAAACACCTTTTCAACGCGAATCTGAAATATTCCAACAAGCACACGTGGAACGTCTGCAGCGAGTGCACTTGTAAATTTTTAACGCGAGACAGACGCATGACCTTGCGATCCTTTCACTATAGTCGACGCATCGGGTTGTAACCTATTAAGCATTTCTCTGCACTGACAAAAAGCAAAAGCCATCACTTTAGTTCGCGGTAATTTTTTCACGTTGCAATCAAGGTGACCTTTTACAAACTTGAAATAAACATTTTTTAAATTCAATTACGTTCTATTCACTTTGGACATAATCTTCGCAGATACAATGACTGCACCGATGAAAACATTACTAACCATGCATACTCTGTTGTAAAGCGTTATTGCAGCAATGCGAATGAATTAAACGAGAAAAACTCACTTCCATCGTCATTAACTCGATTAGCGAATTCGTCGCACACTTTGACCTTAAGTATACGCAGCTCCAAAACATTGACGCTTCGTCCTGATAACCGCGCGCTATAGACGATTGCGATTTAAAAGCCCGGGAGCTCCGAAACGTGGCTCTGTTTACCGACAATTCAGGGACCGTTTGAAATTTGAAACTCACCATACTACTTTTGTCTCTGTCAAGCTTGCGCTTCGGCATCGCAGGTGGCCACGCCACTTGTATATATATATATAGCTATATTATATGCACAATAACACGCTCACTGCTGCGCGTCTCGACCTGTAAACAGAGGGCCGGCCGACGACGCGCATCTTTCGAGGGGGTCACTGACACGTACTGTACGCTCACATGTGTATACGCTTGTATTGCAGGTATAAACACACGGTATGCACTGACTCACTGCAAAGGGAATTTTCACTGCGAGTTGGTGAAGACGTAAGTATAGTGCGAGCGAGGAGACACGTGTGCGCGCGACCAACCTTGGGCAGCTACTGTCGTCTGGTCATTCCAAATGGTGTTGATCGCGGAGAGTATGTATAGGTATAACTTTATATATAGTGCGGGGTTTTTAGATTTCCCCTTCCTCGCGACGAGTTCGAATAGTCCAATGCCCTACTGCGCGTCATGAGTGCTACTTATGTTTGTGCGTGCGGTCTTTTACGCATTCGTACTACATACAATTTAACAGCTTCTAATTTTGTGTTCGAGGCAAGTGAACGTTCTGTGAGTAATGGCAAAATTAATTAAAATCAGTATTTCATTCGTAACATTATGAATGATTACTTAAACAAATATTTTCAACTTTAATGCTTTTATCGACATGCATAATTTTTTACTTTTTTATCAAATTTAATTGATTAGTTAATTTATCGAAAATATCCAGAGAAGCTTCGGAAATTGAAATTACTGAACTTTGTACTTCCTTCAACAGTTTCATTGTTGGTAAACATTTATTTTTCATTCATAAGAAAAGTAATTCGCGCGATTTGTCTCTCATATAGTCATCGATGATACACATTTCCAAAAGTTATGATTCATGATTAATACGATACTCGAAATATATGATGTATAGATATTAGATATACAGGATTTCCGAATTTATTCTCTTCTTTTTCTCCCGTTGTTGGCTGTGGACTGCTGTTAGTATAGACTGCAGCGCCGAAACGCCAAAATTTATTGTTAAACTGTCGACTTTCATGTATACGAATAAGTAATTTAGAAAAAATTAAATAATTGGTTTCATATTGTTTTAAACAAGTGTATTCAAACAAAAGATATATGACATACTTTGTATACCTTAAATATGCAATATAAGCATAAGGAAATGCAGAATTAGGCAAGGAAAGGATTTAAATAATTATTCTGACTTTATTCTTTAAAACATATTTCTAAGTCTAATCTACTTTTTTGTTACAAGAGTAAAGTTATTTAAATAATATTAATATATTGCAATTTAATCATTATCAAAACTATAGCATACAGTAAAAAAACTGTAGTCGAACCGCATACAAAAATATTTTAGAAATATTATTCTATACGCGTAATTCTGGATTTATCATTAAATATGCCTTTTCTTCAATGCATTGAATCATGTTATTATTAAAAGAAAATGCGTAATAAAGATCATTGACCCGTGATGTTGTGCGTCATATACTCTGGAAGCCTTTCAAAGTAACAGTGTTTCCTTGGTCAGTTCTGCGACGATGCCAGATACAAATTATGCAATTTCATGCAGTGTTTTCATCAGCTTAATCATTTGAGAAAAGGAAATTTTGATTGAATTAACTTATCTATTAGCACTTGACTTGTCTTGATGAGACTGTTATCTGCAATAGATTAGATGCATAAGCACCGACGGCAATGCGATAATTTTTTTGTGTCACTAGGTAATTTCGGTAGTATGACCAAATGAATAATAATGCACAGTTTTTTTATTTTTACAAACATTTGTAAATTATTTTTACAAATTATAAATCCATTTAGAACAATAATTGTTTGCACAACCGAGCAAGTAGCAGAGGAAAGCAAGTGCACAGAAAGAGAGCCAATGTAAACAATAGCTGCCTGCATTTAAGAACAAACCTTATCTTCGAGTTTCGCAATATTGTACTCTTCAATTGCCTGAAAACATGCTTGGCTCCAATTCGATTCATCCAAACAATTTTCTTTCTCCCAATCAAACATCTTACTTGTATAATGTGAAGCTTCCATGCTATCACTTAAACTTTTCACTAAGTTGAATAATAAAATATCCATTGAAATTCACTAAATCGTAAATTCTACGTATTTTTTGCGACAGGCGTAAAAGACGCGTATAACAATACCGAGATCAATGCAAGCAACTCGCGTTCCGTTTGTCGACTGACTTGTCTGACAGCGATACGGTTTCTTTATCGATATTTGACGACTGATTTTGCCAGTGAGATTGCTCTGGTTAATTAAAGCTATTTATTTTTATGTCATCATTATTACTTTATTACTTTAACAAACGTTAATTGTAAAGGATCGTTCGTATTAATTAGTTATGATTTTCAATCTATAGTCTTAGTTATATTTGTTAACTTGTCATTTATTTAGAGACAATAATAATTACGTTGTTTTACTTGCATAATAATTTGCAAATAGCAACGACGGTGTTGTATACTGTTTCAGAGTATATAACTTCTTGTCAAATTTCATGTTTATTTTAAAAATTTTTCGTAGCTTAATGAAACGTATTGTCAATGCAACGTACGCTTGTACGTATACCCATCTTAACATATATTCTGCATGCATCTGACGGTAAAAAAAATTGATTATGGTTGATTCGCATTGTATGTGCTCGCAGCTTTTTTAATATGTGTAGAATCGAAGGCAGAACACATGCGATGCGAACGGCCATAATCGGTTTCTCTGACTGTCAAATGTACTCGTCAAAACTCGATAAAATTTTTGTAACTTATAAAAAATAAAAACCGGTCCACGCAACGCATATACTAACAGGACTTATTTCTCAGAGATTTATCAAAACTTTACTCGCGCTTCTCTTTCAGCACTGAGAAAGCTGAAAAATTTCTCAAAATAATTAATATTTCTATCATAATTCTTAACAAATCCTATAAGATTGAAACCTCAAATTTTTCTACGCGCCTCTTTCCTCGCTTCGATTAGCACTCTAAATCTAAACTCCGCCTCGACAGTTCAACTCGAATCGAGCAGTACAATATACCCAGCCCATCGCCCATATAGAAAAAACCATTAAACGTGTCTCTCCCATACTAACACCATAGCAATTCCCTTCCAACATGTGTAAGCTTAATATCATGGGACGTACCGAGTTCGAGGCAGCCAACGGGCGTCTCTCGTTCGTTCGCTTAGCAACACGCCGACTCCCCCTTTAGCGTCGCGACTTTGGCTTCGAGAAGGGGAACCCGCGAGCTCGAGCTCTCTCGTTCTCTTCGTTGCAGCAGCGGCTGGTCGCAGCTATATATACCGCGCAGCGACACGGCGTTATCCGCGGGGGCGGGCTTTGGTCGCGAAACGCTTCGACGAGTTTCGTTAGAGCTTGGGAAATGGCGGTTACGCGCTTTTATGATGTACGCGTTCGTAGCTGGCTGAGCGCATTGAGATGAAAGAAAAAAAGGGCTTTCGGTAAATCTGTGAATCGCGAATATTGTGAGGGAATATTATGATTTTTTGTAAGGGAATTTACTGGTCTTAAAAACCGGCTAGAAATGTCTTCTTCTCTAAATTCAAAATGTTCGTTATCTCTCTTTTGTGAAAGTACGTTATTATTTTGGTGTTATAGTACGAGGAAAAGCAGCATGCATTCTTCGAGAGTAAATTTGGAAATTACACGCTAAACACCGAGCTAAACACGGACTGTCCCAATTTCTTTTCTTCCCTATTAGGTGTGTGACGTAAGTAGATGTGACGATCATAGTATATCTATTGTACATAACAGGACTAGTCATCTCTGTATATAGACGCACAAACATACGGTTACAAAATCAGGTATACAAGGGCTCAAAATCTATATCTCAATTTGTATTATACCCTCAATCCTCAAGGGTCTACGGCAATCGACGCGTCGCGACGTAAGAGGGGACAATAGATACTTTTGTCGTTACATACACAGCAGTTTTTTCACACCTGTTAGTATTAGCTCATTGTTACAAAACAAAGTCATTCCAGTTCAATCGTTCCGAGAATTTTACAGTTCTATAATTCAAAATTTTTTGCTAACTTTATGATTATTTACTCGATGCGGTCATGTATTATGATAAAATATTAATTATCGTTAAATAAAAGAAATTGAGAGAAATAAGCATTTAAAAGAATTCTTATCATCAGCTTGATATAGAAAAAAGAAAGCAAACGAAAACGTATATAGTAAACGCTTGCTCGTAAAAAATTCTATATGGATTTGCGCACAGAAGAAAAAGTATAGTGGCGCGCGAGCGAAAAAAAAAATGAAACTTACTTGATTTATATCGCAGCACTTTCCTAAGTATACTTGTTAATTCAAGTGACTTTAATTACTTATATTCTGATTTTCCTTTATTATCACACAGGTGATGTTGCTTGAACGACGCTTAGAATCCGAATGGGCCGATACCTCGTCGTCCGTCGAGTTTGTAGCCGAAAATCACTGCACTACGCTATACATACTAACTGTATACACGAGAGAGAATTTCGTATTTCGCTTGATGCGTTGTCCCTTTTATGCAAGGGTATACAGGAACCATAAATCTTAAGGAAAACTGCGGGGGCTTTGATACTGTGGGAAAAAGGGCGCGACGTTTCTCGGGTCGAAGCAGCCTTTTAACCTGCCGATGCTATGCCGAGCTAAACAGAAACGCCTTGCGTGTATAAATCCAAAGCAACAGTCCACACGGGGCTATATTAGCCCATGGTATAACGCAGTCGTGCAGTGAAAACGCTTGGCACGCGTGGCGGCTCTCCCCGTAGTATTAGCTTTATACCTACGAATGTCTCTGCGTGTATAAGCGCAAAGCAACGCGTGCTACGGCTATACTTATAGCTATAGCAATGGTATAACACAGTCGACTACATAATATGTCGACGCGCGTGCGGTTCTATCCGTATACTTTTACCTGCGAAAGACAAAGAGACAGGGTCACAGGGAAAAGATGCTCGGCTTTCCGATCTCTGTGTATAGGCGCAAAGCAACAGTTCACGGCTATACTCCCAGTAGTATTACATATAACACAGTCGTGCAGTCGAAACGCTTGGCAAGTGTGACCAGTGTGACACTCCCCCGTATTTAGTGTCTAAAAAAGACAGAGACAGAGAAAAGAGACTCTCTTACTGTGTGTATATATACCTGTGTTACAAAGCAACAGTCCGCCATGACTATACTCGCACTGCTAACACAGTCGTGCAGTCAAAACGCTTAGCACGTGTGGCTCTTTCTCCGTATTAAGTAGTTCTAACGTTATAGAAAGATAACGCGAGAAGGGGAGAGAGAAACACAGAACGCGCGAGAGATGGAGAGAGAGAGAGAGAGAGTAGTTATAAATTAGATCAAGACGACAGTTATCGTACTATACTATAGTACAGGCGATGCACATGTGCTGCAGCACAGGTATAAGGAATACCGCTTACTCGCCCGTATTATAGCGATTCCACATACATTTCGTACGGTGTCGCTGTAACGCGAGATCGCGCGCGAGATCTAACGCACCGCTTGCAGCGTGAGAGCACGCGCTCTCGCACGCTTTTCGATTCTTCTAGCGGGCGTTACCTATAAAGCAGTGACACTCCCATCGGTATACGCATGCAAGCGCATAATCTTTTTCTATTAATTTATTGCATGCGGTTATCATTATCATTATTGTATACTGATAAGGATTTACAAGAGATTCTCTTCTCAACAACAGCGGACGAATGCGGTATTTGGTATATCTTTCAGCAGCTATGCTCATCGTTATATATAAGTATACTTTTCGGTTGAACGACATTTGGTAACTTTCAGCAGCTATGCTGATCAATACTTTTTGGATGAAAGCGACAGTTGGAATCTCTCAGCAGCTGCTCATCGATATATACTGTCCGGACGGACTAGCCGGAAGTCTTGCTGGAGCTATCGGCGTCTCTATAATGGAAAAGAGCGCGCACTTCCAGTCTAGTGCAGTTGCTTCGCGTAAACTCTTGTTATAATGAAAACTCACTTTTAATGATGTAAACAGTTCTTGTATGTAATTGTATTGTATGGAATATATCCATTTTTAATATTCTTGTCGGTGAGAGTGAACAAGTAAGCCGTCTATGCGTCGCATGTATAACGTAATGGCCTGGAACTTGACTTTGGGCATTTGGTGCTGTATCAAGCGAGGGTGCAGACGTATTAAAATATATTGTGTTACTTGTTTTAAACGTTGCCTTTATACTTTAAAAATATATCGCATATCGCCCAGATGCATATTAAGAGCATTCATTATAGCTACATATTTTTTATTTGCTCGTTAATACCAAAATTTAAAGCTCGTTTATGCTAAATGTATTAAAAGCAATATTAAATTCCGTACTATAAAAATGTGAATTAAAATGCCAATTTTTTGTTATCATTTTCTCGAAAATAGCTATATCATTATTCTGTTTTGAAAATTAATCGAAGGACCTGTCAATTTGGGAGTGGCATAAGCCCATCATGGTGAATAAAAGTCGAAGATGCAACTTTGAAAAATCATTTTATTATAATAAAGACCTTATAATGAAATCATCTCTTAGCTCTTTATACATCATCAGGATTTCCAAAATGCACATCAAGTCATCAACAAGAAAGAATGGAACGATCGTCGATTGTAGAGATTATATTTTATTTTTCCATTTTATTATATAATATACTTGTAATAAATATATTTACACTTGCCGTCGAGTTTCACATCAACGCGCCAACGTCATCTTACTATCGCACGTAAAAAAGCATCTGCGTATCAAATAACAAATAAATCGACGCCCGCCGTCGTCTTGAACGTACATTGCAAATAGTATAATTTATACATGAATATAGTCTGTCTCTCCTGTGCTATGCGCGAATTGACCGACAATATTTAAAAATTAATTCTCCGTAAGAGTAACTCATTTTCTCAGTCGCTGTCGTCCGTGTTTCGAGGTGCCCGCGTTAACGGCCGCCTGCTCTCCTCGTCCGAGCCGTAGATTACCTCCTCGTCAGAGTCGTTTATCATGGAGAACGACGGATTGTCCTTTGTTATCGACGAGTCTGTAATTAAATAATTATTCTTATCTCCGAATAGTTCAGTAGTAATAATTGCTTTAATTTTGTTCGCTGAAAAACGTTTAGAAAGTATACTAACATCTCGATTAAAAAAACACTTTAGTTTTTTTTATTTTAAACCTTGCGCGTAATTTAACTTTAAAATTTCATCGAATGATTTGCAATATACTCACGTTGCCCGTAGACTTGCTGGACACCTGGGGCGTATACGTATGCCATCGTGTATAGGTAAAAGTTGAGAAGCCCGTAGAGGGCCATGAATTGGGCGGACGTTCGGTAGTGGGTCGACAATCTCGAGGCGAAACTGTCCTCGAGAACCCCAGCTCCGAATTGTCGTGCTGTCACCAGTGCCGAGACGCCGACTACGATACTTGCGAATAGCGTTAAAAACCTCAGCCGCAGGTCTGGAACGTCAAAGGAATGTATAAATAATAAAGCAGTTGACAAATCTTATGCAAGGACAAATAAACATCTACGAAAACTTTATGTTACTCTACTCTCTTAAAATTTTAGAGCAATTCATTCACTCTAAGAAAGAGTGAAAACTCATAATTCTCATTCTGACTGTAATCGAGTGATGATTAGACGCCGAGTGAAATTTTAGAGTGAACAATTTTCACTCGTTACATTACGAGTGAATGGGTCACTCTAGACATTCGAGTGAAAATAGGTCAATGCTGGAATTAGAGTACGAGTGAAAAATTTAATCTACAAGCGAGTGTAAATGCAATTCAAGACTCAGTGCGTATTCAACACATACACGCGCGTGCGCTCAAAAAAAAAAATATATATATTATATATATAATTATATGTAGTGCGTGCGTGTGTGTGCGTGAGTGTGCGCGGGCTTGCGCGAGTGTGCGCGGGCGTGCGTGTGTGTACGTTAGTGTGCGCGTGCGTGAGTATGCGCGAGTGTGCGCGGGCGTGCGTGTCCGCGTGTGCGCGGGCTTGCGCGAGTGTGCGCGTGCGTGAGTGTGCGCGGGCTTGCGTGAGTGTGCGCGGGCGTGCGTGTGTGTACGTGAGTGTGCGCGTGCGTGTGTGTGCGTGAGTGTGCGCGTACGTGAGTGTGCGCGGGCGTGTGTGTCCGCGTGTGCGCGGGCTTGCGTGAGTGTGCGCGGGCGTGCGTGTGTGTACGTTAGTGTGCGCGTGCGTGCGCGTGCGTGAGTGTGCGCGAGCGTGTGTTTGCGTGTGTGCGGGCGTGTGTGAGTGTGCGCGTGCGTGTCCGCGTGTGCGCGGGCTTGCGTGAGTGTGCGCGTGCGTGTCTGCGGGCGTGCGTGAGTGTGCGTGTATATATATATTTCACTCTAATACGAGTGATAATCGACTCTAACCAGTCATTAATTTACTCTATTCGGAGTTTAAATCAGGAGTGATATTGACATTTTCTTAAAGTGAAAAAGTAATTTATTTTAGAGTGAGCTGTCACTCTACACCGAGTCGTGCAAATTCGACTTTAACGTAGAATGAAAATTAACTCTATTACAGTAATTTTCACTCTAAAATTTTAAGAGAGTACGCTTTTGAAATCAATACATGATTTGATGTGCGACCAGATGCTATGCCTCCAAGGCTGATGCAATAACGCGCTACAGCACAGCTGCAGCAAGAGCGTTGGAAATGACGCTTCGAGAACAGTCGAAAAAGGCGCGAAACTCACGGATATTCAAAATATGAAAAATGCAAGTGTTTAACATTTCATTCTCAGTTTTTAAAATATTGATTAAAAAATTAAAATTACTATAAAATAATTGTGGATAATTATAAATAACTCTTTAATTAATACATTATATCATGCATTGTGACAGTGAATAAATCTTTCTGTAAACAGGTAGCCGTAGTTAATTCCAAATAAGTGGGGCGATCAGCTGTGACGCACGCTACTTATAGGGCCATTTAAACTCGACAATAGCCCTATAGGGAGAAGCTAAGGGCAAATGTTTGACTAGCGAAGGGAATCCACTCAACAGGAACCCGAGAAGCAGCAGGTAAAAGGCGGGAGGGGCATATCTCAATGTAAATATCCAGCATACAGGTATAAGCGAGTTCCTCGAGAATTTGCAAATGGATTCCTCACGAAGCGAATCAATGGCAGAAATTGCCGTCGCTCGAGAAACCGTCTAGACAAAACTATTTCACAACTTATGCGAAAAATTGTGTCACACGTCTTTGTCGATCGAAAGTATTCTAAAAAGATTTATTGCACAGAAATTTCCTGCACATTTTTGGCAATTGGGCAATTAATGCTGTAAAAAAATATATTAGAATTGAGCGTGTAAAGTTTTAGTGGTGGAGTAGAATAATTGATAATATTTGTAGTGAATTTTCATATGATAAATTTTGTACCAAAGATCTGTATACATTTTTTTGTATCGCGATACAATATTATAGTGTACAGTTATTCAGCATCAAAACATAAATTTATTAATCTTGAGAGCAGAGTTGTAGTAAATCTTTATTCTTAGCGCGGTGCCGAAGAAACTACGCAAACGTAATCCTTTATCCTGACACCATATATATACAAAATAAATCTAAACAATTGTATAAAATTTTATTGCACGAAATGTTAATAGATATTTTTTATAGTTTGTTCTATTTCAAAATTTAAAAATGGTAAAATCTGTTATTGTTTAACAGTGCGCAACAGTTACGTTGCATAACTGTGTAGAGCTTAGCGGTGGAGTATAATAATCAAAAACATCAGAACAAAGTTTTCTGAAATTTAAATTGATAAGTAAAAACGATTGGAACAAATAGATCTGCACATAAACAAGCTTTTTGATACACCACGAAATGGCTCACGCATCGAGATCCGAGTTCGAGACGATTCTAAATATAGGCAGAATTTCGCATTCTGTCCCACTTGGCCTTTGAGGCCGAGACAAAGAAAGGAGGAGGATCCTCAAACGGCATTGGAGTTTTGGCCACGAAGGCAAGAGCAAAATGTGCAGAAACTGTAGCGAAATTCCTGTGGATATGCCGAGGAGAGAATCGTCCCCCATAAACCGGTTTTAGCTGTCTCTTTGCAGATATTCATGGAAATAAAAAAACTTTCCTGCCATCATGGTTGCTTCTCATGAGTTACAGAAAATAATTCCTTTGCTGATGTCCACAAATTACGCGTAAAAATAAAAATAATTTACTTACCAAAGTACGGCATCGATCGCAATTCGCTGTAAGCCCGCAGGACCAGTAATAAAAGATACGCTATGTATACACCACCAACAGAGAAGAAGAAGACTTTGAATCCCTAAATACACAGACGAAAAATATTAATGAAATGTAATATAATTATAAATTAGACATCTTTATCGAATATGAAACTTACATAGTAATTTGACGTGTCTAGGACGTAATTGTACGTTGGATCTTCAAGTTCGGAACACCGCAACCACGTCGCAAGCGTTAAGGCCGCACCCCAGAGAGATCCTACCACTAAAAATTTTGGTAAGTAAAACGTTGCTATTCGCCTTTCGTTCTGTTAACAGAAATAAACTTGTATTTATGCTGTATAACTGCATTTTGACTCTGAAAAGTATTGGACAGTTTGTGTTACCTGTCTCAACCCGTGATAGACACAGAGCCAAAACATCAATATGGCACAGAGAAACGTCGTTTGCAGAACAGCATCTATCATTCCAGGCAACCAATTATTCATTAGAAACGTCGTCGGGAATAACGGATCTGAAAATGGTTTTACGTGAATCAACACTTTTTTCACAATAATATTTCAGTAAATAGAATGTTCAGCTGTTCACTTACTATTGTAAAGTATCAGTAAAGGCAATAGAGCTGAGATCCATTTCTGTTCTATAGACCAGTCTTGAACAGGATATTTCCTCAGAGAGTTTCCAAACCAACACTGCAAAAATAGTCGATAATTTTTATAAATATCAGCGTACAACACAAATGTAGCTACGAAAGACGCGGCACAATTCCTGAATCGTTATATTTACAACTAAGGATTTTGCGCTTAGTCATGGATTATTTATCGCAGCTGACGAGTTATGTCATATCGTGCTCGCGATGAATGAACGTAAAATGAGACGTAAACATTAACTTGAATTGAAATTAGCATGTTGCGTATCGCCGCAGGACAAAGTTCATTCACAAGTGCCGATTGAATGAACGACGAAAGCCTGCATCATCATATAAATATTTACGATTTCATAACTATTAAAGTTCACACTCACCGTAACCACAAACGTGAACAACAAGAATATCAATCTAAACCAGATTTCGATCTGCGTGAAGGCCGGATTGTAATGTTTGAACTGCAAAAGAAAAAAGAGAATAATTCTGAGAAAATGCGTCTGCAGTGCGATCACTCTTATTGATTAGCTATTATTGCTTACTGACGTAGAAAGTTAAATCCCGAATAGTGTAGCGCTGGTGGAAGCTCTCCAATCCGTAAAATCGGACTGTTATAATATAATGCCCATACTCGAGAAAACCGAGATGTGCGACGACTATCTCTTCGCAGGCTTGCCTCTCACATTTTAAATGCCTCGTTCTGGTAATGAACAACGAAAAGTTACAGTTGAAATAATGATTTCACAGAAATAATGTTGTACATGTTTCATTTTTAGTCGAATTACCGATTATGTCCGCCCTCTGGTGTCAAAACATGCTCGACCTTGCGCTCAACGGTAATACCGTCTATCAAAACACTGACTTGAAAGCTTTTGTCGTATCTTTCATCTATAAATATTAATAATTTATGTCAGTCGAAGAAAGCAATTACTTTTTTCTAATCCTAAAGGTAGAATTTTCGTACCGTCGTTATTGGCCGTCGATAACTTAGCTATCACCCACAGCTGCTGACTGTAGGTCGATAAAGGTGGTGTATTCATGATAAACGGCCCAGTGGCCATGTCGCTCGCGTTCAAATGTGCTTTTTGCTCTGACGTGGATGTGATTGGAGGTCCTGCAAAAATTATAATCTTTATTGAGTATTGCAAAATTTCAACATTACACTAGAATAGGGATTTAACTTACCGGCAAGGCCGATAAATACTGCTAGTCCGAAACAAGCGAAAAATGCAACTATCACCATTACAAATTCTCTTTTGTGCATAGAGTACAGTCGCATATTTACTGACCTGCAATAATCAACAGCTTCATAATGCATCGGACTAATAAAAATGTGTGTCAACCTTAAAAATATCTTCTTAAGTAATTACAAACGAAATATAATCACGAGAGAGAGATTATGAGTTGCGAAAAGCAAGTAATTATTACGAACCTTTCGCATCGGTCGTGGTGATAGGCAGGTGCGATGTATTTGTTGAACTCGCTGAAAATGTCGCTGCATTGCGAGAGCGCATTTCGCACCTTGAAGTTCCAGCCTCCGGAGGGCAGATGGTACGAGTATCCAAGATTGGGCCCGTCCATTTTACTCGTGCCTCAGTCGCGCGGTAGCGCGCCTCTGCAAGCAGTCCAAAAACGACGACGCGCGCGATGTAAAAACATTGCTTCTGAAGCTTGTAAAGACGTAGAAAATGATACAATAGTATCTTCAACATGCTGACGTAGAAAAAAGTGGATATTTTTATTGGTGATTGATGAGAGGTTATGTGGCGGTCTGAACGCGCGAGGAAACGTGAGTTTACGTTTGGGAAACAATTGACTGCACGGCCGTAGAATATTGTCGGCTCCCGTTGTTGACATCAAAGCGTCTGGATAGCATGAATATGATTTTTTTGTTGTCAAAATCATGTGAGGTAGGTTATTTGAAGTATAGAATAATTGTTAGATACTTATAGAATTAAGTGAATATCTTATAGTTGTTGGAGTACTACGTTGAATCCTCGATTGGATCCCAAAATACGTGTTTCAATTTTTCGACCAAAGAAGCTTTTCTTACAATTTGAACCAGATTTATTAATCGAGGGCCTTATAGTGTCCTTTAAAAGTAATGAATCAATTGTTGAATTTATTTAGATTGATGTTGTACTCGTAACGCTAACACTACAATAACAATAGAATCAACAACAATTCTAAAATTGTGAATATCAATCCCGTCTATAAAGTAATCGCAATCAACGCACCATGTATAAACTCAAAATCAACGATCGATCTTCTGTAACTTGTAAGATATCATAAAATCTTCATATTTATACGACAATCTCAAGGCAAACAAAGTACGGCATCAGCTTGCAACATCATCTCAAGCAAACCACCCGGAAAAACACTTGACACTTACCACCGAGACTATTCCCAAGGCGTAATTGTCCCTCTCTCCCTCTCGATTTTTCCCTGGAAGCTACGTAAACTGCCCTCCCCCGTCGTCCTCTCGACTCATGGTCCTCCAAATGACTGGGAAGGTCCTCTGATGATCAGTTCCGACAAATCGCAGACGCAGTTTAGCGTAGTTTAGTTGAGGATCGGAGATCACCGGGAGTTTGGCTAGAACTGCTGTGAACGTGTGCGCGCCTGGGGCGTCGCGACGACGACTGCGCACTGGAGTACCTTATCGATCTGCAGCTCGCGTAAGTGCATGCGCGTCTCACGACACTCTGTGGCTGTGTGTGACTACGTGCATTAGGGCTGAAGTGGTATAGGTGTGATGTATACATATATACATGCAGCCTGACGTTTTACCCACGATATAGAAAATGTGGAGCGGTGGCGCTTGCTCGATTGTCGTGGAGGAGAGAGTGGATGCTAGCTGTTTGGGGGATAATGCGCTGATTTGGGGTGGCTCAGCCTTTTAAAAGCCCGCGGTACTGCTATAGTTGAGGGGAAAGATGACAGGTGGCGGGTCCTGTTCTTCTTCTTTTGATTTTATGGCTTGGCACCCGAATGAAACTCCGATGCTTATGCCACTTGTGCATACGGGTCTTTCTCTCATGGTCGTTGAAAGCTGGGAAATCGTTGAGATTCAAATAGAAATGTAATTCTTGCTTTGGAAATTCGAGCTATAACTTTTGCGTTTAACTAAAGATTTACCTAAGCATATTCCACGTGGAAAATCACATTTTTAAATTTCATCAGAGATTTTGAGTCTAAAATGTAATTCTCAGTTGCATAAACGCTTAAAATTAATTTTATAACTGTTTTTCGAGATTGCTGTCTTTGAAAAGTAAGAAAGTATTCAATAACTATTGTTGAGAGTAGAATGGTCGTAATTTCTGTAAAATATATGATACATTGTAGGTGGTTTTCCAAACATTCGTGTGGATAAATAAAGGGAACGAAATTACTACTATTATTATTATTCAAGACAATTATGATGTTTCTCTAATAATACCTTTTGTTTTTTTGTTGTATGTGTAAAGTTGCTAAAAGTAGTAATTTCACATATTGATATTTTTTTAGAGTATGATAACATGTTAGGCTCTGTGTAGTGATTATGAAGGTGATCCTAATTTTAAAGCAGGAATTAATTTTCGAAAGAAAAAAAATAGCAAATTGAAACTGGTGTTGGAATACACTTATGTAAACGTAACATTTATTAAAAATATTATTGGTATAATAATTACAATACGATTTTGTGTATAAAAGGCACACTTTTTTTATAAAAACAACGTAAAATTAACATTGATCGTGAATATTATACTGGCCATCGAAGACAAATCATAATTGGCGTGCTGTGTACTATAGTCGTATATATAAAAAAATTTGCAATTACATTTAGAGACATATAAATAACTATATAATATCAACCATATACACATAGTTTATGTTAATACGCACTAATAATAATAAAAAAATCTCGTGATATCGAGATCTCGCATTCGTTCGTACGATACGTCATCTAATAAAACATATACAAAAATACAAATAAATTTACGACTATAGAAAAAAGCAAATTACAATTTAATAGCGTACTGATACAAGGCACGATAAAAGGCACTCCATTCGCTCTCTTCGCAACTATATATCGTTAACTCGAAAAATGCAACTATAAGTAAATGTATAATCATTACACTTCTAATATCGATTAATCGGTGCTGCTTTTCTCCGTGGCCGCGGACGCGGTCGTCGCAGCGAAATTGAATTCGCAACGGGGTGGTACCGGCGGTGCGGGCAATTTTTTCAAGGTCACGCCGAAGTTCCGGGCGATTTCCTCGGAGGCCGCGACCTGAACGTTGGTGTAGTCGGGAAGATTGTCCAGCACCGGCTCCCGATCGGTATTCAGTATCTTCGGGCTTTCCGGCTGCTGCTGTTGCTGCTGCTGCTGCTCCTCGGTCTTGTCCTCGATCTTCTTGGCGCTTTCGTTGTCGTCGCTGTCGTTCTCGCTGTCGTTGTCGTTGTCGCGCTCCTCCTTGATCCGCAGCGCTCTGCCCGGCTCCGCGTGAATTTCGGGCTGTATCGTGAGGACGTTGTCGGACTGCGTCGGCTGTTGCGCCGTCACGTTGACGTACTGGAAGGGTATGCACATGCCGGGAGGCGGGACGAGGATCGGGCTGACGTTCGCGTAATTGCCCTGTCCGGATTTCCCGTCGTCGCCGCAGCCGGCGAGGAATTCGCGCGAAGCGTCGATCGGCGTGCTCGGGGTTTTCAGGTCCCTCGTGCTGCCGTTGGCTCGGAAAGCTGTGCGGAAGAATTCGAGAGGATGAGTTTTTTTCTGAGAAAAAGTCGTTTTGAAAATTCAAATTTCGCGCCGCGATGTACAGTATAGGCGAAGAAGCAGCTTATAGAAAATAAATTTAAAAAAAATAATAATAATTACATTGCGGTGCGAAGTATGAATTTTGAATTGATACCTGACTTGATTAGACTTACAGTGTACGGGCAAACCGGAGGGAGGAAAGGCGATGTAATACTCTTTATCGTCGACCGTCGAATGTGACGATTTGACAGGTCGAAGGTCGAGCTCACTGGTACTTGCGATAGCGGCTGTGCGACTCAACTGCGGTGTGTACCTCGAAGGCTGATTATGCTGTTGATGTGGATTCTGTTGGTAAAGTCGACCGTGGAAAGGTTTCGGTACGGGAGGAATCTCGTAGCTTGTCATGCCCGAGCTTTTGTCTTCCGCTATTGGATGCTGTAATGCAAATGATTATATAGTAAATCTTATTTAGTCGCTGTGAAAGAGTTTTCATTTGAGCGCGCAATTATGATGTAATAATAAAAAATTTTTATTTGATTGGAGAAAATTTCCGAAAAATGGGTTATGCATCACTTTATTTTATTTTAACTGATTATAAAGTAAACACAGTGAATGCAGTCAAACTCGAATTGAATCTGCACTGTACTATATCGGATGACAAAGTGAAACTCGGTGGAACTTTTACAAGCTTAGGGGTCGAAGAGTCGAGTGTCACACATTGTATCCATATGTCCAGATGCAGTGCACAGGGTCAGGTTTTGGTGGAAGCCGCAGCAGAACAATGGGACCTTTCAAGGACTGAGGTCCAAAATGTAGAAAGGAAACGACAAGACGTGCACATAGTTAAATTCTTTTTCAGATGCGTTTAGTTTGCTTTCTTATTTGGAGAGTTACAATATGTTTTCAGTGTAATGCACGTTTTAGACCAAAATAAAATTTTTTGTGTGGATTACTTTTTTTTAATAAATCACTTATAAATGTACACTGAATAGTCAAGTATTTAGAATTTTTAGCTATTCAGTGCTAACCATATAACCATTGCATTAATTTGATAAGATTATTAATAATTAAGAAATAAAAAAATTAAACAAATAAAAAACAAAAAAGAGGAGGCAACAGCACGCGGGGTTCCCAAGCGGTCACCCATCCAAGTACTAACCGCGCCCAACGCTGCTTAACTTCGGTGATCGGACGAGAACCGGTGCGCTCAGCGTGGTATGGACGTTGCCGACATTTGAAGAAAGTATGTGGCTGATGCAGGTCTTCCAACGCAACTAATAGAGCAAATCTATCGAAATTTTCATGAGCAACTGATAGTAAAACAGAAAATTGCTGTGCGTAGATAATCTAAAGTATCTTGCATACTACATCTATATAATATAACACCTTTCAGCAACGTCAATACCACGCTAAATACATTTCTCGTCTAATCAAATACCGTTCCGTTAGTTCAAATTATATAAAAAAATGATTAGCTGCAATAAAGTCATACGGTTCAGCAATTATTCCACGCATCGACAATTATATCTTGAATTTAACGAGAGACTACTTTTCAAATACTAAAAGTTTCAAGAATAATCGAGAGAATAATAGCGCTATATAGAAAATATAATCGAAATAGATTGAGTTATATGTTTAAGCTGGAAGAGCCGTCATTGGCCTCTGTACGCCTCTGTAATTATGTATGTATATTGTACAATAAATAATAATCTTGAATAAAAGTTAAGTTAGTGTTGGGCCCGATTAGTACTTACATGGGTGACCGCTTGGGACTCCGTGAGCTTTTGCCTCCTCTTTTTTTTAATATTTATTTCGTTTTTTTATTAAAGTCTTTTTAAACTAATACATTGTTTAGCACTGAATGACTAAAACACTTGACCATGAAATATGCATTTACGATTAAGCAATTTATTAAGAAAATAAGTGTTCTATATAGATGTCTGAAGAATGAGACAAAACTACTTTTACAGTGCAGCGTTGGAATCTGGTTTCGGAAAAGTTTGTTTTAATGACCCTCATACGAACGCTATAAGTCCCTCAACATCTGGCTGTTACAGGCTACTGGCTACAGTCTGCATCTGTATTGATACTTGAAGCCAGTCGTAAAATCGTAAGCTCCTCGAGCTCACCGTTTGTTTTCACTCAAAAACTGAGTAGTGCAACGCGGTATAGAAACGAACGTGAAACGTGACAAAAACTTACTCTCCGGTCTTCCGTGTCGGAGTGCGTTCCGCTGTCGCCAAGACTAGTTCCACTGCAGCCGCTCACAGTGCTCATTCTCCCGGACGAAGATGAGCCTAAAACGAAGACCGTACGGATTAAATACACTGTTAAAAAAAAAAGTTCAACAAAACAGTTTAATCTCATACTCGAAACACTGTGAAGACTGAGGCTGCTGACTGGGCGACGATCCGCCAAGTTGCCTCCGACGCCGTTCTGCTTGCTCGAGGTCGCGTCCTCGCTCGTAGCCGCAGGATCTTTAGAATCTTTATATCCCAGAAAAAGAAACAAGAACGACTCGCTCAGCTTAACAAGCAGAGTTTTACCCGAGACTGTCCGAGATAATGAAGAGCATCATCCATGACTCACCTTTCTTTCCCTTGGTAAAGAATTTCTTGATCCTGTCGAAGGGCGTCGGGGCCTTCATCTCGTCCTTGATCCTCTTCTGTATCCTCTCGTACTCGTCGCGCATCGCCGAGAGCTGGCGCTGTTTGTCCTTGAAGCTCTGCTGGACGTCGTTCCGGTTCCGCCAGGTCTCCACGAGTCGCTCGACCTCCGAGATGGTGAATACGTTGTTCTTGAAGTCCGTGATGATCTCGAGCAGCTCGTCCTGGGGACTCTCGCGGGACGTGGACTTGTTGCTGGAGCGGCCGAGGCTCGACGACGATTTGCCGCTGATGCTCTGCTGGTCGGCGCAAGTCTCGCTCTTGCTATCGGCCGGCGGCGTTTCCGGGGCTGGACTCTGGCTGATCAGCTGCTGCGACGAGGACAGACTCGGAGTCGACGTGGCGGAGTCCGGTGATCGCAGACCTGAGGGGTTGGAAAGGTATATTTTTTTTTAGTTCACGTGGAGCTGGATTTGGTACGGTAAGAGGCTTGGAGTCGATGAGGTATTAGATATGTGGTGCGAGATCGAATTGTGAGATTTAGTTATTGAATGTGAGAATCAAATCGGCACAGTACGCAGCTCTAATTTCAAATTTCGCGGCAAAATGTAATGTCAAGGAAATAATACCGACTCTATGCAGTATTCGTAAAAGTAATTTTGCGGTAAGCCACGACACGCGTCATTCATTTGCAAAGTTTGAATAGTGATGTTATTCAAACTTGTCGAGGCTTATCGCAAAAAAAGTACAAAATTTCACAGCCTCCCCAAATCCCCGATAAAGTTTCGAGCTTTCAACAGCTCAATTTAAAATGCTCCACATTAAGTTGCAATAAAAAAAAGACACTGTCACGTCGAGCTTGCGCAAGCTCTCGCAGACGAAGCAAAAAAATCGATGAATAAGTGCCGATGATCGAACCTGCAGGATTCATCTGCATGTAACCTTGTAAGGAGAGCTCGGTGTTGGAAGCGTTGAGCGTCGAGGTGGAGGAGGCCAGTGGCGTTGGCGTCGCGGAGCCGCTGTCCTCGGGAGTGGCGGTCGTCGTCGCGGCCGGTAGCACCGGATTCGGCTGGGGTAAGGGCGGCGGCGTCGAGTAGTCCGGGAAGGTACGGCAGATGGCGGTGACTGGTCGGGCAGTCGGCGGTACCGAGTAGGCCTCGCTCAGCGGTCGTGGCCGGCAATAGTCCTCTTGGTAGCGCGAGCAGGAGGTCGAGGCGCCGCTGCCGCTTCCCTCCTCTGCCATTGTCGTGAGGCGCTCGCCCGGCTGGTGCATGGGAGTCCGGTAGCCTGCGGACGATTTCGCTATTTCGAGATTTCGGAATTTTGTTCGCTCTTAAATATTTCTAAATATTGTTTAAAAAGCTTCTGAAGGATCAGCTGCGAATAAATGTGGATTTTTCTATGAATGCTTTTTCACGCCACTCACCGTTCGCGCTGCCGTTCGTGTTCTCGCTCATGACCTTGAGATAGCTGTACATGTTGGAAAATTCGTTCATTTGCTGGAAAGGAGAAAGAGCGCGTTTCAAGACGTCATCCAGCAACGTGACACGGATCGGATACGGCAAAGTCACTCGATTTCACTTACCATGTAGCCGCGAAGCTGATGAGCCAGTCTGACGTGGCCGGCTTGTTCAGCCAGATCGGCTGGTGTGTAATCGTTGCTGTTCCTCGTGTCGCAGGCAATGTCACTGCCCGGGCACTCCAGTAGCTGCCAAGCGAGCTTCTCCAGGCCGAAACGAGCCGCGAAGTGCAGAAGCGTTGGATTTTCCTCGGAACCTGTGCATCGAAACACCAGAGCCAAAACATATTACCTGCGTGCTCGTGTTCGCTTCTTTTCTTCTTTGTCAGATGATTGATCGCTTCGAATAATATTTCATCGCACGCGCTCGTCCAATTAAATGTTCAATCGATTCGAACGCACATAAAAATGAGCGATTTACTTAATACGCTCGTAATGTTTATTTCAAACGAAACCTATCGCTTTCAATTAAATTCATTTGATCGAATCGAGCAATTTATTTTCGTTAGCCCAACAGTACAGCGTGTCAGCGAGACAAATTGACCGTGTGTTTCGTTCGATTGTTTCCGAAGACAAAAAAAAGGGGGGCAAAAAATACAGAAAAACGCTCACTCGAGTGGTTCTTGGAGATCTGAAGGCTGCCCGGCGGTGTCGAGAGGAGGTTGAAGTGCGGCGGTATGTTTTTCTGAAAGGCGTGCACCATCCAATTATCCAATTGCTCCCTGTCGCCCGGATTAAAGCCGAACGTCTGCAACGAGGGGAAAATGGGGAAAAATTTCACTTCCAGCGTTCTTTTATACAAAGGTATATACAGCTCGATATCAAGTATATCCGCAGTTGGACAACTCACCTGACACATGAACTCGAGGGGATTGTCGTGTGCCCGGAGTATCTGATCGAGTTCTCGGAGGCGGCTCTCGCACTTGACTTGGCGAACGCCGAGGGCCGCGCCGTTACGGGATATCCTGACGCCGACGAGCATCGAGACGTCGAGGCAGCGCTCGGGAATGGAAAATTGCAGGGTGTAGGGGTTGCGCCGCTTCACGTGGCTGACCTCGATCGCCTCGCCGCAGCGGTCGACCGTCACGACCACGCTGTCCTCCTGGTGTAGCGGCTCGTTTAGCAAAGCGAGCACCCGATTCTGGCCCTGTTGCACACATAATGTCGAGGGTGAAGGCGAGGTCGCAAGTGCCTTTGTTAATGCGCGAAGTAGGATTGTCGCGGTACATTCGGGGTCGTTATTTCAAGTAAATGAATAATTCAAATTTCGCCTCGCGATATGTGTGGCGCAGAGGAAAGAACTTTTTTTTGCTCAGATTGTGGCGCGAAAATTTACACGCGCGCATCAGCTGTCGACAACGGAGTCGCTCGTCTAAAAATACGCAGCCCAGAGCGCGCGGCGAAAGGGAAAACTCGCGGGTCTCGTTCAGCCGCATAGTTTCTCCGCGTAACGACTGACAAGAGCAACAACTCGTGTATATACCAGATACCTATACATGGCTATATCTAACTCACCATTTTCACCTTCTTCGGGTGAACGGAAAATCCGGTCTTGTCGATCTTGAGATTGGCGCTGGGACTGGCGCTGCCGAGTATGGCGACGGCCGCCCCGAGAAACTGCCCGACGAACGTCTCGTCCTGGTCCTTGACGAAGAACTTGCGCCAGCTGTGGGAGCCGACGAGGCCGACGGCCCTGGCCGTCAGCTGGCTGTCCTGGACGCCCAGCATCATGGCGAGGACTCGCTCGTTGCTGAGCTGACGGCTCAGCTGGCTCGACTGCTCCTGCCGCTCGGAGGCGCGCTCTAGGAAGACCGGACAGACCACGACGATCTGGAGCCGCGAGCTGCGGATCTTGAGCTCGTGGGCCGGGCTCAGCGGCTCCTCGAACTGGATCTGGGATACTCTGTCGGACATGTTTTTATTCTGTCAGACGCATGCGGGTTCAACGCACTTATTCTCTCTTACTCTCTCTCTCTCTCTCTCGGCTCCTTACCGAGAATCGTCGAGCTGGCACTCGAGGCGCACATCTCGCAATCGCTCACCATATTCATACAATCTGGCCACTTAATCGGCCCGCGCGACCGGCGACAGCCGCGCGCATCTCCCGAGAGTTTCAGATAAGAATTATCCGACATGTGCCTCGTATATATGTGATGCTTGTTATAAATACGAACCTAAACGGTGGTCTGCCCTGCTGCCGGCTGATCTGCTCGAAGCAGGCGGTGAGATAGTTGACCCAGAGGGTCGCCGCCTCGTTGTCCTTGCTCGAGACGAAGACGACGTCGTCGCGAGTGGCCGCGGCGATTTCCGCCGCTGTGGCCGAGTTGCCGACCAGAGCCGACGACGGCTTCGAGGCGAACGAGCCTGGCGCGTGCCGCGTTCCTGCGGTGCATAAGAAACGAGCCATGCGTTATATATATTGCGGGCGAGATTCGAGGACGAGTTGCAGGATGTCGTCTTTCTCTCTCTCTCTCTCTCTTGGGAAGTGGGGGAAGGACAGGAAGGAGCCGCTGTCGCGTGTCCTCCTATGCGCTCTACGCTTGGAAATCATTAATTCATGATGCGCTGCTGACGCAAGTGCAGCAGCTCGCTTTTCTTTTGATGGAGCGAACTTTCTGCAGCTGCGCGTCGGCTAAGTAATGTATTGTATTCAAGTTTGTTCAATGGCATTGCGATGCTCGTGGGCGGAAGCGCGTTGATTTCAACTGAAATCCGCTAGAGTTTAAGGGGTTTCCCGTAGATCATTGGGCAGAATGACCGAGTCTCTTGTAATAGATGATAAATGCAAAATTACGATAATTATGTGTTATACTACGATCTTATCGATGTTTTCAATTTCCGGTTATTTGAATTCTAAAATAATTTTCATATTTATATTGTATATAAGATTCTAATTTTACATAATGCCACACAGATACTGCACACGGGAATTTTCACACACGCACGAACACGCACACGCATCACGCACACTCCAGAAGATAATAGTAGCACATTTAATTTTTCACGAGATTTTTCAGTTGCCCGCTTTTCAGCAACTATTTGAATTTTTCAGTTGCCCACTTTTCATCACCTATTCGAATATTTAAAAGTACGCAGTGTCAATTTACTTCAATATTTCCTGATACATTTACATAATACAAATACAACAATCATCGGGCCTTAATTTATCAGCCTCAATTCCCATTCAACGGATTATGAAAAAAGAAAAATGAACACCACCTCCGACAACTTTTCCATATACATATACTAAACATAATCATTCTACTCATCCTCTATATGTATATCTGAGGATCTAGTTCTACACCGCGCGTCCCAAATAATAATCAAGACACCTTCGAGCGGAGCGCCGGCTTATACGCATTCACCTCACGCCAAGCCAGAAAACCGAATATTAATCGTCGACCCCGAAATTCCCGCCTCTCGGTCCCATCGTATAGGTATACATCGCGTAAAAAGAGCCGTCGCCGGAGCGGCAAGTTTAATTACACTGCTCGGGGCAAACCTCGGAAGATTAGCAGAGTGTCCTTATCAAAGGGCGAGGCTCGTCGCCACACCCCGTGTGCTGTATACACATGTATCTCGCACGCGGCACACACACACACACACACACACACACACACACGTATAGACGACGAGAGCTGTACAATCGCATATAATTTAGGGCAAAAGCCGTGACGGCGAGCGAGCCTCTCCGGGGACGAGTCGTTTACGGCCTGTCATTACACAGAGTGCAATCGATTCAATCGCTGTAATGGACTTTTTCCCACGCCGCGCGCCGAGATGTCGCACAGAGTCGCGCGCGGGGGTCCGTTAATTTTCTCTCGCTTTTTTCTTCGCTCGACCTTGTCGCTCGGCGAAGCGCGAATATTTCGCCTTTGAAATAAATAAATATATCTATATTATATCGAAACTCGAGATGGAGAGAGAGAGAGAGAGAGACAGAGAGAAAGCCCCGGGGTAATAAATCGCTCGAGAGAGCCCGAGAGGTCGTTTCCGCGTGTAATAGGACGCCCCGCTCCGTACTAAAAATACGGTCGAAATAGAGTACACACTGTCCCGGGATACATACTTTATTAGTTAGACTCGCTCCTCCTCGCCACTTACAACAGATACTCGCGCGCGTTTCGCATAACCCAATTTTTTTTCCCTTCCTCTCTCATTCTCTCCCCGCTCTGTGCGTCTATCGCGCGCTCTTTTGCCGCGCAAAGAGCGCGAACTCCGAAACTCGATCTGCGGCAGCGCCGGCAAGCGACGAGGGAAAAAGGGACGGATTCTTTATTTTCGTGTGCGCGCGCGCGCGCGCGCGAGTATGTGTATCCGTATAATTCGACAATCCACATTCCAGAGACGGAAGCCAGAGAGCGAGAGAGAAGAGCAGGCGCGTTTTATATACTCTTGCGCTTAATTTCTTGATCTTTTCTGGGAAGCGTTTGTTTCGTTATGCCAACGCGCTGTGCGCGCCCTGTACACACACGAATTTGGAATTTTAGTGCTGCGCGCAGTGTCGAGGTGTGTAATCAAGTTGAGTAACGAGTTTAGAACGTTGTATCGCTGTGTGTGTGTGTGTGTGTGTAAGTGTGTGTGCGTGACTTTTTACAAACCTAATATGCGTGACACTGATGCGTACGAGTATAGGTGAATATTGTGTACATGCAATGTCAAGCTGATTTAGGCACGAAACGGTATTCTCTTGACTGACAATTCAATTAGGCCGTAACAACTGTAAATAAGCCATTTAAGTTATGTGTATACGATATCGGTGTAACTTCGAAAGTAAAAAAAAAATGAAAACGAGTATTTCAGTCCCGCGATGATCGTAACCGAAAGTTTCGCGTTTCTCGGCGACTTCTATAATCCCATGGCATGAGATTTCGTCTGGAACGCCCGATGCAACACGTGATGCTGTCGTCCGCACGACTTTCTATTCCAGAATAAGTCGGCGCTACACATTCCCTCTCTGATGTTGTATGTACAATATACGCTTATATAGTACATACATATATATAGTGTATACAGAGAGAGCAGTAGCGCAATTCAGCCGCGTTTGTTTATCTGTCGCTCTCGCGAGCGCAGAACAGGAAGAGATATCCGGTCGTTTCTTTCGCTTTTTTTCTGTTCTTCTTCTCTCTCCCTTCTCCGCAAGCCTACGCACTACAAATGTGTGTAACAATTGCGCCAGTAACGCTGCGCTATATAATGGCCAAGAGTCGCGTTCGGGGAATTTCGGTGATTCAGAGAGCGTCGATTGATTGACGATCGATTACACCCCGTTCGATGCTTTACGGAAAGATCGATGATTCCGGGTGGAGGAGGGAGGGAGGGGGGGGGGCAAGCGTGTCACTTCGCGAGAGTATCAATTTCCGCTATCGGCCGCGCGCACCAAAACGCATTCTGTTACAATACGTGCGAATATAAACTCGCAGTGAATTATTTATTTACCCTTTCGATAAACCGCCGTCCCTCGGAGAATCGCGACAAATTCAATTAATCTCCCGCATAATACAAACGCGTGCCGCGTGCGCATATATATATACCGAGGAATTTCTAGTGCAAACCGCACATGCGGTGGACTTGCGGTGGACTGTATATCAACGCGCTATAATTAACCGCCAAAGTCCACACGCCGCAAAACTGCTTTTTCGATTCCCCGAATACCACCGCGTGCGCGCACGCGCACCGCGCATTGTTTCGCCTTGCCCCGCGCGCGAGAAGTGCGAAAACGAGGAGAAAAATACGAGAAGAAGAGCGCGATTTTCTCTCGAGGGTCATATTATCTACGCAATATAGACAATGATCGCGTTGTGTGTGTGTGTGTGTGTGTGTGTGTGTGTGAGAGAGAGAGAGAGAGAGAGCAAACCGGCGGAGCCTATTAATCAGCCGCGATATAACTCTCTCGAGGGAATCGTGATTTTCTCCCTGTCTTTCTCGACTACTTCGCGTGCTATTATATTGCTGCCGCTGCAGTAGCATCTTTTCGATTTTCTTTCCCATCGGCGTTAGTGCACTATATAATATAAGCTCGTCGTCGGCGTGAAATCGAACGTCTCTCGCGATTTCCATCTCCGGAGCGGTACAGTATTGCCGTCGCGACGAGAAAAGCTGTATAATAAAATCGATGCAAATTGCGCGTCCGCGCGCAATCGCGTCCCAGATTGAACGTTTATTTTTTCTCAACTGGTTTTATAATACGCTATATGGTTGTCCAACGGAACGACCGATGCGAATGTACAACGAGCTCGTGCTCGGATATCAAGAGGCTATATAGACTCCTTCCGCTTCCAGAGCACGTACGCTTAGAGACGAGCGAGCGGCTTCCATTTTCGGCGCGCGAGCTTCCGGTTGTATAGCCTCTGTATGTATATGCGTATAGATATATACATATATATATACGCAACACACGCCAGAGTCGCATAGTCTTTACGGATTTAATGACGCGCGCATCCTGCTAAGGAGCCTTTTCTCGCCTCGTTTATAATATTAATCAGAGGAGTGGCTTTTTTTCCGCAGTTTTTTTTATGTTGATGGGAGACTTTTTTTCTGCTTTTAGAGCGAGGTCGAGCTGACAGCTGACCAAGCCTAGGATAGGATTGGATGCTTATTTGTGGACTTGTTTATTTCATTTTTGTTTTTTTTAAGGGAAATTTCTGGTATTTCTTTAGGGGGTTGGAATTTTTTATGCGCTGATGGCGGAAAGCTAAATAAACAAGCGTGAAGAAGATCGACGTTTGTTGATAATCGAGAGGAAAAAAGCGCGGCCTTATACGAGCGTCATATTTCTGACGTGACGAATGCAATAATTGTGGTATTAATGTTGATGCGTATCTATTTCTCGGTAGTCGGTTACATACTTTTGAAATTAACTTGTGTCCAAGAAAAGAACATTTATACAGTTCTACATGGTGAAATTTAAAAAGTACTGTTTGATATTAATTAATCAGCTTTTCGGAGCAATTACGTAAGATATCGAATTTTAGAAAAGTCTAGTTTATAATTTGCTTAAAATTGATTAGTTGCAAAACACAATTTTCCAAGAATAATAATAAATAAAGCTATTTACATCATGTGTAGATAAATATACGAAATTTTTATGTGATAGTTAATAAAGCATGGAATTGCGAAAAAATTGCATAAAAGTTCATTTGTCCGCATATCGGTTAATCTAAATAGCCACTTTACAAGTACAAGTCCCTTAACTCCAATGCATCATAATTTGTGCTCCCTTTATTTTACCTAACTACTGCTTCTAACGCAAGAACGTATAAAACTAAATTAATTTACCGGCTTCCCTACGCAACTGTGGAAGCTCGACAACAAATCCTATAATTCATCGTCGACAACTTCTACGCCAAAGTTTAACTTTGAATAATTCCGCGCACCGCGTATAGTCCGAATGAAATAAGCTTCCGTAAAAGAGAAAAAGCCACTTACGTAGACATTTTCCCGAGAGGTCGAGAAAATCCGGTCGCTTAGTCATCGCCGCCGCGATGATCCCGTCGTCTTCCTGACTCGCCATAAATATAATATATGTATAGATCTCAAAGCATCGCCCGGCACCTCCGCGAAGCACCCGTCGAGGATCTAACGTATATATGGGAATCGATCGATCACAATCAGACGGGCCGAGTTTATACTTAATATATCGCGTCGCGGCGACAGCTCGTCGACGACTGTCGGCAAGCCGGCTAAGTGCAGCCGCTCGTACATATACGCATCGACGAGAAACCCCGTTAAACTCTGCCATAAGCTTCCCTCACTCTCTGCGCCTCTCTTTTATTGTGCGTTTCCGTTTCGCGTTCTCTCCTCTCTCTCTCTCGCTCTCGGCGTGTGCCCCTCTCTCTCTCTCTCTCTCTCTCTTCCTGTGTATGTAAGTGTGAAAGCGTGCCCTATAAGTGTATATAGAATACAAACGTGGATACATAGAGTGACGTCGGCGGCAATTAGACATCGGCCTCCTTTGGCGAAAATGCCGCGAGAGCAAAAAAAGGCGGGGAAAGGGGGAGAGCTTTCTCCAAGCGGGCAATTGGCGACGATGGCTTTTATATAGAGGCGCTCTTCGCGGTATTTTTTTCGCGTTCGAGCTTTTGTGCTGCGCTGGACGACTTTTTATATGGGTTTCGCGCGTGCAGCGCCGCACGACTTTGATGACTTTGGGACACCGCGCGAGACGATAAAATTGCCTGCCTTATACACTTCCAGAGTGGATTAAGCTTTTTTTTCACTGGACAGTGGTCGTTTTACGACCGGTGTGGGGGAATTCGATTCGCAAGTTGGGTGTATGGAGAGAAGTGGGTGGGAAGGGGAGGGGGGGTAACGCTTACACCTATATATTCGAATCAATGGCTAATGTAGTCGGCGTAAAAAACTGTTGATCTTTGCGCTCTTTTCTTGATGTATGCGCAATGCGTATCGACTGCTAGTTTAGTGAAATTTGAGCATCTACAGAACTAGATTTTTTAAATCAAACTGTTTTAACAATGAATGACAACAATAGATTCAATAAAAAATACCGTAAAGAAGATCAAACAATTTTTATGTATGCCACATACCATTATTGACACATTTATCGTCGAAGGCCAAATGCGCAAAGCTCATTAATTTACTCATTGTGCTGACTGATATGGGATTTAAAGTATCGAAAAGCACTCTTGTACGCGACTAAATTTACTTTAACAAAATTAATTTAAAGCAGTTATATAATGACAATTCAGAAAAAAAATGTTTTTAAACAAATTTTAAAAACTATAAAAACCATAATAAATTATAAACAAGTATTTTAAGTACAATTTTTTTTATTAAATATTTTTTATTCAATTTTATTAATTTTTTTTTATTAAAATTCCTTGCTCAGATTTCTGGTAAACTGCGGTGAATAAAGTGTCGAACACTGTAAATTCTGTCTTCAAAGACATAATTAAACTATAGTATATAGCACTATAGTAAAAAGTTATTTGAAATTTTTTCGTATCTAAAATTTATTTCAGGCCATTCAGGGCATTTATGCATTATCGAAAGATTTCAATCATACGTACAAAATAAAAAAATATTCATTTACTGCAAATCGTTTCCTTCGCCCTGTAACGGCAATTCCTTTTTTTTCCATAGGCTTTATTACTTTTAACTACAGCTCGAAACAAGAACACGCGTGCGATTATCAAAGTTTCAAGAAGACATTAAGCATTTCATATCCCGCAGTTCTTTGTGCGCGAGAGAGTATAAAGTCTTGGGAGACACAATGTTCGCAGTGTGTTATGAGAAAGCGAAATAAAAGAGGGAAAATTGAAGGAGAGCAAAAGCGCGAGTGCACTCGCTCTTTCTCTTAACCGAACAGCAAACTCGCACGACGTATATACTATACATATATATTTACGGCAGACTTCTGACAGAGACGTGTGTGCAGCCCCCACTCTTTATATCTATCGCGACGAGCCAACGCTTTCTCGCGTCACTGGTGTGCGTGCGCGCGCGGAGCAGTAAAAAATTACGAGAACAGAGGCGCTCGGGATCTCAATTGACGCCGGGAAAAATTAGTTCTGTTTTTTTTTCTTAAATTTCGAGAAGTATGTATCCTCTCCGATTCATCCCCGCGAAAAAACTATTCCAGCGTTATATATATATATAGTACAGAGAGACGAGCGAGATAATTACGCCAGTTGACAAGATAACGAACGGAACGTATGTAGTTGATAAATTCGTACGTGCGCATGCAAAACTAACATTTTGCATACCATCAAAGTGTCTCCGCGTGTAATGCGCACCGCGTATCTGTATACACACGCATACATTTAATACGCTGTGCAGACATAGTTAAAAAGAAAAATATTTACTCGAGAAATAAGCGATGCTCTTCTTCGCATAATGATTCTCCTCTCTGATCCTCATGTTGGCCGCGGTTGCCGCAGACAATCCAACCGATCTCTCGCTCTCGTCCCTCGAAAATCTCCTCTCACGCACTCGCGATCTCTCGCATGTCTCCCGAGGAAATAAACGCGCGCGCGCGCGCGCTCGGAGCAGTCCCGACAACCGCACTCGTTCTCTCGCGACGATAGTGCGAAATCGCGAGCCGAGAGCGCCTCTTCTTTGCTTTTTCGGTATAAGTATATAACGATTCGCACGGCGGCCTCGTGTCCCCGCGTCGAGCCGATGTCTTCGGAGCGCGCGCGTACACTGAACCGGCGCCGCGGCGAGTCCGCTTTCAAACGCCGGCGCATGCGCGCTCCTCTCTTTCTCTCTCTCTCACTCGCTCGCTCGCTCGCTCTTCGAAGTCTCAGCTCTGATTTCACTTCGCTTTTTTTTCTCTCCTCCTCGCATCGCAGTGCAAAGTCACTGCGCGGCTCCGCGAGACCAGATGGAATGGTAATGTGTGTTTGGGTTTTGGGGACGAGAGTGCGCTAATGGCGTATTTTCGTGTTTTAAAAACGCTCGCGTGTTTTTGCGAGGCGCTCACGTTTTTTTCCTTGCGCTTGTTTGGCTCTCGTATACGCGCTGTTGTCGCGAGGACTCGCCCGTTGTCGGCGATGGGGAGGAGTGTATAGGGCTTTCTTTTTTTGTTTGGGGTGGCCGAGAGCTAATTCTGGTGTGGCGAGGAATCCGTTATGCCGATTTTGCGGCCGATCGCGCGGAACGATTTAATTTGTCCTGCGGCCCTCAAAAGATAATTTAAAATACGAATTTCGCGGCGGGATGCGCGTAAAGGTGGAGATGAGAAAGCAATGGGTGTATCGGCAATTAATACATCTAACATTATTTTGAAACATTGTAAAATGATAGTTGCGGTTACATAGAACATGTACGCTTTGGAATTTTTTTTATTATTGATCCAGAGGACTTTCTTAAGTTACGCACGATTTTGATAGTGCATTACATCAATTTATAAGTTTACAACTAATTTCAAAAAGCCACTAGCTCTTTTTCATCTCATAGCTGCAGCAAAATTGTACTCAAATAACCTACAGTCGGAAATGAAATTTATTGTAAAACTGCTGCATCGACCTTGTTTTCAAAAATCTGCGAAAATACAAACTGCGAGACGCACCGCCGAAACTCTTTTTATATATATATACTTGAGAACATCCCGTGTATAAAAGTCCTACGCTTTCGAAGCAATAAATCTCGCGCAGAAAAAGCGTACTTTCTCAAGAACCATAAATCTCGAAATCAAATGAATCAGCATCGAACCGCCGCAGTAGTAGATTATTCCCCTCAAAGTTAAATTTCCAGTCACACATCTCTCCCTTGAGTTCGCGGTGATGAGGCACGTCTCGTCTCTCTCTCTCTCTCTCTCTTTTTCTCCAACGCAGTGCCCACACGCATATATAGATATAGATATGTTCCCTGCGCTCATATATACTCATACGCATATCCCCGGCAGACAAACGAAGGGGAGCACGCCGCAGTAGTGCATCATAAGCGCTTTTTAGATAACGCGCGCCGGCGTCTACTCGGAAGCCGATTATTTTGGGACGTTTCACACGAGTCGTCGCCGCCGCCGCCGCCGTCATCGTCGTCGTCGTCTTCGTCGCTCGGATCCCGAATATCTCTTTCCTTGTGTACTCCGAATAAATACACGCGTGTACCAGGGCCGCGTAGAATATCTATACGTACGCATAAATAGCGACGGTTTGTCGTTAGCATAAGTAAACATTGCGTACGTGTATAATACAGAAAGCCGCGCCGCGGCTTTTTCCCTCGGACTTGAGAGGAGCGAGTGCGCGCGAGAAGTGGAAGCGATGCTATAAGGATTTATGGGTAGGCCGTACGTTCTTATTAGGAGGAATGCGCGCGGCCCCCGACGTTTCCAAGAGGATAGTCGCCGATTTATTGGCACTTGTTGCCGCGGCGGCTATTTTCGAAGCATCGGCCTGCGCGCGAGACGTCCCGACGAAAACGCGCGGACTTCGCTCGATCGAACGTCTTCGACGCATGTATAAGTATATACATTACATGCGTGTAATACGGATCGAAAAGAAATAATTGCGATGAAAATTGCGGGGAAGCCGCGAGGGACGACGAGAGCTGAGCGTCGACTCCGCAAGCGAATATTAATCCAATCGTCCCGTTAATTTCCCTGCCCTAATCCACTTCCAGCCATACATGCAGCGAATATTATGGAGTGCAATTGAACGACGAACGCTCTCGGTCACCGGCGCTCTGCCGCTGGCCGCTGGCAGTAGTGACGAGAATTTTCACCGACTGCCGCGCGTATCGTATATACGAGGAAAGGGCATACGACGAGATGATTAAATCAGCTCGTACGCTCGTCGCCGCGTCACACAGACGGTCTATTCATCGACGAATCGAAGCTCCCGCGGGGACGGCCGCACACGGGACACAAATTACACACCGATACATGCGGGAGATATATAGAGTCTCTCGTCTCTCCGCGTCATACGTGCGGAGATTAAAAGATTGCTGAACATATATACTGCCGGAGCAGAAGACGCGCAGTGTCACAATCTGCGCCGGAATAGTAAATTTCGTTTTTTCAGACTTCCTCTGCGCGCGCTCTCTCTCTCTCTCTCTTGTCTGATAAATCTCGAGAAAAAAAGTCTCTCCATAGTACAAGTAGACGCATCTCAGCGATATCGCTATCGACGAGAGCCGCACACGCGTAAGTACACGACTTACAATACGTATATACATCGTACGCGTACACGTATAAGTAAGTAGCAAGTACACGCGCGGAGATGGAGAAAAAGAAGACAGGAAGCAGTAGCACGCGCGCTTAACCCAGTCGAGCACATACGCGTATAATATACAACTCGCTCTCTCGCTCGGAATATTATCGACTGTGGCGCATCCGGTCGCTCTGCAGCAGCAGCAGCAGCAGCAGCAGCAGCATCGCCGGGTGTATCCGTCCTACGCGCGACAACAGCTTCGCTCTCGTCGCTCCCTACTTCGGAAATTCGGCCCGTAGCGCGCAGCGCGGTGCCTCTATTATCTCATTAGCGACGACTCTGTACAGTCTATATATATATAGTATAGACCGATCGCTCCGTGGCATTGTGCACTCAGGCCGCTGAATCACGCCTTATCCGTCGGCTTTCTTTTCTCGCACTCTCTCACGCAGTCGTCGTGTTTGCGCGCGGATTACACATCGGCCCTCGGCTATTCCAAGCGCATTTACACGCCTCGATCGTAATTTACGAGCTCGAAATTTATGGTAAGAACGATATGCAATCCCACCCCGCGTGAATTTCTTCGTGTAACATACTTCAGTCGGACACCGCGCGAACGTATTGTATGTATGCATAACACGGACAATAAATTATTATCCGGCGAGCGGACAATATACGGCGTTATCTTTCTCTTTCGTCGTCGCGCATGTAAAAATGAAAGCGAGAGCCGTTGTGCATCATCGCCGGCTACACGTTTTATTATTTATACGCGTACCGTGCGTATATATAACGCGAACATTTCGTCGGATATTTGTCAACCCTCTCGATGCTCGTATGTATACAATGTACATCGATAGGGGCGAGCATACGTGTACCGTATACAAAATAAATAAATAGCTGTGTATACATAAAACCCAAAAATTCCTCCCACACGAGCGCATATATCGCGTTCGCGAAAAGCGGAGCATAAAATGTCACCGCGGCGCGGGCGCGCGGACATTCCTATGCTCTCCGCGCTTTCCCCTTCTCTCTCTCTCTCTCTCTCTCTCTCTCTGAATGTGATTTATGCGCGAGCGAAAATTAACCGCGAGTATTCACGCTTATTTACACGCGCAAACTCCGCGGAATTTCAGCGGACGAAGCGAATTAGCCGCGGTTAGTCGGATAATTTCGTGCCGCGCGCACGCTACTCGCGTCGTGTATTACATATATACCTATATAGCTGTATATACAGAGAACGCGCGGGAGTATTTGAACAAGCGTTTTTTGGGTGTAGAGGCGGGCAAAATAAAATAAAGTACACACAGACGCGCGTGTGACGTATCTTCTGTTTACACTCGAGAACTCCCTAATCCCCGCTGCTGCGTATCTATACCGCTCGTAGGCGCAATTACGCAACAATTTATTGCTCGCCACGCGCGTATTATCGAAGCCGACGTATACAAAAACACACGCAAACGTATACGCATATTACGCATCCCCCATAATTTTCCAGTCTGCGGTTAACACTATAATGCTTGTTCTTCGAGACGAGTTTCACCTATGGTCAGCGCGGCTCGAAAAGTTATTCATTCGCCCTCCTTAAAGCCGCGCGCGCTCTGAATTTACCCAATGCAGTACAATGGTGTAATATACGGGAGGAAATTACGAGCGCGCGACTCGAGTGTATCGGCGCAAAAAGTCGAATAAGGGCGTTGGGAGCGGTACACTCGATAATAATAGTAATAATCTCGTGTAGAGGAGCTTGAACTCCAGTGACAGGAGAGAGCACTGCTGCAGCAGCGGCAGCGGCGGCGAAGTCGTAAAAATAGTATACGTCTGCGAGCCGTCTCTCCCGTGTAGGCGCTCTCGCGCGAGCGCGCGGGGGCGTAAAAATAATAAGGGAGAGAGAGAGAGAAAGAGAGAGTGCGCGTATAACGCCGCGCAGAAATAGGCGCTGCGCGAAAATGTCGAGGAGAGCGAGAGAAGGTATACGCACGCGGATATATATTTAGAGGTGCGAGAGGAGGCTGTTATGATGGATTTTATTACGGGGGGGTATATACGCGCCGCACGTATTTTCGGAATTTATTCTATGGGATACATCGTCGCCGCTCGTTTTTATACGCGCACGATTGTGCCTTTGAACTTGAAGGTCGTTGACCCTGAATTTTATTCGGGGGAGGAGGGGGTGCGGGTCTCGATCGAAAGCTCGATTCGTTTTGGGAGGATTTATAGCGTTCATCGGTTGGACCGCGTACAGCTCATCAATTGCGTATTTAGTGCGCACTAAAATTGCCTTTTCCCGCGCAAAAAGCGACGTTATAACTCTGCATAGCGTTTTCTACGAATTTTCAAGCTCGCGAGAGTTAAAAGCAGAAAATACACGAGAGCTCGTTCGCGAAAATTGGCGAAAGCATCGCGTCGACCTAGATCCGCTTCGCTCATTTGTCCCTTTAATAGTTTAATAATACCTCTCTCGCGGGGACACTTATGGACGGCATTTATATTGGCGATGCGAACGCGCGCAATCAAAGTCACCGGCGCGGGAAAATAATATATTGCAACGAGTTCATCAAGCGTGGAATGTGTAATTTTATTAGCTCATTCTCCGGCGTGGTATTATCGCCAAATAAATTTAGCAGCGCAGGCGGCGCTGCGCGCAGTTACAAAGTACACCTGCGATTATCGCTTTATCGTCACTTGTTCATTTTTTTCTTTTATTTTCAGAGCGAGTTTTCGATCGTAAATTTCACAAAGCCATTGGAAAATCTGAGCAAACTCACCGATTCTCTCGTGCCTGGCCAATCTGGCGCCGATTCTCGAGCAGTCCTCGGCGATCTCGGGCACGTCGGGCTCGACCACAAGATCCGTCGACCTGTTGTGGCTTGATTTGCGCGAGGACATCGTCGAGGAGGAGCCGAGACACTTGTCGCGGTCCAGGAATGTGCCTATCGAGTGTCGTCTCTGGTGATTCTTTCGCTGCGATCCAGTCGACTGTTGCTGTTGTTGACGGTACGCTTGTCGACGAGGACGGCCCATGCTCGAGTACATCGGGCTACCCTGTTTCGTGGACGTTTGTCGCTCAGTCGTGTGCTTTCAATTCGAATGTACAGATTTCGCTCGCATAGAAGCAGCTGCGCTCGTCCCAAGTATCTTATCGTTCGTTTTGGTGGGGAATAGTGGGTTTGGAGGGGAAGGTTATACGTTGCACTATTTTTCGAGGCGTGGCTGTAAATTTTCCTTCATTTCAGAGAAAATTTATTTCGGTTCATAAACTTTCGTAATCAAACTTTGCAAGTTTGAGCGTAATGATAACAAGCAGATTGCATAAAAATCTATTGAATCATTTTTATTCGCTCAAGGTTTCGATAAATGAACATAGAAAATTTAGACGTATTTCTTGACCCATAACGAATAAAAGCTAACATTTATCGGCAGAATTTGTTCATTGCTCAATAAAAATTAATAAAGAATTTATAAATCAATGAAAACAAAAAAGAAACAGTAGATCGTCATAATATTTATAATTAAGAATTGATACCTCGAACAATAAGCAACATTTTGAAATAAAATTGAATATTTACCAGACTGGGCAGCGTGGATGTGAGATTATAGTAGCTTCTGCCATCGTCGACTTCGTCGACAGCCAGCGCCCCGGAGTCGCTGCCACAGTCGGAATCCCGCTCGAACCTGTAATAGTCGTTGTCCTCGCTGCGTCTGGGTTGAACCGGATGACCTCCGGCTCCATTTTCTCCCGGAAGACCGCAGAATATCATGTCCATGTTGAGGAGCTCGCTCGTCGATTTCGGAGCATTGCGACGCAAGCCTCGGCTTCTGCTCGACTCCGAGTGCGCGTGAGATCTGTTACCGAGCAAATTCAAAGTTCACGTTATAGCTCGGCCGCAAGTTTTTCAATCAAAGCGCGCGCGACCCGAATTCAAACTATCACGAGTGCCGCGAATTCCAGATTTGTCAACTCGCGCTTCCTGCGACTTTCTGGTTCAAGTGGCTGCTATATAGTGCAAGCAATATATATAAGCTTAAGAGCCGCGCGCGCAAAAGGACAAAAAATTTAATCTGCAGAAATGTCGGGGGTTTCGAGTCATTTCGCTTTTCTTTTACGACAAGAGAGGATGTATACGTTATTTTAGAGATTTAAACTAAAGTTAATTAAAAATTTAAAAAATGTAATAGGCTTATAGTCGAATTAAAAACTTTGCGGAAGGTAATTCTTTTGTTTCAAAAATAACATTTATCTCGTCCGTGCATTATATAATTTCGCTTGTGCAGTTTGATAAACTTTGTGGGATATTCTATACTGCGTATTTACAAACTAAGCTCTATACACATCTAAATTAAAGTCATAATCCACTAAGAGGATCTGAAAGCAAATAAAAACTTAAAAATTCGCGCCAGAATGTGTACAGCAGAAAAAAAATGCAATTCATTTATAATGCATAGTAAAACTCAAATCCTGCACGCGAGTATTTATCATAAATTTCATCTGACTTATTTATCAAGTCATTGAACATGTTTTCCAAGTGTAATTAGTTAATTTTCCAAATATAATTACACATCTTTGCGAGATGATGCGCAGCGTTAATAATTTCACAACGTGCGGAATTCATCTCAAAATATCATTTCTATCATTTTACAGTCACACATATACTGCAGTGTAAAATTTAAATATTTGTTAATGTCTCATTCGCTGATATCCAAATGCCCACATACTCAAAATTGAAATCGAGCAATCGGATCTCCACCCCGCATGCTCACAGGTACACACACCCAATGCCCAAACGTCATTACGCATACCCCCAAACCCATCGCTCGCGAGTCCCATGGAAGCAAACAACTTCTCTCTCTCTCTCTCTGGTCTCTGACCTGCTGTTGAGGTACGGCGAGGGCGGAGCGACGTCGGAGGGCCTCGGCTCGCCCTTGAGGAACTGCCTGGTCTTCTCGCAATCGGCACTGGCGCTCGCCGACCTGAAGAGGTTCCGCAAGCTTCTCCTCTGCTGCTGCCCAAGGGACCGCTCGTTCCTCGGGCTCATAACGAGCGACGACGGCTGTTGCTGCTGCTGCGGAAGACCGTTAACGGCTTTGTTGTTGACGGGCTTAGTGCCACGCCGGAAGAAGCCGCCGAAGCCACGCGACGAGCTCGCTGCTGCTGGTGCTGGTGCTGCTGCTGCTGCACCGGATGTCTGATGACTCGAGGCGTCGGCGCCCCGTAAGGAGAAGTACGACGGATTGTCTGCGAACACGAGGAAGGGGGGGGGGGAGGATTTATTTTATTGTTGCGTGCGTATACTGTGTATTTCTATATGTGTAACGAGAGAAATCAGGAGAGTGCGGAATTGTACGTAATCCCAGGAAACGTCGGCGGCGCTTTCAAGTTGCGCGGCAGCGCTTGTCCTTTTTCTTACATCTTGGCTTATATATATATATTATATATATTTATATAATTATATATACGCACAGTGCGATTAGGAGCAATTGCCGCGAATTGAGGGATGATTCCGTTTCGTTCTTTCTTTTTTTTTGCGTCAACTGCCTCGCGCTTTCAATTCTGCCGTCCGGGGCTGCAGAGGAAGTTGCCGGGTTTTATTCGTTAATTGCCGCGTAATTAGATTGATACCAGAGCGCACGCATACACTGTCGCGCACATGTATCCCGCCGTCAAATTGAATCCGACGCGCGACGCAACGGGCTGATTGGAGTCAACAAGCCCCGATTAAATTATGAATATTCGATCAGCGATAAATTTTTACTTCGGCAATCGCCCATAAGCGCACCGCAGCGTTGTTTATATATACGTATATATACAGCGATCGAGTGCAAAACCTAAACGAATGAAAATAGCCCTCGCCTACACCGGACGTCGTCGCATTGTATATTAAACGCCACGTGTGTATATACATATATATCGGACGCAGAGACAGCCGCGCGCGCGTCTCTTTTTTCCTCTCGTCCCCCGACTCGTCTATCCTCTGTCTCCGCGCGCGCTAACAGCATCGGGCTCTTCAGTAGCTCATATATGCATGCATAACATACACGTATACTCGTATAGTATATACATAGGCGCAGTAGGCACGACGCACGACGCGCTGGTGCAGCCGACGGACACGTGCGCGCGAGAAGAGAAAGATGCACCGGAAGCGGCGCAACTGTTTTGAATTAAGCCGCTTCTTATGCGATTTTCCCGCTTTTAAGGGAGCGTTTCTCGGATCTCTCTTTCTCTCGGCGTAATTGTTGTTTTGCACACGCGCCCGTGTGCGTTGGGCGCTGACGGGGCGAGTTACGAAACGGCTGGTGCGGCGCGCGCGCCTGAAAAATGGAATTTCGCGAGAGTATAGTGTGCCTTGCCGAAGATTAATGATCGCGGCTGAAACTTTAGATTGATTAGAAACTTTACTCGACTTGAATATTGCGTTTACGTGGAATGAAGGTATATATATATATACGTATGTGTATATACGTACGTACATGATTGGTTCATTAAGAAAGTGAAGTAAACTTTCGTTGGTAAGGAAAAATAAAAACCGAATTTCAGGACACTACGAGATAAGAATTGCCCTCCGCTAGACAATTATTTATGATACTTTGTAAAGCTTTAAAATTAGAATTTGAATAACGTAATTTTTTGTCACACTATAATTCATAAAGATGCTTATGCAGATAGCTTAATGCATCAAAACAATACTACATTTATAATTAGGTTATACTGTGGGTTTATGACCGAGAACTAAATAATATTAAATAAATGAATGTAATATAATGAACATACATGATTATCCTTAGTGCAGCTTTATATATTACGTAACCGTTCAAATTGCAAATTAGAAATGGATACACGATTTAAAAAAGCAAAGAAATCACTATTTGAATTTTCGACATCTCAGTCTGTAGAAAACTCTCAGCTGCCCATTAAGATATACACTTTTCATTCCAGGCGCGCTTCATATTTCAACGGGCCGCAAGCCGCCGCCGCCGCCGCCGCCGCCGCCGCGAGAGAAGCTCATCCCGATGTTACGAACGGATCAAAGGAAGCCGGGTTATACGAGATCCGATATTACACCCCCTTCAGACAGTCTTCGCTTCTACAATGCGGAAGATCAAAGAGTTCTGCAACTGACTATATACATTATACAAGCTTCTCTCTTTTTCGCAAACGCCCGCTGCAGTTCCCCCCCGTCAAAAAGGGGCTTCCCTATTTCGAGATTTGATAAACTTCAGCTGCGCGCACCGCGCCTACATTATCCGGCGGCAATCGACGAAAAGAAACACGAGAGAGACGTATACTTAGTATAGTTGAGCGATGTGTATAGCGTCGAGTGAACCGATGCATCGACACGTATACGCGCAGACACTGAAAGCCATATAGCCGAGCCGGGGAGTGAAAATAAAAAAAAAAAAAACGGCGCTAGTGACGCAAAAGAGGCGCGATTACGCGTTCCAGCCGCGTGCCCACCGGAAGCGGGCAGGAAAAATAGAATATACGCCTGATTGAGAAAGCGCTCACGAGCTCTCGCACGAGCGCCTGATCGTCGCTTCTTCTTCTTCTTTTCGCGAATGTAGAGAAGCGGCGGCCGCGCGCAGTGGAGCGGAGGGGGAGAGATCGATATAAACATTGGCTCGTGCCGCGAATGAACGAGCGCTAATGCTCTTAGTTAGTGCGCTAGAACGCGTGGGAATAATGATAAACAGCAGGATGGAGTGTGCGCTCTCTGACGTAGTGCGACGGGCTTTTCATCTTGCTCGCTGTTATATGTATATGTATTCGTAGAGGTGCGACGACGTCTTCCAGCGCAGGTGTAAATGACCCTCGAGACTCGGGATATACGTATGGATGAGCCATGCGCGTTGGGAATTTATGCTACTTTCGCATTGATTTCTCTATACTTACCGACAGCCATTCTTGCAGATCAATGCTCTTCGGGGCGACGAGGGAGTGCGCGTCTCTATAGACGTGGATTTCTACCTGTAACAGTTTTGTAATTGTTAGGAGCTGTTAATCAATTTGTGCATGCTGATATAAGTTGAACTGGATAATGAGGGAAAATATGTTTTTTTTTTCAGAGTTGAGTTAGATTTTGTTACAACTGTAACGACAGTAATTAAGCTATAGAATAGAGTTGCGCGTTAAAGCTTAAAATTTAAAATTTCATATCGAGATCATTTTTATGCTATTCAATATATTTACTTTTTATATAGAATGTATAGAATACATAGAAATTTTGCATATTAATATTGAATGTGCAGAAAGTTGTAGTACTTATCTCTCAAAATGAATTAAAAATTAACAAACTAGCCGTCACAAAACATTTCAGTTTAGCAAGTAGGTCACGCTTTTACTATTCCATGCATGTACAGCAAATTACACAAGGACAATTTTTCTCAACGTTTGGATTCCTGCAGCGAAATACTGCGGAAAGCAAATGTTTATTTTTCCCAAGAAAACTACGTGTATACATTTGTTCAGTCCCGAAAATCGCAGTCCAGCAGTAGACTCGTAAACTTCCGACAAAAGCACTCTCCCCTTTTCTCTATAATACTCCCCAATTAAACGCATCAGAATCTCTCCCGACCTTCAAAGTCCATCTAAAACTTTTAGACGCTGTACATCAGGCCGACAAAGGCCACGAGAGCAGCAGTCCGCGTAATTAAACTTGAAACACACACAGCGAGAGCACTCGCTCGTCGGAGTCGATGTAAAGCCGAAGTTCATTCATACCTCTGGAAATAGGCCCTACATATTTATAGCTTACGCGCAGAGAGGTCCATTCAGCTGATGTTACTTTCACTTTCGACGACTAGTCAGGGAGAGAGACAGAGAGAGAAAGTGGATTTTACACTCGAATCACGTATATAAAAGGGCGATTCTTTTTTTCCCCGTCGGCGCCTTTTGATCGCGAGACTCGCCGAGATACTCTTGATTTCGTGTATAGCGACTGGGCATTTCTTACGATTTCCGACGATTTTATGATTATCTCGATTTGGAGTTTTAATTTAATTTAAACAATTTACGCGTGACTTCCACGAATCGACGAATCGAATAAATAATGCAGTATTAATAATAATAAGCTTTCGACTATCTGCCTAGCCATTCGTTTAAAATGGATTTTTCTAAAATATAAACTGGATAACGTATTCACTGTGCTGTACACAATAAAGTATATGCTTTCAATTAACTGCGCGCGGATTTCGAATAAATAGCATTTCATTTATCTTTACGACAGTCGCGCCGGCTATGATCGATGCATAGTTTCTAATTGATAATTCATCACATCGGTATGACGACAGCGAGAGCTTTTCCTCGCATACTAAAAATAAAGCTCAAATATTTCCCGCTGCGCGGCGTATATACAATAATGAGTCGTCTAAATGTCGGACTCCACTGCTGCCCACCCCTCTCGACTCGACTCGCGCGTCGCGACTTAATCTCGCTTTTATCAAAAAGCCCGATATAGCCGGCCGGCGAAGTATACATAATTTCATGCAAAGTTCATGCATAGCACCGGCGCATTATGCGCGTAGCTTCCTCAAGCCGGCTGCGAAAATATTCGAGTCCAGGATTAAAATCATAAAGGCTGCGATGATTAATTCAAATCCCACGGCATTGCGCGTCCGCGAGAAGCGCTGCGCACATCTGGGGAATTTTCCCGGAGCGTCGAAAATTAATCTCGCGCTCTCCCCGGCCGAGACAGTCTGCACACCTGCCTTCTGAACTACTTTCCGAGCTTGCGAGCTTTTCTCCCCCCTTCCCCCCTCTCCCCCGTCGCTTTTTCTTGCAGCGGCTCTGGCCGCTACACCCGACGACGAAATAAATTGAGGCGCGCGAGTGGCTTTCGAGTGTACGAGCGACGAGCACGCGTTGTGTTGCGGGAAAGAGAGAGAGAGAGAGAGAGAGAGAGAGAGAGAGAGAGAGAGAGAGAGAGAGAGAGAGAAGGGTCGAGGAAAAAGATAAGATGTATAGAGGTAGTTAGCGGACGCGCTGCAGTTGATGCCTCGGAGAAGCTTTTTCTCGTTCGCCTTCTCTGTAATGCTGTACATGTGTGTGCATTTTATTATCGGGGGGAATAAAAAGAGCTGAAGCTCTATTAGCATGTTGGAATTTCTTTTTTCTCTTATCATAAAAGTGTGCGCGTACAATGAATAAAGGAAGCTCAGGAAGATTAAATGCGCAATCCTTCCATTTCGAAATACATTTTCAGGGGAAAAATACGGATTTCGTGAGTTAATCCGAAAATGAGTTTCCGTTAATCCGATATAATACTGCTACATTAACCGAATTACGAAGAGATTTTCTTTTTAATCAGCTTACACGCTATAAGGACCATTTATTTTTAGTTCGCGCATAGACTTGACTTGTATAGTACACAATATACGAAGCATAAGCGCAGTAACTCCTCGATATTTCACGCAACTTTCAATAATATACGCGCGCTGCGCTATATACAAGCGCAGCAGGCAGTATATAGTAAAGGAGGGATACAGCAGCCGGGAGATACGATAAGAAAAGTTGTTTGGATTTAACGATACAATAAAACATTTTCTTTCCGAGACTATACGCAGATTACCGGAAAATATCGGCAGTAACATATTGCACACATAACTTTTGCGAGCTCTCTCTCTCTCTCTCTCTCTCTCTTTCTCGCTCTATGGGTTATCGAGTTCAGTGCGCTCGTATTTTCCCTCTATATATAATATGTAGTATATAAACACTCGTATTCAGCCCGATACCGCTGTGCGCGCGCGCGCGCGACTCGCGCCAAAACTGAGTAAATATGCAGACGCCGTCGCGGCTCTAAAAATATTGTCAACAAAATCCCGGCCAGTCGTCGCGACGAGGCGCTAATCGCGCGCAAAAAACTCCTCTCGCGCATATCAAGGTAAAGCTCTCTCTCTCTCTCTCTCTCTCTCTCTCTCTCTCTCTCGCGATTCCGCGAAAGTCGACTTGTAAATAAAAAGCCCAGAAGAAGGAAAGAAAAACGAAAGCGAGTGTATAAGACAGCTCGAAAAAGAAAGATTGAGTATAGGTGAATCCCTCTCCGCTTCTCGTCGGCGAGCGAGCGAGACTGGCAGCGGGAGAGGGGCAGAGTTGATTGCACGCGAGCGGTGTCTATTTTAAGTCACCCTTCGGCATCGGAGAGCGAGTGAGAGAGAGAGAGAGAGAGAAGAAAGCCGCGCGCGCCGAGAAATTCTCGAAGGGACTCTCGCTGCGTATCCGAGATTGCGGAACGTTTTCTATATTGCGCGCGTATATGTGTGCAGCGCATTCGTATAGAGAGATGCAAGTGTCGAGTTGCGTAATAAATGTATATAGGGGATACTTCTACGCGTGTATTTACGCGCGTCAGTAATTATAGAAAGATGGTATACTGTCTATATCTACGTGCGATGTGTATTCGGTAGGCTTTTTTTCTATTGTTTGTTTTGATTCGCTCCTGAGGAATGAGGCGCGCGGGCGTGGAAGTGAGCTTTTTGAAAGATAACGCGCGCGGGAACTGCGTTTGTTTTGAAACGCGAGACGGCGGGGCTGCGCCGATGGTCTATTTTTGAAAGGCGCGCTCTGCGCGGATTTTAAACGAAATTTACGTATGGAGCTTTTCTCTCCCGAGACGGCTGATGCAGAGAAGTTTGGTTTTTTAACTTTTCGTTTTGTGCGCGTCTCTGTGTGTATATAATCGGTCATCGAGCCTGCTGGCGATTCCGTTGGATGGGGATCTGCTGATCGTTTAAAAAATTTGTAGTTTGAGAGACAATTTAGTTATTGGCGAAGCAACGATTAATTAACTCGTAATCTAATAATAGAATTGAAATTCATGCAACGAATCACGAGATACGCTGGTTCATGCTGTTATGCAATAATTTATCATTTTACAAATTTATGTTGTTTAATGTCCGAATGAAAATATGTTTAATAGCGTACAAACATTGCACTAATTAACTTGGTAATTTTGTATTTGATTAATCATCGCGAGCGGAAAGCAAACATTCGCGATTCGTCGATTTCATTTTTAATTAGTTGAATAATTGCTTTTTGTCTCTGACTTAATTAAACTTTCGGAACCTCTTAAAAGCAATTTGAACAATATCAGAGTTCTACGCACAAATAAAAAAATTATACGCACATGTAAAACAGATGAACAGAAATATTTCTTGGTCACTACATTAAATACCGCTAAAAAGGTCAAATCGTCCCGTCAGCTGCGAAGCTCGAAGACATACAGTCACTTCAAAACTCAAGTTTCTTTTTATTCAAATTCACGCATTCGCACCCAATAAATCCCTTACGTAGCGCGTTTTTCACTGCAAGTTCCCTGACCCCAACTCTTTCAACGTCTCATCGCCGCACTCTCAGAGTCGTCCATCGACAATCGACACCTTGTCATGCGCGCAATCGACAACAATGAAAATCCAAAGACCGCGCAGCATGATACGAATTGTCTACAGAGTTTCGACGCGATAATCAACAGCGTTAAAGCCCCATCGGAAAAGAAAACAACCGCGACGGCGGGCAGAAGACCGCTCGCGACGAAAGTGAGCACAAAACTGAAAAGCGAAGGCGTCATCGGCATCAGCGCAGGGGCCCGCATTCGTATGTGCGCGACACGTCGAGAGCGCTGGGGTCTAAACTTAGACGCGTGTATAAAATACTCGTTGAGGCAACACACGCGCGCGCGCCCGTCCACCTGCTTTTGCCCTCAAGGTGGCGGTCTTGTACGCGCGCGCGCGCCCATCTGCGCGCCGGGCCAACGAGGCACGCGTCGAGCTTTTTTCTTCGGCTTTTTTTTCGAGAGAGCTATATAAGTGAGTGATTCATCGTGGAAAGGAATATTGAATTGTTAGTTAATAAGACTCGGTTTTTGTCCTGCTTCTTATTCTTTCTGATCGAGCGTCTGTGTATACGCGCTTGATTTTTTCAGCGGTGAATTAAAGATTTGAATTTCGCGCCGCACACGACGTTGTTCTCTTCGTATTTTTTAATTATATCCGGCAATCGAGAAAATTTAAAGTTTATCTTGTGCAGTATACATATTATTATATACATATTATTATACAGTATACTAAATTAATTTAAAATAAAATTAAAATTTTAAATCCAATTTTAAAATAATTTAAAATTGAAGCTTCGCGACGTACGACCAATAAGTACGTAACACACTTATTCTCCTTTTTCATACGTGGTGTGTAAATCACTCGGTAAATCACTCATTTTAGTCCATACTTGTCCCGACGTCGAAGCGCTCTCGCGTCGTCAAACCGAAAAAAAATTCACCAATAAAAAACCCTCCCGCAAGAATCGATCACGACTTCTCGACGAGCCACTCGAACTTATCCTTTGGCCACTTGTCTCGACCGCAAGCGCGTGTCACATCGGACTCCCGCCTGCCCCCCCCCCCTCCCGCTCCACGCAGAAATCTGCGGCCGCGCTGGCGCGCGTTAATTAATTATTTCGATTAGCCCACGTTCGCGGCTTCGCCTCGATCGCACTATGAGAGACAGGCACAAATACTCGCAAACACGCGCATACACACGCGAAAACCACGGATCGTTACATACCCGCGACGAGATTCGAGCTCGATTTTCACAGATAGAGAGAGAGAGGGAGAGAGAGAGAGAGAGAGAGAGAGAGAGAGAGAGAGAGAGGACGGGAGAGTCGTTCCCGCAGTGTGGCTGTTTGATAAGGTCGCTTTTCTTGCTTTATGTATTTTCGACTCTAGCTCTCTCACTATGTGCGCGCGTGAATTTCGAACGCGCGCTCAGCTTATTTTGTTGGCCGGAAGAGAGCTTTAGTGGCTTTATTATGCATACGGCGTTTATAACGCTGCTGCTGCTGTTGCTGTACCTGATGGCCAACGTCGGGATTCTCGGATGTCTATACGCATTGCATACATTGGCTCGATGTACTGTATAGTGTATACGTCTGTGCACTGTGTGTATACTGTATATAGGTTGCGGGAAACTGTGGATTTAGCGAGCTGTTGGGATTACGCCGGCGCTGCTGCTGCTGCTGCTGCTGTTGATGCTTACGGGCCAGTCGGTTTGTCAGTTTGCTTCGCGCCGCGCCACGCGGGGATTTCGGGGGATCGATTTTCGTTAACGACAACGTTCCGGGAGAGCCGAGAGTAATAATGTGCGCCCCGGCTGAATGCCATTGTGCAACGTTCGATAAAGGCGCACGTTGACTCTATTATTGTATAAAACTTTGACGATGATTCATCGTTGGTGTTTTGAGAATTTGTAAAGTCAATTGAAAATTCAAGCCCTTGGCTGTAGAATGGAGAAGACGCGAAAACGAGCGATTTATACCGGGTTGCAGAAATAATTAATGCAAACGAGCAGGAATCGTAGTTTTGAATAATTTTCGACAGCACTATATTGCATTGTAATTATCATCAATTTGCGCTTGCTATTATACAAGCAAATTAATTGTTTTACAATAAAAACAATATCGTATTCTCGATATACAATTCGGCATAAGCAACGACAACGCGCATTGTTGTAAAATATATTGTTTTCAGATACAGAAAGCACTATTGTTTCCTCCTCGATATCAATCCCGAGAAGTTTTCAAAATTTTATATACGAAACGTAAAACGCAGTGGCGAAAAAAAAATCTGACCCGCAGTCCTACTGCCCGAAAGCGATTCTTCTCGTTCACCTCCTTTCGGGCAAAACGAAGAAACAAAGCGCAGTAGCAGCCTTCGCAACTCGCCCATAATCCTGCATGCTAGGGACGGAATAAAGAAGAGGAAAAAGAAAACAACACGAAAGCAAGCGCGAGCAAAAACCTATACAGTAGCTCGGCTAAATCTCTCGACATCGCGCCGAAAAGGCGGCTATACGGGCTTCGAATGAGAGAAAAAGGAGAGGACGTGCCTGCGGGGCCCGCCACGAGACGCGCCAACAGAGGGAGAGAGAGAGAAAGAGAGTAGCACATGCGGAGAGAGAAAGAGAGAGAGAACCGAATGTGCGGCGTGCGCTGCACGTGTCGTGCAGATGGGCCCACGCGCGGCGCGCCAACTGGGCCGCACACTTTAACGAGGGCTCGCTCTTCGCTTACGCGCGTTTATTTATCGCTATTTTTCTCGGCCTTGCCGACAGGAAATCGCGGTAAACAGCGCGTGATGTAATTCGTCGAGAGTCGAGTGAGAGAGAGAGAGAGAAGAGAGCAAATTGTCGGATTAGCGCAGGCAGGGCCTTGATGAGGTAAGTGATATACGGACACACACGAGACTTTGCGCACGCTCTCTCTCTCTCTGCATTATTATGTCTATGTGCTCCGCTATACTGCCGAATGCGTGAGAAGAGAGGCTTCTCTTATTTTTTTTTGAATGAACGGGATATTGACGATTAAAAGAGCATATACGTACGTACGAATTGTATATGCGTATATAACCCTATACTATATAGCATATATATTATATATATATGCGGGCGAGGGGTGAGCCAAGCTCGAGGCCAAGCTATATTCAACGGACGTACATTCAGAGATGCATTATATCGATCGGCCGTGTCCAAGCGAGTGTACAACCAAGTTTACATTGAATTTACAGAGCAATCGCCGCCGCAGCAGCAGCAGCAGTAGCAGCAGCTTGGAGTTTAATTATGTAAGCCCGCACGGGCTCCGAATCGCTCCGATATAATGACTTTTAAACAGATAGCCGTGATTATAATTGCCCTCGATCCCGCGCACTCTCGCTCGCTCCTCGCCGCACTCTCGCAATCTGCTGCGTTCTATTTACCCTCCTCCCGCTCGCTCGCTCTCACTCTCGCTCTCCTATTAATTCGGCCGCATTTGCAGCGAACGCGCTTTTCTCGCTGCGCGGAAAAATCGAGTCTCACCGTATCCCCATTCGAAATTCCCGCGTCGAATTGTCACGCACGTATATATACGACGCACTGATGCACCGCGCGGCTCTCCTTACGGCGCGCTCGTCGCAGCTTGTATTTATAGTTTCTCACTATACGCAAGTACTCACCGTCGGCCTCTCAAGCTCGTCGCGGCTCCATCGCCGATCCGGCTTCGTCGGCACGCGCGACAGCGAGTTTATAAATCTCTTTTCGGGCGTATGCGCGCAGGAATTGCCGAGGAAGAAAGAAAACTGCAGTGCGCATCGACGGCGATGATACGCGCGATGTGCGAGAGATATACTTGTAGAGAAAGAGAGAAACTCGGCAATCCGCGCGCTGACGAAAGCGTCGAGCGACTGCTGCCGGTCTCTCTCTATGCCGAGCGTCAAAGCCACCCACTCATCTGACTCCGACTTCTCTCTCTCTCTCGCTCGCTCGCTCGGTCGAGGGAGAGAGAGGTGCTATATACGTGCGTGCATGTATACAGTCGTGCGTATAATCCGGGCTGAGAGGATCCCGCGCGCGTGTGCGTGAGTCCGAGGCATACAGTGGCAGACAGACGGTGGCATTGGCGCGGATTTACACCGGCTGCTGATGCAGCAGCAGCAGCAGCCTGCAGATGAGAGAAATATTGTTCACCCTCGCCCCCGCGACGAGATGTTCTCATGTGGGCGTGGAGAGGCTGGTGTAGCGAGTGTCTGTAAGCCTTTCTCGAATAGTCGAGGAAAATTAGTCATTTCCCATGCGGAGGAGAGGGAGACCTTTGATCGCTATATCAAGCTTTCGTACGGAGGGAAAATCTCGCACGCAGACTCGCGTGATTTTCTGCGCCGGTTTCGAGAAAGGTTTTCGCGCGGCCAATCTGCAGCGCACGCGCGTCGCGTTTAAAGAGAGCAAAAAAATATCCGTTTATTGTGCGAAGGTGCAGCGTCACACTCACCTATAGGATCCAAGTGTGCCCGCGGAAATCCATGACGTCGATCGAGCCCTCGGCGGCGCACAGAACAAAAATCTCGGGAAAGAGAGTATACGCGGAAACGCGTGCGTTTGCAGAGAAAAAAAAATTGTACGCACACACAATGCAAAGCTTCAGTTCGGGCTGTAATAGGCGCGCTGCATCTCGGGAGCGTGCCAGCGACCGACTAAACGAGACTCTTCCTCTGCCTGCAGCTGTATATCTCGGCGAAGAGAGAGAGAGAGAGAGAGAGAGAGAGAGAGAGACAGAGAGAGAGAGAGACAGAGAGAGAGCCGCCGCCGCTGCTGCAGCCGCTTATATACACTCTGTGATTCTTCTCAAGATCGACGAGTGGCGAGGGTTGGGTAAGGTTAGCGCTGGCTCGGCTCTACTAACTTATTATTACAGCTTAGTTGCACTCCATCTCGTTTTGGGAGGTCTCCAACGGCCGACAGTGGGACCTTTGAGGCGATTTAAAAAAAAATCGCTTTAATCGCGAGGCTCGCACGCATATGTACAAGGCTGAGGAGAAGATGATCGTTACGATCCGGTATGGCTGTACACTCTGTACAGTGTACACGAAGCTCGCAGGGGTTTCGACCCTTAAGAGGACTGATATACCTTTAAAATGTTAAATAATGAAAAATAGAATTTTATTTCTTATCCACTTGAGATTGTTTAAATAATGTTTTATATAATGGTATTAGCTTATAAATAAACAATTTTTATATATGCCATATTCCATCGGTACTATAGTACATGTCTTCAAAGGCCAAAATCCATGAATTCCATTTTTTTCATTCACCGCAGACTTTAGTCGAATCTGGGCATAGGAGAGCACTCTGGCAGGTCCAAAATAATTGAGATTCAAAAAAATTAGATACAATTTATTACAAAAATTAATTAAAAAATGTAAAAAATTATAAATATTCTTATTTGGGAATTACATGCTTTTAAATCAGATCTGTATCTGCCAGAGAGCTTTCCGATGCCCAGATTCAACTAAAGTCTGCGGTGAATGAAAAAAATGGAATTCATGGATTTTGGCCTTCGAAGACATGTTGTACCTGGAATATGGCATGTATAAAAATTGTTTATTTATAAGCTAATACCGTTATATAAAACATTATTTAAACAATCTCAAGTTGATAAGAAATAAAATTCAATTTTTAATTATTTAACATTTTAAAGGTGTAGCTATGATTTTTTGGAATGTACGGAAGAAATATAAATTTTTCAGGTACAATTTTAAAAAGTTGTTACCTTTGAATGTATATATAACTGTGTAAAATAGCAACTTTTGCAGGTATATAAAAAAACTTTTTTCTTGCTTCTCGCGGCACAAGTACTAAAAGTTGATAAAAGAAGAAAAAAGCGCGTTCACGGTGATGCAAGATAATTTTTTAAAAAACTTTTCGACGGATCGTTTGCGCGGACTGAAAATTTGGAATTTTCCGCGTACAAGAGTTAGAGTTGAAGAGTTTCGTTGCAAGCACAAGGCTTGGCGGATCCTTTCCCTTTGTCTGCTCGTAAAATGGATCGACAAGCGCCGCACAGGACAAAGAAGGACGCGTTCGATGCATCTCTCGCGCAAGGCTGTTAAAGAATCGTAGAGCGCAAGGAATATTGGCACTGGAGGGAAAATTAGGAGACATGGAGGAGCTCGACGTTTTACGTTTTGTTTTATTGCCGAAAGAAACGGCGCGTCTATAGCTGTGTGCATGGCTTGAAGAGTCCTTCTCGAAGTAGGACGGAAATTCTGGTTTCGGAATTAAAAAAAAAGGCTCGCTGTCTCTCGACAAAGAAAAGCTCTGCGAGCAAGAGCTTTGGATTTGAATGTCGAGCTTAATATGTGCGTAGCTGTGGGTTCTATTGTTATATTTGAACTTTGCAATAATTAAAAGCTCTGCGAATGAATATAAATTATTGCGACAAAATGTCCCTCTCTCTCTCTCTCTCTCTCTCGCTCTTTCGCTGTTTTACAATGCGAAAATAAAACACTTGGCATATATTTTCGAGAACTCTCAATTCGTCTCGACGAGGACCTTTTACCTTTAACTGAAAAATTAGCGCAGAGCGCAGTACTCGGGTCTTTTGAGGACATTAAAGTTTTTATGAACGGAGTACACGCAGTTTCTTCTCTTTGTGGTCTCTCTCCACGGTGTGGCTCTAGAGTTTGCGAAAAATTTTAATTGCTTTCCGCGGTAAAAGTCTGTCTTTTACCGAATGCAGTAAAGCGAAACTACTTTCCGCGAGCATTTTCTCTCTGTAACAAGGCGAGAAAAGCTTTGAATGTAACGAAATTTTCGATTGGACGCGCACGTGCACTAAAAAAAAGGATTGTGCACTTGCCAACCTGAGCATACGTGGGTAATTAATAAAATTTTTAGCAAAAATTGTTGTATAATATCTGCATACTGTTTTCAAAGAAATGAGGTTGAGACTTTGTAAAATCTTACAAGTCCGGGGTGTAGGTCTTATTTATTTGCTATAAATAATCAGGCGATGAAATTGATTTTCTTCTGTTATCTACTTTTTCAATATGTGACAACCGAATATTTTGGAATTCGTCATTTTGCAAGAGCTAAAATGCGCTTTTAAAATAAAAGATTTGTCGCTTATATCTTCAAAATAAGTCGAAGAAAATTTAATCAGTTCCAAATTAGGACATGCTCAAGATGCAGACAAGGCATGAATTCATTATACGCGTTCGTTGCAAAGTTACAGCGAGTGTAAAAAGTTTGATTTCACAAGCACAGAGTAATTTACATCGACAATCGGTATACACTGCAAATCATCTTCAGTCATGAAAATCTTTGATTAGAAAATTTTCACCATTGCAAAAGTATTGTCTTCCAGAAAAAATAAACAAATACATTCGTCGCGAAACTAGGTCCGAAAACGCTGTTCGTATAAGGGCTTCTCTAAAGGCATCGAATTGACTGGATTTTCTGTATCGATTAAGTATTTGACGGCATTGTATGCACGTGTATTCGTATGCAACCGTGTGTATCTGTTTGTGTGTGTAGCAGACAGCAAGAGTAGGTGACGCAAATGCCAGGCGCCAATACACATTGCCGTATATGTATACTTGTATAGGTATGTAAACGTATGCAAATAGTTCATGCTCCGCTCATCAATCGTGGCATTCAGAGCAGTCGATTTTGCTATAGGGCTGAAATTTCACACACCAAAGGCTCTATTACAGGGAATTTACGCGGAACTCCGACGTATCATTAACATTTAAATTAAGCCTCCGTGAAATTCCTTGATTCTCCCTATAATTTAAGTATATGGCTACTTCTGACGTTTTTATGACTTTCAATTTTGGCGCGCTTTTACGTTTCGTTGTCTGTCAGAAAAAAACTCAAAAAATTCCTGTTTTTCATGAAAAAGAAAAAAGAAAAAACGAACAAATTTCAATAAAAAAAAGCTCTGTACAATTCCGAAAATTCTACAATTTTACTCTTCATAAAAGTGAATCAAATATTATTGCGCCAATCCACCACATATCGCGGCATTTATATCCGATGGAACAACTGGGATACGATAATATTTTTTTTTAGGTGAAGTTTAACGAGCAGCAGGAGTTTTACAGAAAAAAAACAACGCAAGCAGAAATCAATGTCTAACGTTAAATAAAAAAAGTAGAAAAAAATATTAAAAAATAAAAAATAATCTATAAAATAACATAAAAAATAATACTATAAATTCAAACGGTAAGTAACAAAAACAGTAATATTGTATCTCTTACCTTTTCAATGAACTATCTCTCTGTATATCTTTCATTCTCTGTACCTTTTCAATGAACTATCTATTAATTTAAAAGTCATAACTCTGTACTGCAAAATCCAAAGTTGAATTAGATAAAGTGTTTAATACAGAAATACACAACAAAAATATTATAATATTACAGTACTGCGACTCCGAATCTTAGGCCCTATAGTAAGTACCTGCAATATTAATAATAAATTCGGATTTTCAAGCAGTTTTAATAGTTATTTAATTTATTTTAACTATTTTGTATTGGTTTAATACTAATTAGACCAGAACCTACGAACAGATGCTATTTGCATCTCTGTAGGATGTAAGTTGGTCGAATATACCTCGTATACTTGATGTAATTGCATTATTTACTGACAATGAAATAATGATTAATGAGATAAAATATTTTTTTAAACGCGCACGAAGTACACCGTAACACTAGATCGTGCAGCGCGCATATAACGCGACATACCGCGTACGTCTCATTCGCGTTGAATCGTATTTTCCAGTCGGTAAGTCAGCGCAGTAGCATACTTGTTATACGTATATACGAAGCGCGAGATTGTCGGCCCCTTCCACTTGTCGCGGCAACAAGGTCGGCAATGATCTTGCTTCTCGGCTTGCATTGCCGCGAGTGAAAGTCGTCTCCGGGAGCGACACAGCTGGTTTCTCACCGAGATTTTTCGTTCGCGCGCGCAGTTGACGACCGATGCTCCCGCGAGCCTCGCATACGCGTCGTTTCTCTTTCAGAAAAATCGCCTCGATTCCGCCGTTGTTTACCTTCGTCGGCCAAGCGCACTTTTCATTTCATTCGCCTCTATTACATACTCGCTGCTCTTGAAACGAATTGAATTTTCAAGGTGAAGTATATGCGCGCGAGTGTCTGTGTAATGTGTATGTGTGCGTGTCCCGAGATTTCTCTCTCTCTCTCTCTCTCTCTCTCTCCGTCGTTGGAGGCTCTTTTAGAAGCGAGAGATCGATGGACGACGAAGTGAGACTCGAAGTAGAACGAACAATGAGAGTCGAGAGAACGAGACGTGTACTATGTATACGTCGACGAATTGTTTTCTTATATAAATCGGACTCGATTATTATCCATTAACGGAGTTATTTGAGCTTCTTGCACAACGACGGCTCGTCGTTGCGAGACCTTTATTTCGCACATCGATATTTTCCATAGTTGCTTTGCGATCTCTTTCGTTTCTTGTACGCGTATAAGTACACGCTATACGCGTTATATTCTCGGATCTTTGCACGCGCGCGCACGAGTGAAAGACGATATTTTTTGCGTTTTAGGTATGTAGAATGGGAAAAAACTTAATTGAGAAACACATTGTTTTTTTTAGAGCGACATCTGTAGGGGAAATAAAGATTACTTTTTTATATACCTTCGTTGTTTACTATACGATTCATTTATAAAATGCCCAGAGCTGTACTATTTCGACGAGCTGATGTTTTTAATGGGAAATGTAGGTCACGGAAAAACGTTAACATTGACGCAAATTGTTGCGCGCATCGGGCTTACATCGTGTATATGATAAAAAAATTGCGCGCACCACTGAATTTTCATTGATTTTCGTTAATCCTGGTTTATTTTAATTTTTCATTCTCTAGAAAATCACGCGTGCACGCGGCACACAGTCGTAAAGGCCAATTACTTATCCCCCGGAAGAAATTCTTTTATATCCGGCTGGTCGTCAAACGGTAAATTTCCGGAATAAAGCTTTTCACATTCGTTGAATTGTTATTTGCAAGGAACAAATAAGCGATATGTGATGTCAAACATGTGCATACAAATAAATATAGATAATCATCAGCTGAACGCACGCGTCATTTGAAATTTCGTATTAAACTCTGATTTCGAAAAAAAACACATAAGAATCCCATTTAATCAGCTGGCTCGCCGAAGCGAAAATGCTAAAGTCTTGCCGCTTCCCTAGTGATACGAAAATCATTGCGGAATAGCAGCCACTTCGTTTTCTTAATGGGCACAGAAGAAAATCTTTCCTCGGCTCCACATCAATGCCAAACAATTACATAGCCTCGGGAAAACTCGCAGTACGGCAATGAACAACACAGCCGCTCACGCGCAGCAACGAAACTCGCAACTAATTTTCTTTCTCGTTATCCGAGTCAAGGCGCTCTTATCGACGTACAGATAGAAAGAGAGACTCTCGAAATAAGAAAACGAATTAGGACTGGTATCATCCGCAGCCGCTTTCATTTCCGCCTCCCAGAAATTTCAGCCTCTCTCGGACATTCCGTAAATCTCGCACGATTACATTCAAACTGTAGTTTTCTCCTCGAGCAGTCAATCGGAAAAACAAAAATAATTTTAACGTTATATTCCGGCAAAACTATATCGCTATCTCAAAAACTATGTACGCATTAAAAAAAGTATATCTATATGTAAATTTGCGTTAATTTTAACGTTCGTTTTTATATTATACGCATTCTTTTGGAACATTCACTTTAATTTTCCTATTACACATTAATTTATTTCCGTGTGTGTATATAGTATATATATATTGACACTGAATTTGCAAGTGCGTTACTATAGCCCTTAAATTTGATGCGAACTCACGCATTATACTCCCGGCTTTGTTATATCGCGTGCGCGTTAATTTTAAAGCACGGAGCACCTTGACATTTATTATTTTAAATGAGAAAAAAGAGCCCGCGACGCGCATTGAAATTTCAGAAAGTTTCGCAGCCTCGAGAAAATCGTCCAACTCCGCAAAATCATCGCCGCGGCGGAAAGTTATATCTCCTCGCGCAAGAAGAAAGAAAAAGCGGGAACTCGGAGCGTATAGTACATAGCAGCCCTCGGGGGGCTTTCGCAGAGCGCAACATCACATAGCTGAGACGACTTAACCAGCTGATTAACGCCGGCAATTAAGCTTTGAATTTTCGCGTCGCTTAATTAAAGGTCGCGCGCGCTCGCTCGCTCTGCTATAAGTGAATTGTCGCTCGCCTACAACCCCTTTTTCGCAAGCCTCGCGCAGCATCTGTCGCCTGTGCGTTACCTCTCCGAGGATCGATCTATCTTTCACTCTCTCTCTCTCTCTCTCTCTCTCTCTCTCCATCGCGGCTCGTACTGCGCAGAGTCTCCAGGACGGACTTGCGCGCAGCGAATAGATTTCCCGGGGAATATCGGACAACCCGAGAGTCAGTCTGTCCCAGTCCACCGTCGCACACAGCCGCTATTTTCGCGCTCTTTCGCAGCATCGACAGTATAGAGAGAGGCAGAAAGAGAGCGAGAGAGAGAGAGAGAGAGAAGTGCGCATACGTAGATATATATATAGAGAGTACAGTAGAGAGAGATAGAGAAAGAGAGGCAGGAGCGCGCGCGCACTCGCACGGGCAACAGGTTGCGCGCTCGCTTCGAAGATCATCCCCTGGCTTACGCTTATTAAGCGTATACGTCCTTAAAGAGGGAATAATTTTCCCTTCGCACTGTGCGTCTATTAAGCAGGCGGAGGCCCCGTGGACGCGCGTCGAACCGATATAGAGAAAAGCACATAGCCGAGAGCCGAGATGAGCGTCGTCGACGAGGTGCTGAACTACAAGCCCAGCGAGGACGAGGACTTTTACGCACTTCTCGGCTGCGACGAGTCTTCGACGGTAAGTCCGACCCCCTCCCTCCCTCCCTCCCTCCCTCTCTCTCTCTCTCTACCAACCCTCCTGCAGTCAAGCCGAGAGAGAGAGAGAGAGAGCTTTATTTTACGAGGAGCTTTAGCGCTCGTACAGACGGCTAAGCGAGCTCTGATTGAATTTATATACGGGACAGGGAGTGTAGTTCGTTTCTTTTGGCTTCTCTTTGTTTTTTTTTTTGGTGGGGGGCGCTCACGACGATCTGCGTTATTCTGATTGTTGAGAGCCTGATGGATGGCCGGGGATGACAGAAGAATTGGCCGAAAGTGGATTTTGAGCTTGTCAGTCGTTAGACGAGAAATTACAGTTTTATGAATGTACGAGTGTGCGAGGGATCGATTAGGGGAGGAGACGGTGCCTGCCGTTGAGAAGCTTCATTCGATATTCCAATGTAAGCTACTGTACAACGTCTATCTGAGAGTTGAATCGTGTATCTATACACGTATATAACACAACGCGTATATAGCATCTCAATTGACGTTCTAAAATTATTCAAATTTGAGCTTGATTCTTCGAGCGATTGGCAAAAGATATACAATTTTTTTTACGACGCGAAATCATGAGAATATTGGAATATTCAATTTTCTCCAATCAGGACGTCGGCTAATAGTAAAGGAAACTTACTTATGCAATGAAGAATAAAATTACGACTTTGAAATTCTTTTGAAAGCGGCAAAGCCCTTGTTATTCATTCGCGTGAACTTGAGAAAATCCTATATGCTGACGAGAGTGCATAAAGCCTAATGAATTTCAAAAAATTCAATTAACTTGACAAACTTTTGTTTTTGTAATGAATAGCCTCCCGCTGGCTCGTCTCGGCGCGCGGATCTAAACAACTTGGAGAGCGACCGGCTCTTTGAAGTGCTTCAATTTGTTTTAGTAACTGTATAAAAACGCCATCCGCACTCACCTAAAATTATTGTCTCTGGTCGCGCATATTCAACGGACTGTTGCATTGTCGTATTTCGCGGGATCGAAAAGTGAATTTATCTGCGCGTTTCAAGTATTTTTTTTTTTTTGTTTTTAAGTCTCGCGCAGTTGTTCGATATTCCGATTGAAAAAGTGACAAAAAGCCTCGCTCTTGCTCGTCACTTCAAATTGACTCGACACTATCATTTTCAATCAACATTTTTCCGCCAAATCTGCCAGACGGCTACCTCTGGAATTTCTGCGGCGGGTATTTGCAGTATGTTTAGGTTGCGTGAATAATGGAGCAAATGATTGACGTTTACCCTATTTATCATTATTCACTTGTCTATTGTGCCTGTGTGTTGCGAGCTTCGCTTAATTCTGGTTGATCGATCGTTGCGTTCGGAATTTGTTCGTAAACAATAATATGAAATCTATGAAAAAAACATTACTTTGAAATAAAGTCAGTCTTTCGCTCAAAATTTTATAAGCTATATTTACGATGTGTCGGCTCATGTATAATGTATGCTCATAGGCAATATACTCTCCCTTTTATCAATATATCTCTCTTCCCCGCGATGATCGCATATATATTCTCACCTTTGCTAATGCTCACTGTCCGGAAGCCTTCGGCTGTGCTGCTCTTTATCTCCCCTTCCTGCTTTCCCCTACAAAGGATTTCATTGTGCGGCTTCATGGGAGCCTCGTGCTCGTGCCTCAACTTGGACTACACAAGCGGTATTGAACCGTTCTTATCGCCAAATTGGCGCGAATCCGATGGCGTGTCTCCTTCCGTACACCCTCGTCTTTTCCGTTCGAACACGTTATACATATATGTCTATATAGTAGATCTCGTCTCGATGTGTCGTCTTCCTCGATTGCTCTTGGACTCGTCGGTATATAGAGACAAATGTGTACTGATTTATCACAATATTTGAATTGTTATTAATGCAATCTTCTATCTCGGTTCAATTTGAATGTTTTGATCGCGAATCGTTGAATAGTTTTGATGACTTTATGGGCGACACTGTGCAAGAATCAATTCCAGTCAGATACATACACTTTTCCTTATTTTAATTCATACCGCAAAATTCCATAGAATCATTATTTGTAACAATATTTTGTATATTTCCGAGCATTCAGTGTCTATGCGTAAGCTCTTTGGATAGAAATAGAATTGTTATTGTTTAGAAGTATTTCTCCGGTGTCTTCCGTCGAATTTGTCCATTCGTTGCTTTCAATAACAAAAAACACTCGGAGTGGAAACTCTCCGGATTCAGTTGGAAACGGCAACGCGTGTATGCCTTCCGGCTTATTTTTCACTCGATTTTCAAGCGCAGCGAAGCGTCGTACTCGAGTTAGTCTAAATCCAATGTAAAAGCTGCGCTGCTGGCGGCAAATATTTGCGCAGACTCGAAACTTTATGCTATTTTGCTTGGCGCCTCTCTCTCTCTCTCTCTCTCTCTCTCTCTCGCTCGCTCTCTTGCGACGCCTGCGGCTAAAGCGAACCGACAAAAAGAGTCTTCAATTTTCGAATAAATCCAGATTAAACATTCGTTCTACGAGAGTGAAACTCTCGCTTATCGTTGACGTACTTGCGATACTCATTATCGGGTGATTAACGTCTCGGCGACTCCTTCAATCCTTCATCCGCTCAATTTTCTTCCCATCAACGCGAGAGCTCTTTCATTTTTCTCTCGGCCTTTTTTTCTGTTCTTCGCTCCTCTCAAGCTGCGGAGTTCGTTAAAGTGACATGGATTTTTCCGTCTTCTCTTGCTTGAGGTATATGTGTATTGTGTATAGTGTATACGCGTACGATGCATGTACGTGTAATGCACAAGCTTACGAAGACGGATCTTCAGCTATCGATGAAAAGAAACGACCTTCTTGAACGATTGCGCTCAGACTCAATCATTTGTACGTACTACATGTATACACATGTATCTATAGAGCGACTGTTAGTTTGATCGTTCTTAATTTACGATATTAATTTAATCGCATTTTACGACTCTACACAGACTTGGATGTATATATACTTGGTGCTGTGTATCGATTTTTTGTCGAGGTGGGCTTATTAGTGATTTTACGTTATCTGACGTGGAAACGTTTATGCTGGCGATAAGCTCTATTGATTAACATATGTCGTGTCCAATATGCTCGTGGCGGTATGAGCGACAATTTTCGAACATGAATTTTAGTGGGTTACCATGTCTGGCTGTCTGCTATACTTGTGTATTGTTGTTATTCATTTTAGTTACTCAAAATTGATGCATCAGTCGTGCCCCTGGAATTAAACAGTAGTTCACGTTTATTTGCGCGGAATCGAATGATTCGAATGTATATAAATATTATTTATCCATTTAATAAGATAATTTGCTCTAAGCGATGTCAAAATGTACAAAAACTGTATTTTAATGTCGATGAAATTTCATTTTAGCCCTTGGCGTTTAGAGTTTGAAATGCATTTCCTATCTAGCGCATCGATGACGAAACGGGTCGTTTTTCATTAATTCTTCTAATTTTGAATTCAGGTCGAACAGATCACTGCCGAGTACAAGGCTCTAGCACTCCAGTACCATCCCGACAAGAACGAGGGCAACAAGGATGCTGAGGCCAAATTCCAACAACTCAAAGTGAGTTTTCAAATGTATTTTCAATCGACAATTTTTCTTCTCTCAACACACTCATGCAAACGCGCAATTTCACGTTCACGTGAAAATAGCTTGAAATTGGAAGTCGAAAAATTTTTCGAGGGAACAGAACTGTTTGAGCACTCTTTTTCCTAGAATGACCTAAAAACAGCGACCTTTTCCTGACCGGAATTATGTAATTTGATTCATGCGATTCTTTACATGCCGTTTTTAATCACCGTACGGTTCACTTATACTTTTTCAATTGTAATTCTGTACAAGTAAAAAATTTAGTTGAATAATGACGCTATATATAAAAGGATAAAATAATTGCTTTTAAATCAAAAGTCATGAGCATTTTAAATAAAGACAGGCAAAAAACATTGGATTTTTTTTGAAATTGCTTTTTTTATGAAATCGCTATTTTTCCCCCGATTTTCCTTTTTCTCAAATACTCATAACTTTTGACCCAGGCAATCATTTTGAACGGAGCCTTTTTTGTAAATTCAAACAATATATTGCAAAACTTTTTTGTTCTTTGAAAATTATATTATATTAGCATATACATTATACATATACAGAAAAATAGCTGAAAAGTTATAAGAGGTTGAATGAAAAACGAAGAATTAGCTGATCATTTTCGAACTCATTTGGATGAATAGCTCTTTTTAGCTCCTTTAGAGCAAGTACTTAACATTTTAATACTTGGAAAATATGCTCCTTCAAAAAGTATTTTAATAATACAATTTTCTTATTAATGCAAAAAATCGTCAATAAATTACACAATATTCATTCTTCATTCTTCTCGATCGGGAAAAAAATTTAGCACACAATAACTTTTTGCACAACTGGGATTTGATGGATACTCTAAGGAACTACAGGAACATTGTTCTGCCCTCTCGAAAAATTTGTCAACTTCCACTCCCAAGTTATTGTTTGCACAAGAACAAGAAATTGCACTCAAACGACAGTCAGTCTTGATCCAACACACGTATACACTCAAGCAATCATATTACATTAAATCGAGTGCAGAAGCGCACGTCGACGTGGAAAATTAATAAAGGATCGCGCGGGCAAGGAGTGCTTTATAGCACGACAGCGTATGTGCTCCAAGTACATATTCAATTCCCAGAATTAAATTTCACGGCTAAAATAATTATTGTCGTCGCGAGAGAGCTCGCATATGCATCTATCATTATTCACGTCTATAACGGCGCAATTTAATCAGAAACTTGGTCGTTCATTGCAGTATAAAGTTGCCCTCGAAATTTCCGGTGCGTATAAATAATAGTTGGATATTTAATGTCGTGTGTGCCGCGGCGCGCATAGTTAGCCGCGATGCGCCGCTCCGTCGCAATTAAAAACGAACTCCCGCGTGCAGTGTACGACGCGCGGCAAGAGACGCGATCGATAGTTCGTTTCGTCCCGCGCAGCATGTGTGATAGTAAAATAGTTTATACGTTCGCTGCCCCGGGACTCAGCCCGCCCCCCAATAAATCACGAATCAAAGAGCCGAAATACACGGAATAATACGATTGGGAAGCTCTTTGCGATCGCGGCGATTTCTCTTTTATAGCCGCGCGCGCCCGTCGGATCCCCCGGACGGTTAAACCCTAAGTACGAAAGCTCGTTGAACGTCAGTTACCGTCGTTATTTAGCGGATCGGCGGCGCGGCAAGGCGTATATATAATCGCGCGCCAAATGAGGCTTTCTTTTACGTATCTCTCTCTCTCCCTCTTTATCTCTCTGACTCTCGGATCGGCTTTTATTAAAACGCAGAGATAAATGCGGGATTTCATCGCGGGTTCATCAGCGTTATCTCGCCGGTTTATGTGCGTACAATATACCTATCGCCAGCGACTTTTATATTGAAAGAAAGCTATCTATCCTCCGCGGATCGCTCGGTTTTTTTCCCTCCTCCCTTTGAATCGCGCTCGTGGCCCGGGGATGATTAAGTCGCTGGCATGTTTTACGATGCGTTATTAAATTTGAGGAATGCAATTATCAGACGGATCGATCGGTATACATACGTATCGGCTTCTCTCCTCAGCGCGCACGCTCCAGCGAAATCCCGCTTTATTGGCCAACTCGGCAAACACGCTATCGGCTTTTATTCTTCAGCGCGTTTTTCTCGTTCGTCGTCGTCGTCGTCGGCGGCGGCGGCGGCGTTTGCCGTGTCAGCGCGTGTGACATTCATTTCTACCCTCCCTCTCTCGGCTATTCCCGTGGGAGAATAAAAAAATTATACGATTTTCTTCGTGCACGTGCGAGCGTGGGAGGTAAAGCCTTTGCTAAAACGCCGCGTTTTCCGGAACGAGGGACTCCAATTTTCTGACCTGCCGCATACAGCTCTGCGTAATGCTCTTAGCGGCGGGATAAAGAGTCAATTGAGATACGACATTTCTTCAGATAATATATAGGTATACGCACAATTATTTTCACTCGCGATGTTCTCTTCACTGTTCAGTCGATTTACGACTTTTACGTTATAGAATATCATGAAAATAATATAATATCGCTAATCGACGGAGAGAGAGAGAGAGAGAGTTCGGTTTTCTCCCGATCCACACGGGCCTTTTGCACAGCCGTACACCCGCAGTAGAATGCGATGGGCATCAAATTCAAGTCAAGAAATGAAGGAGGGACACGTCTGTATGATTACCCGAACCGCCGTTAACTCTCGTTCAGACGCGCACGCACGACTATCCTTATATACAGAGCGTCGCAAAGCCGCGAGCGAATTTAATTTTCTAGAATAACCTGCCAGCGCACCAGTGTTTATCTCTCAATATCAAACTACAAAGCGTTTCATTTTCCCTGCGTAACTACATAATGAACTTCTCGTTTAACTTCGCTTTATGCATATTTCATAAGAGGCAAATATGTAGGTGACACAGCTGGAGCATATATATAGTATATATGTATATATACGCTATTACACAGACGCAGAGAGCAGCAACGCTTCTCGCTCTCGCCTTTTCAGAGAGTGTGTACATACACATCAACGCTCGAGGTAATTTCAATGAAAACCGCGGACGTAAAAGGATTAGCGAGAAGAAGAGAGAGTGCGAGTGAGAGCTTCTCTTGAAGTTTCCCACACGTCCGGCAAAGTTTCATCGGATCGCACGTTACTCCGGGATTTGAATGCAGGGAAACGAAGTTATAGCGAGAACAGCTTGTTAACTATAATGTGGCGATGTATACTTTTCGAAACTTCCAGTCAAATCGATTTTCTCGAGAGTCTGCTACACCGCTGATGCGCTGATGAAGGGACGATATAGGCAGTCGCAGAAATGGGATGTACTCGCCGACGATGAAAAATAAGGCTTTGTTACATTACATTTCTCGATGAACGTATAAGTATTTTCTGCGTTCTAATAACCTCAAAAATAAGCCTTTAAAATTTTACTTGCGCCTCTCGTGCGAGAAAAAAAATACAGCCGAACTAATAATAGAGATAATCGAGATATTCAACACCGAATTCGACAAAAAATGTGGAACGCTTCACGATTTTGCGTGTCATCCTTGCGCAGGGGCCATGCTAATCTTCTCTGTATCGTTCCAATTTTAGTATATGTACTGCCGAAGCAAGTACGACCATCGAGCTCTTAACGCGCCTTATATACGAATCGCCGAGTATTCCGTGCGCTTGCGAGCAGACAGGACAACGGGTAGCCGCCTAGCGGCAGTTGCGGAACTATACGCCGCGCGCATGCGCCAGAATATTGTTTTCGAGCCAAAATTTGAATCTCGCTTATGAAAAGTAAAAAGTAATAATTTTTAAATAGTTATAAATTAAATAATAACAATTAAAAATATTAATAATTAAATAAATAGCCGTATAAATTAGTTTCGACAATAATATTTACAGACTCGAAAAATAAAAAAATTTGACATTCGCACAACGCTTAGACCTCGTTAATCAATATAAATGTATGCTTGAAGCGGCCACCGCTAGCCGTAATTTAGAAGAAAGCAAGAGTTTATCTAAAGCTTCTATTAAACCGAATCAAGCGATAAATCCCGCGAAAGGCTGTTAAACATACGAGTCGGGGGGGAAGGAAAGAAAGGAGAGCAAGCGCGCAGGAAAAGAAAGAAAGCGACCGCGCGCGGCCTCCAGCTCTTTCGGGCCGAGGGACTCGGAGAAAGGCAATTGTATACGCTCGTCATTCATTCCGTTGTTCTCGGCAAATTAGACCAATTATTTAATCCGCAGCGCTGCCGGCTCGAGCACATGATATATACACACTTTGCACGCATACATTGTGTGTATATGTATAGTATACGACACTTGACGTGTATGTGCGTACCACGAAGGTCGCACGGGAGTAATTGTCGCATTCTCGATGAGATTTAACGAACGAGATGTGATAATATTTGCTGCGGGGACATAAAAAATGTACGACGGTAAAATTAATCTCTTTTACACAAATTGTATAGCAGTCAAAAGTAGCTTTGCGCAGATGTGTATTGTACCGATACGTCGGTCGTGCTTGAAAGCTTTCCATTAACTCGATAAAAATAAAAAGTCGTTGTTTGATAACCAGAAACAATGCAGCCTCGCGTTATAACCTTCCGTTAAATTTTCCACTTTGCATTCTCGAGCTGACATTCGAGCGCGACATTTGCAATTTTCATTGATACTCCCGACAACAATGCTCACTGAGTAAACTTAAAATTCTGCGCTGTTCAATTTAACCCGATATCTTTTTCTCTGATATATACGTTCCACGGCTCACCGCTGAACATCTATGTAAATAAATTTATACGCGCGGAAAAATTCACTGTTTTTCTTGTTCTCTACATTATATAACCTCAATCATGTATAATATATCTATCCATAGTATGCCCGAGGGACAAAACAATTTCGGAAACTTACGGAACATTAGCCGTGTAACGTTTCTCGCGCATAAGGTTTCTTGCTTACGACGTCGGGACACCCACGTGCAAATATATAACGATCTCTGCACACGCTGAAGATGCAACGCTTTAAATTGCTGTTATATTTTATTCCGCGCTCGCGAATAAAATGTGAACAGAGTCTACGTGCTATATATACTTACTTCCCGAATTTCTTTATCGCTTGTCTCTCGCGACAAATTCACACCGCTACATAATATATTGCGCCCCCAACGTGTACACGCGTCGTGTGCTCTCGGCAGGTCCCAAATATTCGAGGTTACTTAGTCGGCCGAGCGAGTCTGGTACAAGTGGGGGCGCAGACTCTCGGAAACGTTATGTCGTCGGGGCGCGCATTGTTTCTCGGCTGGCGTTTAACGAGCGCCTCGTGTGCTGCGTAAGTATCCTGTACAGGCGTATCACCCCGGCCAGTAGGACATATTATACGAGGACATACGTCTACGTCGCCGAGATGCCTGTGTGCAGACTGTATATAGGTATATACATTATACACGTGCGCAATACGTATAGCTATATACATCCGTAATACGTCGTGTATTTACCGCACGAAGACGTGCGTTAACAGCTACGTGTATATACCGGGGGGGCACAAATTACCCTGTTTCGGCAAAGTTGACCTGCCGAGGTCGTGACTCGGATGAGCAATATAACGGTATACGCCTCTTTGACGAAAGAGAGAAACGCAACCAGGCGAATCCAGAAGAGAATTTGTGTTGTAGAGTTTATTGTATAGCGTCCGTGCGTGTATGTGCGCGCGAGCGGGAAAAGTAATATTGGATAACTTTTGATTAATGGAGGTGAATTTTTTTTTTTTTTTTTTTGTGCTCGAGAGAATTCCATCGCTACGCTCTCGGTATTTTTTCGAAACTCCTACACTGATGCTTTTTCGAAGTTTGCGCCAGTATAGGCGATTGAGGGGAGCACTGAACAACCGCACGCGAAATTACGAGAATTAAGCGAATATATTTTTGTAATGCGCGTACAAAAGTGTTGTCTGCGCACAAAACGGGAAAGCGTTACAGGAAAAGCTTTATATATCATGTAATGCGCTTTATTCCGCGATTACGCTCTCCTACAGTTTTCTAGACTAAAAGGATAATTGCATCTCGCGCTGCAGCAGCTGCAGCGCGCGCTGCGAGGTATGTAACGTCATTTGCATAACGAGACTCAACTTGCCGTGACTCACGCGCGTGGAATTCTTTGCGCTAAATCAAGTCTGAGTGAAAATTCAATTCGAGCGCGTTACTGCAACGTCGCGCGGGTCGTACAGCGAATTGCATCAGATATCTATAATCTACCACTGCTGCACTGACGTAAGCCATTGAAACTTCAAGGCATTACCTCTAGTTAATGTCGTCGATAAGATTCGATAACCGACCCTTAAAAATCTTTTCTCTCTCGTCGTCCTCTCGCGCAGAAGAAAAGAACGAAGGGGAAATAACGACGGAGAGAAAAGAATAGGGAAGCTCTCGTCCCGCAAGAGTTTAACAACGTCGTCTCCGCCGTCTTATATATATTTCCGATACCGTCACATATACCGCCCCGTCGCGTTCGATCGATCAATCTCATGATTCAGCAGCAGCAGCGAGAGCAACAGAAATAAGAGCACAAGCGAGACGGAGATAAGAATCGCCCTCCAGTTCAATTATTCCAGTATTTAGTTCTCGAGACCAATATAGAATATAGAATATAGATATATATCGTATAGACGACGAAAAGCGCATGCAGCGCGTCGCGCACTCTTCAATATAGGTACACGCACACAAACGACACTGCGATCAATTCATGCGCGCATACACCTCATTGAAGTGCACTGCATACACTATGTACACGGATTATAGCCGCGTGTGTGTATACGTAAATGTAATGCCGAGCTTTCATGTTGCAGTACGCCAAGGAGGTGCTGTGCGACCCTGAAAAGAGAAGCAACTACGACAAGTGGAGACACAGCGGCATCTCGATCAGCTATAAACAGTGGCTCGGAATGAAGGAGCACGTTCATCAGGTAACTACACACACACACACACACACATGATACACGCCCACACACACCCATATACACACTTGCTATCGTATCGCACATTTGCCGCAATTAGCCTAATTAGCTCGACGCCGAGGCTTTTCATCCCCTCCCCGCATTTCGCATACCCCTGTGTCTTGTTTGACTTAGCTCGAGGCGGGTAAAAGAACACAGGTGCAGAGCGCGTGTGACCTGAATCTCTCAGCTGTTAAAAGCAACGGGGGACAAATATCTGCTGATTCTCGTCTCTATGGCTCTGTATATGTATAGACGCTCTGTGTGTACACTTACGAAGGTGTATTGTCGGAGATATAAGGGAAAAAGGGCTACGTAAGAGCACTTTAGCGGTGTAGGTAAAAGAGTCGACACGCCACGCAGTTTTGGAAAAGCTTTCGCCCGCCTATGCGTACATGTCGAATTTCAAAAAATAAATGCACTTTTCTTTGGTCTAGAAATCGAAAAAATTATTTTAATGCTAGTAGGTTTCGGACCGATCAGACTTTCTTCTGTAAGCCAAAAGATGATGAAAACTGCCGAGGAACATGGAAAATATAGAATATGAAAATTTAACACGGGGAGGTATTTGGAGAAAAAAGAGAATAACTCGGCTATTCGGATTTTTATTATTATTTTTTTTTTTTAACGGACATAACTTTTGATCAGAGCATCGAAACTTGGCATATTTTTTTTTTAAATTAAAGCTCTTTTGTAATACTTTATTATAGTGTTATTCGAAATTTTATAGGTGCCTCGGAAATATTCGTAGTTGTTATTATTCCAGTGGTTTGACGCATTAATTTTCTGTAAAAAAAGCGTAAAATGGCTCAGAAATATGGTTACTAATAATTTTTCCCATGTTCCTCTGCACTTTTGACTATCTTTCGGCTCACAGAAGAAAGTCTGATCGGTCCGAAACCTTTAGCTTTAAAACAATTTTTTCGATTTCTAGACCAAAGAAAAGTGCATTTTTTCATTGAAATTCGACATACAAGTCGAGTCCCGTAAGCTTGCAGTGTAGAGCGTGCTGAGAAAGCTTTAATTTCTCGAAATAGCGCGAGTCAAAGGTACGCGGAATAATTTGAGTTGATGGTGCGGTAGAGGAAAAGATTTTTTTTACTGCCTTGATCGTTGCGTACACTTGTATACATATACAATATACATATATAGCGTTTATATAGTGTTGAGTATGCAAGTCGAATCGTACAATTCATGGAAGGGCAGTTATGCGAAAATTGCTCTTCATCAGACCTATTATTATTTTGCATCGCGCTCTCGCCATGCAGCTCTCATACCGTTCAAAAGTTGGCATTCTAATTCAATTAAAGAGAATTACAATACTCTTTAATTGAGTGCGTTTATTTTTTGTTGGGAAATTGGAAGTCATTTGAATTTCGCGCCAGTTTTTGCGTATACCATCGAATTATTTACAAGGCAAAGGATAAAGTTTGAAATTCACCGTTTTGAGCGAGGTGTTTCCACGTGGTTTTGAATGCAATATCTTTCGAAACCCTGCGGTTCAAATAACGATTTCTTAATATTAATCTCAATGCAAGTAATTTAAAAGGGAGTAGATTATCAGAAAGGAAGGAGAAACCGTATAATTTCAATTCGCTCGCCCGCAAGTAAATTAACTGTTTTTATAATGCTGCTACTTGCAGTTCATTTTGGCGCAAATTTCGAGTTTTTCATTAACTATACACACGCAGCTCCTTTAAATATTGAATCGCGTCGACGGTGAGAATAACTCAAAGAGGTTTAAAATAGAATATTCGGCTGAGTAGCTTATTTCGAAGTATTCGTATATACGTATACGTGCACGGCGCCCCCGAAATAAGCGAAGAATCTTTTCTATATCGACAGGAGTAGCTCACCTTCGAGCTCTCTCTCTCTCTCTCTCTCTCTCTCTCTCTCTCTCTCTCTCGTGCGCGCGCGGAACTTCTGGAGTGTGACCCAGTTTGATTTATTTAAGAGCCCGCTCGCAAATGCAAACTCAGTTTAAAACGACTTTATGATGAGTATAAGTTGCCTCAAACCCGATTTGACTCGTGCCCGGGCTTTCCCTCTTCTTTTCCATCCCGGAAAATTAGACGATTAATACGGAGGCCGAGAGAGAAAGGGCCACGGGGCCTGCGCGTCCAATATAATTTCAAAGTTATTCAATTCGTGCGAGCTTATTATACGTACGATATATTATATCTATGTATGTGCTCGAAAAACGTTCAGCAGTCGAATGCACTTCTGCGTTGAATCGAACGCGACCCAAATAACAGTTTTCTCTCTACCCCCCCCCCCCCCGTCCCTCTAGCAAAACCAAGCGAAATTCCGCGCCGAAGCCTTTGCGGAGATCGAAAAGATCGGCAAACTGTGCTGAAAAATATAAAAACACAAAGGAGCACTATTCCCTCCGTGTCGTGGCGAGTTCCTTTGTCCACATTATACATACAAAAGCAGCGAGAAAGCTCTCGCGGTTTGTTTTTTATTCTGTATATATGAAAACGTCGGCAGTTAGCGCGCGCGGCGAGAGGGCTTTAGGATCGCGGAAAATCACACGAGGTGGAAGGCAGAGAGGGAGAGAGAGAGAGAGAGAGGGAGCTGAAGCGCTATCGATTTGCTGAGCTATACGAGTTCCATTAAGACGGTGACCCGCGTTGGTAAATGAAGTTATAAATAGCTGCTGGCACTGTTTATACGTATACAAGAGGAGACGAGAGAGAGAGAGAGAGAGAGAGAGAGAGAGAGAGAGAGAGAGAGAGAGAGAGAGAGAGAGAGAGAGAGAGGAAGCGAAAATTCTGAGCTTCATCCTTTTGGCTCTTTCAAATCGAGATCGTGGAATAGCTTTCTATTTTTTTGTCCGCAAGCTCAATACGTACTTTAAAAAGACGAGAGAGAGAGAGACAGAGAGAGACAAGAGGGACGAGTTTTTGATTTGGCTTTTATGCCTTTCTTATCGCTCGCGTAATTTACGAGTTTTTCATGACCGTGTATCTGGGTATATATAGGTATATACTCGAGAAAGAAAACGCGAAATGACTTTTTTCGAAAATATATTTTACGTGCGAGTTGGCGAGCTCGAGTCCCGTGTGGTCTGTGCCCTTTTTCTTCCGCTGCTTTTCTCGTATCCTAATAACAGCCATTCGTAACAGATGATGCCTCGCTGTAAAATTCTGGAAAATTTTGAAATGCAATTTTACGTGATCGGCATCCTGAAAATTCGCATAAAAACGCTGGCTACACTTTGCGAAAAAATCGTTCCCAGAAATAGCGAAATCACTACTGAATCGTTGCGCCACAATCACGCGAAAAATCAGTGAGAATTCAAGATTTATATTGAAATTTCGAGCTTTTCATCGTAACTGTCCCGATTCGACGACGATAACTCTTGCCATCCATTTAACAATCGCGAACACACCCCGAACGAGAAGTCAAATCTCTTTTTATTACCATCTAAATTTCACTCTATAATACACGTCGCAGGTACTTTTTGGAAAAAAAATGGGTCACTCTTCCGGGAAGCCGCAGACGCGACATGCGCATGGGTTGTTCTGTATCAAACAATTTTATTGTCGCGAAAATAGAAAAAAAAAAATAGAAAAATGTCTCGCCTCGGAGCGCGCGTGCGAGAGCAAAGTTTATAGACGCGACAAATGATATCGCAAACTGGAGCAAAGTTGCGGGGTATATCTCCGCGGTATATAAGACCTTTGATGTGCGCGAGAGAGCAGACAAAACCACTCCGGACTGATTGCTCCTCGTTTTTCCCGAATCGCTCGAGCGCATGATTTTTTTACGTTTCCTCCCGACGCTGCCCGCGCGCGCGCACACGCACGCTAACGAACTTTATTTCAATAAAGCCCGAGGCTGTATATGTAAAGAGATAAAAGCCCGAGCTTCTAATTCCGCTAATTCGATCGGCCAGAGAGAGAGAGAGAGAGAGAGAGAGAGAGAGAGAGAGAAAGCGGTATAAAGTCCACGCGCCCACGCGGATACGGCTCGCTCGCGGCTCATGTTTGCGCTAAGCCAATAACGGCCGAGGAGTATCTCTCTCTCTCTGGGTCTCTTTCTTCCGCGGAGAGCGATTGAGAAGCGCGCCAATGAAAACGTAGACTCGCGTACAACGCAAACATTGCAGAGGCGAGAGAGAAAGAAGGATTTATTTGCGCTGTATCTGCGCTATTCGTTTCTGTATACTTCTCGGATCGCGGGAATTTGTTGGCGACGAAAAATTCGATGCGATGGATTGTACAGCGATTGATTTTTACGAGAGCAGCCCCCCCCCCCCCGTGGGCGTGCACAAAAAATGAAGCTGGATAAAAAAAGGTAGTTCCAGCGTGTGTACGTGTTTACTAATGGCTCGCGAATAAAATTCTCGTACATCAAACCCTCCCCTCCGCGCTCGACGAGTACCTATTGACTCACGTTTTGGTCGAAGGCGAGGTCGAAGGTATGTGCTATATGGAGCGTTGGGAAAAAAGGTCGTAATTTTAATGCACTTTTCAAGTGGAGCCATGTTTCAAGCTCAATACGCGAGCGATAAAAATTGATAGCAAAGTATGTGTCCTCGACGTGCAGTTTCATAGAATTGCAATGCGGATTGATGGTCATCACCGTTGTAAAATGCTTAATTGATGAAATGCAGACGAATTTTGCACTGAATCGGAATTTATGCGCTAATAAAAAAAATTTGCGCTCCTACTTGCTCTCTGTTACACATGAATAAATGAATATTCAAAGAGAAGTGATCCGAGAGTCTGTTTGAACATTTTTAATTACGCCGATACGTTATTAACTTTGCGATTTTTTGTTTACTTCATCAACGTAACAGATTGTTGGTAATGCCAATATTGAATGAAACATGTTAGTTGTGTGGTTGACGTCTGTTGACTTTTCATAGAATCGACAAAATGATTAAATAAATAGGTATAAGTAACTTGTAACCGAAAATGATAAATCATAGATAGAATCACTGCGGCCTCTGCAGATTTAGAAAACACACTCATCAGACTCTACTACTACAGCTAGTACTCTACTAGTAGTACCGTACCGAGTGTATTCTGTTCTTCAAATATAGGTATATACTGTATATATGCGATTAATTCATCACCGTGCAAGTAAAATTTATCACAGCTATTCGGAGTCAAGAGACAGCAAGGAAATTAATACTCATTTTCATATATATGCGCATGATTTCCTCTTGAATTAATTATACCTAGTATTTTCATATCCTCTCAAGGCAGATCAAGGATAACAAATCGAAAATGTTTCGGATATACACGTGGATTTTGAATCAGGTCAAGATGTCAATAAAATTGTAATGCAGTCATTACATTATATTGCTATTTACTGAAACTTTATGTAACTTTATACAAATTTTATTACAAAAACTTTTATCGCTTACGCATAAACGTTGATTTAAAAAAAAAACATCAACATAAAAAAAGCATAAATGTACTAAAAAATATTACATTTACATTATGGTCCTTTTCATTAATAATATTACGTTTGTTATTATATCATACAAAGTATCACGTTCTTCTCAACTCGCCAAAGTTAATGCAGCAAGCGAGAAATAAAACTGAAAATAAATATTCCTCATTGCAGTCGATGCACTGGAGTACACCGAAGACAAAGGACCGCATGCTGCCGGAGGGAGAGGGCGCTGCGAGCGGTATATCCTCGCCGGCCTCGGCTCTGGGCCGCACCAAGATCCAGGCGGCGAACGCTAATAGGCGAGCGAGCGAAGGCGGCGCCAACATTCATTACGGGGCCCGTCGGGATCTCAACTGGGACAACCAGCCACCTAGCGAGATAGTCAACAAGTTCCGCAACTACGAGGTCTAAAGAGGTATAGGGCCCATTTACCCCCACCGCTACCAACGCCCCCCACCCCACCCCATCCCAGTCACGCTCCACTTCGCTCCGCCCACCTATCCTGTGTTTGCTCCAGGCGGCGGCTCCACTGTCGAGGGGCCCGCCTTGATAAGTATATTCACGGAGGCGTCGACGGGCCCGGTGGACAAAATAACGCGAGAAGACGTTAAGTCGACAGCTGTTGTGTCTATACTGTTTGGGAGCGACCTTTCTTTCCTGATTTCGGTTCTTGTTTTTCTTCGTGTGCGCAGTGTGGGTCGCAGTTGTCCATTGTGAGGATAAATACGAGGACTCGATACGTACATATATATTGCGCGTATTGTATAATATCGATGCAGGCTGTTTTACGACTTGGTCGGGTAATACGATTTTCGATGCTCACGCACTTTAACTTTTCCGCATTATTTAGCCTGTATATACTAGTTTGTGTCGCACATCTGTGCGCACTTGCGCACACTTGCAGCGAATTTAGGTCGACGTCGTGCGTTCTTTCTCCGTTATATTATATGCAACTTGTGAATTTCTTGAAGGAGTCGATAGAGACGGCAATTAATTTTCTTATGTGAGTGATTTTTAAATCAGTATTTTAGATTCAATCTCAGGATTATATATTTCCATAAATGCCTGTCGATTCCATTGAAAAAATATGCGAGACGCGAGAGAAATGAAACTGATCGCATTGAGAGCTGCGCATGAAAAAAGGAAACGAGAAACGAGATGTATACTTTATTTTAAAAAAAAGGAGAAAAAAATATATGTGTATTTTTCGCGAGTGCGAGGAAAAGTTATATTATGCATAAAAATACAAATCCGCAACGATGAACGTCTATTTAAAATATGTAAGACGATGAAATTCTGTTCCCCATTGGTGGCCAAGAAGCAAAAAGTTTCGCGCTTGTTAGAAAACATACTTCAACCGCAAGTTTTCGTTGGGCTTTAATTCCCGCAGCTAAATGTTCAAGTTTGATAGTATGTATAGATATATAAAATGGAAAGAAATGCATAAATTTGCAGTTATTACACACTTTCGTTAGAATTTCTCCAGACGTGGCGAATGTCGTAGTTCAGAACTCGGAGGAAGAAAAAAAAATGTCACGACTAACTTCCAGAGAAGATACAAGTTTAAAGTAGACTTTCGAAATTCGAACGTCCCGCGTGATTTCCCGCTAAGATGGAAATACTGAATTCGCTTTGTACCTCGATATCCTGTATTGCGCTTGTACACACGTGCGAAGCTAAGCACACATATAAACAGTCGTTTAATCCACGAACTTGAACATACCTATATCTGTGTACGTTTTTAGCCGAGAAGATATACGAGTTATCCGCGGCAAAAAAGGATACCTGCGGATCTGCGTTTAGCGTTTCATGAGAACGAGAGAGGAAAAAAAAACTACCGAAAAAAATCACGTACGAAAGGTCGCACGTGTCGACGAAATTTATCTCGAGAAGGGGTTTTATGCCTTTTTTTGAACGAACTTTCGAGAAATGCCCAGAATAGAACAAAATCAATTCTATATCATATCAAGCGAATTTTTTTTCGGCAGATCTTAATCTTGTGTTAAACAGTATAAGACTTTCGCAACAAAAGGGAATCAACGTATAATACACATACCCGTATATTAATACCAACTATATATGTATATATATATTTTAGTGTCTATACAAAACAAAATAAAAATGTTATTTTTTCGACGAAAAAAAAAGATACGCGACGAATATATTTCTCTACAAAATACAATACGTAATCAAAATAATGCTCCATATTTTTCATGAATTAACTGTCAATTAAATATATATCCAAATGTGCATATGAAAAAACGACGAGCTCCAACGTATTTTCTCCGGTGAACAATTAATCGTTAAGAGCAATCTAAAAAATGTACAAGTTAAAATTGTAACCAAACACATACATATGTATACACCCTAGATCTTTCAAACCTCTTGATTTTACGACCAAAACCAAAGTATCTTTCAAAATGTTCGTTTTCGACACGATCGCAAATAGGAAAAGAAAATTAAAGCCAAAATTTATGAGAACCGAAAAAAGAAGGGGAGACGAGCGCAGGTATCTTAAAATAGAAAATTCCAAAGGTAGACAGAGACGTACCTATACAGACCTTGTTAATCGTCGACTGCTCGCGAGAAAAACGCAACAAAAATTTATGATGAACAAAAAAGCAAAAAAAAAAAAATGAAAAGTGAAATAATAAAGGAAAAGAAAATATATTATTATTATTACGTACATATATTATGTATTAAAAAAAACGCCAACGCGGCCTCGTTTTCGCCCGCTGGACGTCGCGAGCGCGAGGCTCCAGTGAATCTAAACAAGTGTATCAAAAAATGAATATATATATAATTATATATATATATGTATATATATTATATACATTAATATATAACATATATATTATATTATATTCATATATATGATAAATCACAAATAAATATGTATACACACGTGAATGTGCGCAATTGTTGCGAGGACAAATGAACATCATAAAGACCTCAAAAAGTTACATACAAATGAATACTATACATTGTGTATCGCATTTCGTTGCGGAGCTATAAAACTAATGCAAAACGAGAATACGTTATTATAATGAATCAAAAGAAAAAAAAATTATTACCAACTAAGACATGTGTAAATGTATATCATAGAAAAGTATGTTCGCGTATAAAACAGTGTCAAAAAAAAAAAAGAAAAAACTAATGAAAATATATATTGAAAATAAGGAACAATTCGAAGAAAAAGTGGCGCCAGAAGAGTGCGGTGCGATGTACTATTATATTAATACTTCATGTAATACGCGAAGACATATGTGCATTGATTTCGATGTATTTCAATAAAAACTTCATGACTTGGTGAACCGTTGCGCATCTTCTTCCTCAACTTTATTTATTCTCCTTCCGAGCGATTCCCCCTCCATAAATTACAGGATTTATTCCAAAAATACCGCAGTCATTGCCAAATGCAATGGTCCGAAATCGGAGCCGCATAAATATATATTGCGAGTACTCGCGCATCTATTTTCAAGCGGCATCGCGCGCGACGCTGTTAAACGGCAATCGTCACAGTGCTATACGATACGTTATACAATACGTTACAGTCCCGCAGCCCTTAAAACAGCCATAAACACGGAGTGTATTTACTATATGAATAATACATCTCTGGCGGCTGTATGTACGAGTACACTCCGACGCAAATAGCTTCTTGGCTTGAGTATATATAGCGTACGTGCGCGCATCAACTCCTCTTTCAACCCGTCAAAATTTATATAACGCTATATATTGCATAAACGAGTGCGCGCGCTCGCGCGAATCCATTATTCATTCCTCGCCCTCTCGCCCCGCTGTTTTTATTCCAGCTCGATGTGCGTATGTGTGCAGCGCCGATAAATTTTTCGAAAATTGCGATTCAGTATATGAAAATCTGGAAAAAAATTTACATACGAGTATCTATATAATACAGGCAAAGCTGCCGTTTCCGCATATATATATATATATATATATATGTGTGTGAATCTGCGCGCGTGCATTTGACGCTGCACGTGCTCGTCCATATGATACACGCTGTATATAAATCTCTTTCTATTTTATTCGCAATTAAAGTAACAACCGCGCGCCTGCAGCATAGGGGGTGTGCAGTGCAACTGCTGGTAAAGTGTCGTATATGAAATTCCGGCAGCCGTCGGCGGGACAATGAAAGCGCACTATACTGCGCCTCGTCATTCTCCGGATCATCGTAAAACTCGAGCTATATACACAGGCGCACATGCGGCCCTCCAACTATTCCTTCCACATTAAAGATTCAATTCGGGAGGGGCAGAGGGAGGAGGGGAGGAGGGGGTGTGTGTAACTGTGTGTATACAGAGTCACGAGAGAGACGGAGAGAGAGAGAGAGAGAGAGAGAGAGATCGAGCGGATGCGCACATGACCTGCGACCTTGCCCACACATTGCGCAGGTCAGCCAGTCATTTGTCCGCAGGGCGCGGCTGAGTATCATCCTCGAGGTCGGCTGCTGCTGCTGCTGCTGCTGCTGCTCCAGCGGTCTGCATATGTCGAATTCTCCTAAAAACTTGCACTTTTCGGGGGTTCAGAAATCGAAAGTTTTTAAGGAAATAACTAAATGCATCCCTTCGAGCCATTAATCGATTTTGTTCTGAAGCCAACGTTTCGAACCGTTGCAGTTTCTCTTCAGGGCTAAATACAAACAATACTATACAAAAAGAGTTAATTAACCAAAATCATTTACAAAAACAAATTAAATTAATACAAAATACCTTATTAAAAATTAGGAACAATTACTACGCTGCATGTGCCGTCAATCGCACACAGTATAATTGACCAAATAAAACTAAATAAAAACAATTAAACTTTAAATACAAAATTATATATACAAACGCAATATTCTTAATAAATTCTTAATAATAAAGCTCGAGGTTTCGGACCGGTCAGACTATCTTCTGTAAGCCGAAAAATAGTCAAAAATGCGGAGGAACATGGAAAATATAGAATATGAAACTTTAACACGGGGAGGTATTTGGAGAAAAAAGAGAAACTCGGCTATTCGGATTTTTATTATTATTTTTTTTTTTTTTAACGGACATAACTTTTGATCAGAGCACCGAATCTGGGCATATTTTTCTTATAAAATTAAAGTTCTTTTGTTGTACTTTATTATAGCGTAATTCGAAATTTTATTTGTGTCTCGGAAATATTCGTAGTTGTTACTATTCCAGAATTTTGACGTATTCATTTTTTGTAAAAAAAGCGTAAAGTTGCTCAGAAATATGGTTACTAGTAATTTTTCCCATGTTCCTCTGCACTTTTGACTATCTTTCGGCTCACAGAAGAAAGTCTGATCGGTCCGAAACCTTTAGCTTTAAAATAATTTTTTCGATTTCCGGACCCCCGCTAAGTGCAAATTTTCAGGAGAACTAGTCATATACATGCACGTGTGTGTGCGTGCGAGCTGGATATCGCGCGCGAGCCTCCGAGCGGTCCGCCGAGCTTACATTCACTGGTGGAGCTATAAGCAACTGATGTGCTTCCGATGTATACAGCGAAGCTAAGTATAAGAGTAAGCTAAGTGTAAGAGGAGAAAACGAGAGAGAGGAGAGAGAAAGAGAGAGAGAGAGAGAGAGAGAGAGAGAGAGAGAGAGAGATGCTATCGGAGCTTTGGGAGGGCGGTCGAGATTTTTCGCGGGAAAATGAGGGATTTCGAAAGTTTTCATATGTAACGCGCCCTGTGGGGTTCTTTTTTGTAACGGGGAGAGAGAGAGAGAAAGATAGCGTTTACGAATATGAGATTACACTTGACCTCCTTTTAAACCGCTGCAGAGATAGAAATGGAGATAGAGAGAGAAAGGGAGATAGGCCGCGAGTTTGAATTTTAGGTACACAGAGACGTGAGGCGAAACAAAAGCTTCTTTAATCCGCGCGTTCTGTATGCGCGCGATGCGCGTACGTCTGCGGGGAATTCGTATATATACGCTGACTAATGAGGATTCTAATCGCTTTTCAAGATTTTCTCCCTCTCCGATGTATACCTCGACGGTTAATATCCCAAAGCAGCAGCCATTGTTTTTCATCAACAATAGACCGTATATAGATATAAGAGACAATGGAGGGCAGAGGACTCGCATCTACATCTTGAATACAATGCTGATTTCGCTGCATGAAAAAGCTCGAGCAAAGCCTTAGGAAAGCTCGCGAGAAGCTCATCCCCGTTGAACGCAGCTCGCAAAAGATATCCAAATTGGATTTTTGCCTCTACGTAGGTGTACGCATCATTCATATTTCGCAGCTTCTATATTTAAACGGCGCGAGGATCAAGGATCATGCAGCAAATGGCATTATTAAAGCTTCATCGCCGATTGCGCAACATTCATACCTAATGCGCAATCTCTGTGATCCCCTGGTTTCTGCGCGCACACACACCCGATGATTATTGCTGTATACATAAGTAATTAATGCAACGTTTAACTTTGAAACGAGAATAGCATCGGACGATAATCCGCAACATCGATTCCCCATCTCCGTTACATTACATACTCGCGGAGTTTAAGGTTTAAAAAAGGTAAATAAATATTTGAGCGAGATCTCGGAGTGAAAGCTCTGCGCGCCTCTCCTTCTTTTCCAATTGATCGCGAGGACCGATACGATTTCATTTCCAAAGTCGGTGAGCGAAAATTTTTTGCAATATTCGCAACAAAGGCTATATCCCCGGTTGTCGGCAGTGGAGCTTGCAAGCTCCGCTGCAAGAGAGAGAGAGAGAGAGCGATTGACCTGAGCTCGCGTTTACCGATAGCGAATTAGGGCGAAACCCAATTGTTTCGCGCTTCGCGGCGTTCTCTCTCTGCCTCTCACTCTCTCTCTCTCTCTCTCTCTCGCTCGCTCGCCATTACGCCCCGACGAGGTGAGATCCGCGCGCGATTTCCGAGCTTGAAAGCTCGACTTTGAAGGGCGCGTGTGTGCATACGCAAGAGTTTCCAGATAAATTCTATTTGTATATTTGTTTCGCTCGCTACTTTTGTCGCGCGGATTTCTCGCGTGCAGCGGCGTATGCGCGCGTCGAGCTTCCCGATAAATTATTATAGACTATAGAGAGGCTGCGCTGCGTTGAACCGAAAGAAATGTGTATATTTTTTTTTTTTTTCATCAATTCGTTTTCGAGACGACTGGCATTCGTCTATACATGCATATATATTCGTATAGCAATGCGCAACTCTCCGACTTTCCGATCGAAGCGCGACTCTCGGCTCCGCGACTATTTTTATTTCAGCTGTGCTTTTCAAAGACTGCACTATCCATTATAGCTTTTGCGCGCCGAGCGCAGAGGAAAAACTGAGAATGCGATGAAAAAGCCTCGGAAGACGGAATCGCGCGCGCGTCCATACGAGCTGTTTACGATCCAATTTCCACTTTTATAGAAGCTCGAATCCCAGCCTGAGTCTCAAAGCCCGGCCTCTCGCTAAGGTCTTCCACCTTTTGACGCTCAAGAAGCGGCGCGCACACCTGAAAACACGAAATGATCTACCCTCGAGCTTTCGAGAATCGCGCTGTATGTTCGAAGAATTTTCTTGCTCTTATACTGTATACAGTAAACACGCCACTAGCAGTTCTTTTTTTTATAAACTTTTACTCCGAACTATAGTATATATATATACATGCACGAAGTTTGTTTGCCTTGTGCGTGGAAGAAGTGTATACAACTTTTAATTGGAACTTAATTATCGAGAGTTGAAAAATCGATCTGCGCGCCACACCGTCGACTGATGCAATCTCGCGCGCTGGCGAAATTAGTTTCACACTCGATGGGTTTTTGAATAAAAAAGAAAAGAGGAGAAAAAAAGAGAGATCGACTATACGTATACCTGCGTAGATTGTGCATTGCTGCGACGTAATTACATTTTGCCGTTGGAGTCAATGATGTTATCGCTCGATAAGCCCTGCGTTGCGCTTGATTTTTTTTTACCTTTTTGCGCGCGAGAAGAGCAGGTGGGAGAAATGGAGGAAAAATGGGAGGCGTGGGTTTCTCGCTGCGAAAGGGAGGCTGCGCGCAGGGAAGAGGATATTTTTGTACTCGAAATGCGGGGGAAAACACGTTAAATCTAAAGTTATTTTTTCAGAATAATTGCAGGGAATCTAAATTTTAGTCGACGATAGACGATAATTTTGGACAATGTACAATTAATAGAACCGGTTTTATTAATCGTAGTCGTGCAGAAAGTCTGGGTTGATAGACGGGAATATTTTATGATGAATTAATTTTTTATGATACAACAAATTTAAAATGTAAAGTTTCGCGTATGTTATACGGCGTAGAAATGAATAAAAGCTTTATACGATAATTACAGACTTTATGACAAATTTTGCATGATGGACTATTTACATACGCTTTGCATCTTTGTACCAGAGGGATTATATTTCAAGCGCATGACCTACATAACTTGTTCAGCGGATTTTCCAAAATTATAACGAACGAAGGCGATCCAGAGGAATCGAGAAACATCATTTCGAAACTTGTATTGCGCTGTTCATAACCAAGGAAAGTTACTTTCTTCTTCGAATCTTTCATAATACATCTGTTTTTTTTTCTAAAGCACAATAACATTTGTACTTGAGCAACTTTTTTTTTGTTCAAATTATGGAAAGTAATATATAATCCAAATAATTGCGATAAAAATCGCTATACCTATCGTACATAGTACACATATATACTCATCCAAACAACCTCGGAGCGAATTCAAATCACTTTACCGCCTGCAGCAGCTTTCTCGGCTCTCAAACAATCCCTGCGCAACTTTGCGCGAGTTTCTTGGGAAGAAGAAGCCCTGGACAATATTTCTTCTTTCCCTTTCTTTTTCTCTCTGTTAGCCCAGGCGCTTTCGCGCGAAATTTCCAGTCTCCTCTCTCGACAAGTGTTACACACGTGGACAAACAGAGGAGCTTGAGGCTAACTATTTCTCGCGCCCCGCAAGCCAACGTTCCCTCCGGAATCTCCGGGCTATAAGAGAAGGTCAGCGTCAGCGTAGCTTCTCTCCTCTCTCTCTCTCTGTCTCTCAGTGCGCGTGACGCAGTTCAAATGAAATCCCCAGGACGCGTTGGGCTCGAGATTGAATGGCTCGAATGCGGGGTTGAAAGACTGCGGGTGAGGCCACGATGCGCCTAGTGCGCGATCAAATTTTCGGATCAAGCTGCTGCTGCTGCTGCTGCTGCTCGACGTTGCTCCAGATCGAAATATCGTCAGCGCCGGAGAGTAGCGCTGAAAGTTTTTTTCATTCTCCGTATCAGCCCGATCACCTTGGGATTTTCGATTTGTCCGAAAATCGAAGAAACGAAAAGCCATGAACGAGACGGGGTCATTCCTTCGGGATGTAAGTATGTACCGTGTGGCTATGCGAGATGTGCGTGAGTATGTGTATTTATAGCCGAGGGCACAGGGAAAGGAAGGTAATCCAATTAATTCAGTGGAACAAAAGTGGGCTAAAAGTTACGGCGCGAAGTTGTTGTATATATAGAGGATATGCTCGAGCTGCATACTGATTTAATCCCTTGACGGACGTGGACAAACTTTGAAAGCCGCGGCACTGCATGAAGTTGACTTTTTTTTACGCTTAACTACTCTCTCCGCCAACGAGATTGATAAAAGGATTGCGCGCGAGACTTTTTTCCGGCCGCGCTTATATTCGCGCGCGCGCGCACGTTTTAACGGAATTACCCCGTAATCTCGCCTGCAGGTGGGGCGGGGGGAGATGGTGGTAGAGGAGGGACATTATTGGATTCGCGTATTTTAAACGCGCGCTATGGACTTATGGCGGAATAAAATGACATAACGCGGCGAGGCTAAGCTACTCGTAATGATACAATTGCGAAAAGCATTCGTTCTTTTGAGGATGTATCTAATTTTTCAGAAATCCACCTTCTGACGTCTGCTCCGCACTTCCCGGCCTTCGCGGGCTCTCCCAATAACTGGATTTACCAGAGACACGTAACGCGGTATATAGGGAAAAGGAAATTCTCCATCTCCGGAACGTGTTTTCGACCAGTCGCGAACCTTGACACTTTTTAATCCTTATAAATTCAGCCTTTCTCGCACTCTATACCTCCTATTACTCTTTCAAAAGAAACAGGACTCTCTCTCTCTCTCTCTAGACTATGTACGTCTACTCTTGAATTCGCATCCGCACGTGTTCCAATAAATTTTTCAAATCAAATACTCCCCAATCGGCGCGATAACAAAGAAACTCCTCGTACAAAAGGCGGGAATCACTATTACGTTATACATAGATATACGTGCACACGAAGAGAAAACTCGTGCGCTGCTAATAACACTAGCTTTTCCTGTGTATACGTATACGACGCCTACGTTGAAAGTCTCTGTCTGTCGCATCAAAGCCGACGCAGCGAACTTCGCGAACCGGAGATAACCGAGAGAGCAGACGGACGAGTATAGCTCTATAGATTCATCCTTCTATGAAGGCGCATATACGTACGAGCTTTACTATCCGTTTAAAAAAAGAGTGCACCTCAGTTTCTCAGCGAATAACTTGCTGAAAAAAAATCGCATAGAAAAATGAAAAGCCATACAAGAAAGAGAATTTATCTGCGCGTTGATTGGTATAAGTCTCGATTAAAAATAATTATTAGAAGCTTCACAATGGCGAAAAGAAGAGAAAAAAATGCAGATTTTTTGGCACTTTTGAGAGAGGTCAACTTTAGACCGCTGCCATGGGCTCAAAAATGGAGTGTCATTGCCGTAAAAAATCAGGTAAATGCTTGAAGGCTTTGAGAGCGGAAATGCGTTGGAATTTTTAAAAAATTATAAATAGTTTCGTTATAAATGAGTAAATACAAAAAAAAACTATCTCGGTAACGAAAAGTCGCATCAACATGGGACTAGGCTCAAAAAATTGGAAAAAAATTACAGATACTTAAAATACTCGACTCGTTTTCATAATGTTGTTATCTACCTTGTGAGAGCCGTCGAAAGTTAAGAATTTTTTTTTTACCCGAGTCGCATGAAAAAAGTGTGAAAATAGCTATAAATTTCCAGATGTGCGTTATGACAAGTAGCCGGCGCGGTCCGAAGACAGTCCCAAGCAAAAGCATTGTCCTTCTCCGTTCGGCCCTTCAACCACCATGTGTCCATCCCATGCACTTTGTTTTTGGTCGGGACTGTCTCGGGAGCACGCCGGCTACTTGTCATAACGAGCATCTGGATTTTTATAGCTATTTTCCCATTCTTTCCATGCGACTCGGGTCAAAAAAAAATTCTTAACTTTCGACGGCTCTCACAAGGAAGATAACAACATTATGAAAACGAGTCAAGTATTTTAAGTATCTGTAATTTTTTTCCAATTTTTTGAACCTAGTCCCATGTTGATGCGACTTTTCGTTACCGAGATAATTTTTTTTTGTATTTGCTCATTTACGAAACTATTTATAATTTTTTAAAAATTCCAACGCAGTTCTGCACTCGATCTACCTGATTTTTTACGACAATGACTCGAGATACGCTGCTTTCTCAAAAGGGCCATCTGCATGTTTTTCTCTTCTTTTCGCATACTTCTAATAATTATTTTTAATCGCTTATACCAATCAACGCGCACGTTGGATTTCTTTACTGATCGCGAGATATACATGTGTGGCGTCTGTATAACGCGATGCTCATCGATCGTTCGCAACGTCGAGGATCGTCGAGTTGTTGCTCTCTTCTCCGTTGGAAGTCGAGGAAAGTGATGGATGCTTCCATCAGAGCGGACTGCAGCCCTGGAATTTCAAGAATATTACGGCGTGCACTCGAGCTCTCGAGATACGCTGCTGATGCTCTATACGCTCGACGTTGGATTTCTTTACGATCGCGAGATAGACTTGGACTGCACCTGACGCGCGACTGCGAAAACGAAATGTAATGGCATGCATGTAAGTGTAGCGCATAAAAAAACTGTTTTACAATGTGCCTAAGAGGCAATTCTTTCTTCTCGATGCGAGTCGCCGAGAAATATAGTGTACTGCGGCTACTTCGCCGCGAAGCAGAACTTCACGCCAGACCCCAGAAAGAGAGAGAGAGAGAGAGAGAGAGAGAGAGAGAGAGAGGCTATGAACATTATTTTTCGATAGAGTGTAACCGGAAAGTACGACTGTACGCGCCGCGCCGGGCTCTATACTGCGGTCGTGCGGTGCGACTAAATAAAACACGCGTTACACATTTTACGATCACGGCCGTAAAATCGCACTTTACGACTGCTGTATCGAAGAAGCCATCTCACCCACGTGCGCCGCGCGTTATGCCTCATAAGGCAAGACAAGTAGATATACAATTAATCGATCGCTCCTCGTAATCCCAATCAGGCATCCCCTTAAATGCACCCCTAGAGAGAGAGTGACATCCCTGCATGTGCATCTCTGCACGTCGCTACCAGAGTAACATCCTCCGCTTTCCATCCCAAGAGCTGTGGGACAGAAGCGCAGCCACTTGTATCGCGCGATGTCGCAGAAGACAATGGCTGCACCTGCGAGTCTCTCCCCGTCTGTATATGTACATGTATAGCTATACGGTGTGTATACACACCTACACGAGCAGAGGGACGCTCTACCGATGGGGGAATAGCCAAACAGCGGGGTTAATTAGTGCTTAATGGCTGGTCTATTATGGGCCGCCTCGACGAAGGAATTTCGTGATTGCCGTGAGAGAGGGAGGTGGAGCTTCCCTCCGTCGGGACTGCTTTTGGCCATTTTCTCGCGACTCCGGTGTATTATTGCGTTGTAATTGCAGGCCTCATCGGGAAAGTTAGCCAGTTTATTGTTGTTTCCACCTGCTCTGAGATGTTTGCGGTCTTGGGCGTGGGATTACGTCTGCCGAGTTTGCGATTGTCTGCTTTTAATCAAGGCTCCTCCGGACGAGCCTCCGGACTTTTTATTTTCCTCGTCGATGGCTGCGTGACGTTGTCTCGCATTGAAGTTTAATGATCTTGTCGACGACAACTTTACACACGAGCGTGACGTTGTAGTCCAGTTGAGAGAAACGACAACGTCGTTATGACGTCGGTATATCGCACGTGTACTATTTATATGGGCGTACAGCGCGCGCAAATATTTTTCATGAAAGAAAAAACGTCACTGTTATAAATACACTGAGAGTAGGCTGATCGATAAAAGCCTGGGAGATTTTTTCTTTCGATTTCAGGGTTGTCGAGTAAAAAAGAGAAAGTTTTACGTTGCAATACGATATTGTAAAATTTGAATTTTAAAAAAGTATTGTCAATACTGATTTGTTAATTTAATGTATTTATTTTTTGATACAATGTTTAACTAATAAAAGCAAGGCTTAGTACAGTATTGCAGAAGTATAAAGTATCGTAAAAATCATTTCCTACTTTATCGATACATTTTCTTAATGCATTAAGATTTGCTCTTTTTTTACAAAAGAAAGAAAATTTACAGTAGTTATAAAAAAAGCTGTTACTTTACATAGTCATTTTCAATGCCTCTCGTTTACAATATTGTGTACAGTATAATTTGAGGCAATATGCGAACTTTTTTGTGAGAAATGTCGTATTTAAAGATCTTTGAAAAAAAGAATACAAAATTTCTAAAACGAACCATCGATATAAGCTCTTTTCTTAATATAATTTAATTTGTGTATTTATCATTGTTATACATCAGTAATTAAAATTGATAGTTTTAATTATCTATTTTTACACTTTAACAAAGATGTCTATGTCATTCTATATTTACATATTTGACACTAGTAAAATTAATGAATAAATTGGTGGTTATTTCAAATAATTGCAATCATATTAAAAGTTTTTGACTGTTTGTTTTTGCAAATCAATACATACGTATACAATTTCTAGTTCATAATTCTTATATTATTTTAATCCAATTCTTTAAAGGTAGCACTTGTATAATGTTAATAAATATACAATTCCTGTATTTTTGAGATTAATCATCTTACATATACATAAGATATAAGTGATGAGCACGTATCTAATTAAATATTCTACTTTTTTGTTCGATTAAATAAATTTCGAAGTCGTAAATTTAATAAAATGCCACGTTATCAATATGAATAAAATACTTTCTCAATAGACCAAGGGTTATGTATGAAATATAAAAAGATCTGTTGTATCTTGAAAATGTTTATTCATTATCGACTCGTCATATGTTTTATATTCTAAAGGATTAACGATTTCAACAGATGAGAGCTTATAATTATAAACATCATCTTGATAACCGATAGCATATGATTTCGACTGGAGTACCAATCATTCTTAGCGCTTCCAGAACGAAGCAAACCGGATTAAAAGCACTATCACTCATTTCAGTGACCGTTTTTCCGGAAAAATTTTCATTACATTATATATTTATAGTAACTTTGCATTGTAATAAGATGATTTTGTTAGTATATTAACTGATTATAATCCAATGTATAAACTGGCCTTACTGTCTAACTTTGTTTCAATTCAGACTCCGTTTATTCAAATGCAACATTCCTAATGTTAGTGTTTAAATGCTATTTTGATAACTGCTGATCATATTATTTTCCAGGTTATCGTATTTAATCAATTAATTAATACTATTTTTCAGACAATTTTGAATAAATGGTGTCCATGAGGTGTGAAACATACTTTGCATCATTCTCAAAAAATAATATTTTATAATACAAACATATTTGACAAAGTATAAACTTTAACACTCTAAATAAATGTTAGAAATATTGTCCATTTTGGCAATTTAAAAATCAATATAAAATTTATTTATAAAAAAGTTTTCAGTCTGGTAAACGTTATGAAAACTTGAAAACACGAATTCCTTCCTTGTTTCTCTGTCGCTACAATACCGACAGGCAATAATGCAGATTGTAAGCTAAGCTCAGCTCCAATAGTAAAAATCTCACATCTCTCTTGAAATTTAATCGTGAATTAAAAAATAAACGCAATCGACAAACGAAGGAACAAAGTTACTTTTCAATTTTTATATATATATCATTATCGTAAGTGCACGATTCATAAGGATTTTTTGTTTACAAGGAAACGTCACCAGCCAACATTAAATTCGTTTTTGATAAAAGTTCAATAAGATATAGTGATGAAATTCTTTCTCACGTTGATCGATAGACTATTCTAGGCAACGTATGATTACATCTCTTGTAACATTACGTACCCTCAAAGATTCAATAGCCTTGTTCCTTTTCCTTTTTTTTTTAACATTTCGAGTAGAGATATATTAAGTATACAATCTTTTTTTACTCTTTAAAATCTGCGATATCACACACTACATTCGCGATTGTTTATTGCTAAAAATTCAACTCGTAGCGAACTGAGCGCTCTCTTGCCGTTTAATAATCCTCGATTGAGTATATGTATAATAACGTAAAAAGATTCAATTGTAGAGTCACTCCTCGCCATCCTCATGGCCTGATACTTCCTTAAGCGCAATATCACTTCCAAAATTCAACCAAACGCAATGTTACACTTGACGATGAGTTCGTGCTCGACTCGCCATTCATATATACGCTCCGATAAAACTATAATTATCTAATCCTTTGGCTTAACCAACGAGCTCTCTATCATTCGCGCCCTTTCGACGTCGGCGCACAGTGCAACTCGCCGGCTCGATTTGCAATCGACCTCCTACCTCCCCCCTCCCCTCTCACTGGTGTGGTTTGTCCCCTTCTGGCTCCGAATATTGTAACGCGGAACACATTTTTTCCGATGGCTCGCTTGGCAGATGATGGGCTTAGTAAAGGCCGTCGTCAACGTCGGCCGCTTGATTCTCTAACGTGCAGGGCCTATGCAATTCTTGACCTCTCTCGTGCAGCCATTTATTGGCAACTGAAAGAATAGACAATAATTTAGGATTAATGTTGTCCCTGCAGGAGATAGTACGTAATGGTGATGTAGAGTCGATGTAAATTCATTATTATTACCCCACTTGGATCCAGTCAAAACGGGACAAGCAGCGTGTCTCGTTTTGTAATCTCCTTCTCCATTAGGCTTTAGATTGTACCAGAATGCAGCGCTGCCCTTCTTCGGCCAAAGAGAAATATTAATTTTCGTAAAAACAGTACCGCCTCCTTGCTCGACGTCGCTCATCTTAAATTAGAAATTTTTCCTGGTTAGACGTAATTCGACTTCATTTTTATCTATTTGAGATTATTATGGTACTATATATTATATTAAATATAATATACACTATATAAATATAGAATATAGATATGATATATGAACATACATAATACAAAACAGTGGCAATGCGGTTTCCAGTGCCGAGACTTTTAAAGGCGTTCTTCTCCTCTCGCTGAAAAAATTAATTATAGACCCAATTAAAAGTAAATTTAAAAAGTAGGATCCACGGCTCACTTTCTTTCTCCTCTCTCTCTCTCTCTCTCTCTCTCTCTCTCTCTCTCTCTCTCTCTCTTTGCGCGAAGAAAGAAGAAGCCCGGCCGGCTTGCGCCGGAAGACTGGCAGTTATTCTTTAATTAAAATAACAAACTTCTGAGAAAAGTAATTAGCAAAGTTGAGTAGCATAAACGTCGAAAAAGCTGGGGAGCAAGTCTCGAGCTCTCCGAATTCGTATAAATATGCGCGCAGGTAAACTCGCAGCCGCAGCTTCATGATTAACGATTATCACAGAGCGAGGAACAGAGAGAGAGAGAGAGGGGGGGAGCGAGGGCCGGTGTAATACACCGGGTGTATAGACGTAGACACAGTCAGGGAAGGCAGAGCTGGGGTGCGATTGCGCAGACACGTACCCTGGCGAAATCGAAGTGGGGCTCGTAATGTCCTCCGATTCCATAATTAACAACCTGGAGCTCCTCGGCGGTGTCGATGCTCATGCTCGTCATGTGCTCGACCCGTTGACTCACCGCCCGCACGTGCTCGTGCTCGTGCTCCTGCAGCCAGGCGCTCTTGCTAATGCGGTAGTTCGCTATTTCCAGCTCGCCGGTCTTGAAGTTCTGCACCGTCGCCCGCTTGAACTGTGAAAAGAAAGAGAGGTACATGTATCGCGCCCGAGAGCGAAGCTTTTCCCTCGCCGGCACTGTGCTCTTCTTTTTTTATCGCGAGAACGCAATCGATTCGATGCTTTTACCGCGCCGCGGTGCGGCGAGCCCGATATTCCGTATTGCGTCGCGATTCTCTCCACTTCCGGCTGATTTCTCGGCTTTTTACGGGCGACGCTTCCGCGCGCTTTCGCTGAATTTCAAGACAACAAAGGAGCTTTGATTGCTCGACCGAGAGAGAAAGCAATTTAATCGCGAGCATCAACGCAGTTAATAAATTCAGCCGCCCGCGCGCGATTCACGTGCGACAGCGCGCGCACACACACACACACACACACACAATGGCTCGCGCGTCAGAGCTGCGGGAGCGTTTGAAAGGAATTTATGTTCGCACGACCGATGCGAATGTTTGTTATGTCGAACTGCCGGAGATGAATCGAGCCGTAATTATCCAATCGGGATGTATCCCCCCGTTAACCGCTAGTATAACGAATGCTCGCGCGCGTGCAGTAAAAATCCTCGCCGCTGTTAAGCAGCGCTGGCTAAAGGGAGGCGGGACGAGAGAGACACAGAGCTCTATTTTCGTTATCTAAGAAGAACAATTTTCATCTGGAATATATATAAACTTTTTAGTAGAAGGCAGTATCGTAAACTTTCTCGACTATATCGCAAAAGTTACCATGGCACTCGTCCGCGAGTTGAGTGACAGGGATACGGGTCCTAAATTTTGTTAAAACTTCGGGAATTTCTCTTGTGCGACGCTCGGAAAATACCGTAAAGCTCCGACGACTAGACGTTCAAAGGAAAAAAAATGGGGGAGGGGGGTAAGGGTCCCGGTGTAAAATACATATAGGTATATTGAAGACACGTAGCGTACCCTCGGCTGAGCCATCCTCTTGATCGTCTCGATCTCGTTGTCGTAAATGACGTCGTGGTAGATGACGATGCGAGGGTCGAGGTAGGCCTCCTCTTCCTTGAAAGGCGCTATCTTGAGGAAGGGTATGCCTCGGTCGACGTAGCGGCAGCGCAGCTCCTTCTGGATACTCCGAGGCAGCGTGATCTCGCCCCGGCACAGCATCTCGTACCTCTCGCGCTCCGTCATCTCGCTCAGGCTCTTGATCTTCTTTTCCGTCACAGTGAAGTGCTGGGTATTATTTCGGTTTGTTAGCAAAGCTTATCTGGTTAGTAGACGCTCTCTCGTTGCGCTCTGTTACTCTATGGGGGTTCTATATGTTACGAGACAGCGCATATAATCGGCGCCAGTAGAAAAGTCCCGATACGCTCGGCCAAGCAAAAAAAGATGCTTTTTTCAAATAACGACAGACGGATGAAACATCCCCGACTTTATGAGATTTTTCGGCTCGAAAAACAATGGTATGGCTTAGTCGAAAACCCGATAAAAAAGATCTTTGTCTTTCGGTTAGGTTCGTAAAAATTTTATGCCCCGCACGAGCTCCTTCGTGACCCCAACCCCTCTGTATAGTAAAATAGATCGAGATTGAAAATCCTATTGAGGAGAATATATACATGCTGATTTCTCGTAAAACAAGGGAAGATGACGCTCGAGAAGACTTCTGATAAGGGCTCACCTGTCCGGCCGCCGGTGAATCCGCGCTGCCGTCCTCGCCCCGTTTCCTCCTCGACTCGTTGGTCCTCTTCTGGATCTCCTCCTGGTAGTAGGCTCGATTTCCCAAGGCTCGCTGGTGCGTCGGAACCAGTTCCAGCAGCTCGTTCGTCATGCTCAGCGCCCTTACCACATTGCCTGCGAACGCAATAACCAATTCCCCGTTAACCTCGAGAAGCGCCGGCTATACGTTATTTTTTTATTACTATCGATGGCTAGTCGCTCTTGTTTCCTGACAAATTTAGGGCTCGCGTACGTTCTTCGACTTTAGAGCATCCGCGCAGCATCGAAGGGCGGCCCGCCCATATGATTTATTCGGCGGACAGAGAGCGTGTGAGAGCGAGGGAGGAGGTAGTTGGATGTAATCGTAAAATTAAATTTCTCCGGTAAAAGGGATCAGTCGCGCCTTTCGGAAAAATTACGGCATACCTCACTTCGACGTGTCCGATTGAAAATCTATTAAAGCTTCCTTCCACTCGCAGTAAATCACGAGGCGAAATGCGCGCGGCGCAATCCTTTCGAGTTAAAAAAGTTCCCGAGCCCTTTGCTCGCGCATTAGACGCACTCGCGCGCGCACGTATTATGAGAGGAAAAAAAGAGGTACTCGCGGGTACGAGGCAGTAAAGTCCGAACACGTAGCGAAGCGCGGATTTCGTCAGCCCCGCGGGACTGGCGCGTCGTAACGAAATAACCTGCTGCACACACGAGACTCGGAATATAGAACCGCGCGACGGCGGCGGGTATACGAAATTAATAAACGGAGAAAAAGTTGTCGGTGCCGCGAGTAAATACGAAATGAATTTCGTTTCGAGCGCTCGGCCCTTGTGTTTCTCAACACGACTTTCTAAACACGGACTAGCTGGGAATTTTAATGCCGTGTGTGCGTATAGAATACACTCCGTCGAACGTGACAGATAAAAGTTTAAGAGGAGAATAAACGTTCTGCCGTCTCGGTGCAGCTCTCTGCGCAAAAATTTACAAGGCTTAATTCGAAGCCAAAAATACAGAAGTTGGATAAAAAACATTTTCGAATTGTTTTCCGGAAGATCGGTTGAACGTTAACCTGCGCAGAGAACCGATAGTACTCCCTCGAGCCATTAAGAATTCTCCAACCACTCACACTGGCCGAATGAGACCGTAGAATGCATCTCGAGTGTGTTCTCTTAACAGATACGTTGCGGCCTCGTCGAGCCGGCAGTATACGCACTGCACAGTCGTCTACATCCCGACTATAGCTATTTTGTATACGATTCACCGAATTTTGAATGGCTCTAAGAGGAGTTGGGATAGGATCATAACGTGTATGCGCTGTGCTTCCGAAATTAAATATAAATTCAGCTCGAAGAGATGTTTCGAGTTCATTCTCCTTCAAGCTCGAAAATTACTCGGTCGCGGGCCTCTGCACGCGGTGTGCGCGCGCTCGCGAGAGAGAGAGAGAGAGAGAGAGAGAGAGAGAGAGAGAGAAACTTGCGTTAGACGACGCGTGCGGATTAATTTTCCACGGATTAAGCGCGAAGGTATGGCGCTGGCCCGGGAGCATAAACGTCGCTTAGACTCGGGACGCGTCGGTTTCCCCGAGACTTACTCGCTGCTCTTCAAGCTCGTTTATTATCCACGTATCGAACTCCGAGGGTAAGTTTCGCTCTCGCGCGCGAAAACAATACCGCGAAGTTTGCGTTAACGCGCGCGGCAGCTTCCGCTTCCGCAAGTGCGAAACGGCAACATTGATACGCGCACAGGGACGATCGCGACGTTTGCTATTCACGAGGCGCGCGCAAAACTGATACTGGGACGGGACGGGACGGGGGAGGGGAGGGGGGGGAGAGGTGTACTCGGGACTCAGCAGTTTCGGTATTACACGCAGTTTAGCGACACGTTGAAAATAGTGGCGATGCAGCGCGGGGAACTTGAAAGCTCACGTCGACGATGAATTGTTCAAGATTGCGCTGCTGCGAATGGATAGGATATAAGAAAGGCGTATACACGGAGCGGAAAAGCGCAGAGAAATTATGGAGCTCGCACTCGAGTGCAGGATGGATAATAAAGAAGAGTCGTGAAGCCGCCGCGGAATTTTTAATCTTTCGAGGTGAATCGAGAAAGAAAGAGAGACGGAGAGCACATCGTAACGCCGGTAATTGTAGACGGGGTTGGTTGTACGCATCGAGTGAAAATGTACAAAAGTTTCGACGACCGTTTTATACAGATATATATACGCGCGTCGTTTCGTCGATAATTAAGAATGAAAAGGATAAGATAGCTGCGCGTATGAAAGCGGATAACCCGTTTATTGCCAATAATGGAAGACTAATGAAGATCTATCCTCGGCCTTTAATAACATCCATTTACGAACTTCTCGTTTTATCAGAAAACTTATGCTATCTCTCTGTCTCTCTCTCTCTCTCTCTCTCTCTCTCTCTCTCTATCTCTCGCTCTCTGGCAACGAGAGCCAAGTTGAAAACAGGCTCCAGTTAGAAATCCAGCGTCAAGTAATTACACAACAAAACGAGACGCGCGAGCGAAAAAGGAGAGAACGAAGCTGTAAAAATAAAATACTCGCACTAACAGAGTGTGGCAGAACTGCGCGCACTGTGTATTCCCCGGCGCAGCTGTGCAGGCTTCTTACTAAATAATTCAGCCGGTTCAATTCGTAATGCAGTTTCCGCTCGGTCAACTGCTCTCGAGACCTTTGTCTGCCGAGGAGCTTGCGCGCTTCGGCTGCTGCACGTCTCTCTGTGTGTGTGTGTGTGTGTGTGTGTGTGTGTGTGTGAGCGCAAGATGCCGAGCGCTGAATTTTTCATTCGCGTCGCCGAGACCTTGTTAATTATGAACGCGCGGCATATGTGTAGAGGAATTTCCAAGCTTTTTTCCAGAGGTCGCGGGCTTGCCTTATTTTCTGCGGTCGCAAGCGTGCAGTACGGCGCCGCAAAGAAAGATGAATGAAGAGAGAATATGGCATTTTGACCTTGCGAATCTGCGCGTTTTCGTTATCGTCGACTATACGAGGGAAGCGCGATTAATCGCCGGTGAGGAGAGAGATAGATAGATAGATAGATAATGGTGTTTTATTCGACAAAGGACTCTGTGGTCCCATACAGCCGCCGCATTATTACAAAAGAGAATGAATACAATGGTGTTAATTCAATCGGCCTCCGTAAGAGAGAGTACGATTGACACATAAAATAAACTTTTTACAGTATAAAAATAAAAGTAAGATACAAATAAATAAAATAAATAAATAATAACAAAAAATAACGATAGAACTTAAAAACTAACTTTACAAAAGAGAGAGAGAGAGAGAGAGAGAGAGAGGAAGTGAACAATTCAAATTTAAACGATGGGTTACTGCATTTTTTAAGACTGCTGCAAATTAATCTAGAAGGAAGATCCACCACGAACTGGTTTATTAAAAAAATGTATAATTAATCAGAAATCGGATCAATAGATTCATTGCAATGCTTATTGTCGAAGTTATATATGTAAATCGAGCAATATATTCATCCATACAAATATTTTTTCACAAAACTTTGCCAAGTTTTAATAAAAGTTAAAAGAAGTCAATTAAGTAAAAGGAAAAAAAGTAAAGTTTTCTTCGCCGAAACGGTCAACAACGCGTACGCCGTAAAGGACTTCTAATAAAAGGGAAGCTGCAGTCGCAATGGCTTTGAAAGATACTTTAAGTTAAAAAAAGTTTCATTAAGAAAGCTTTCGTAGAAAATTTTTGTTGACTTGAACTAATTGCTATTCAATTCCTTATATTATAGAAAATGTAAAATAATTATTTTTGTGCGTATAGCTTTGATATTAATTTTACTGGAATTTTTCGACCTTATAAGTTACGACTCAATAAAGTAAATTGTTTCAAAACCTTTTTTAAAACTAACTTTATGAGAATTTTATCGGTTTGTGAAAAGATACACATTTTATGAGTATGAAAAAAAAGTACAATTTTGCGCAAGAAACCTTAATAAAATAGTACATGTGTATCAATAAATTAAAATAAAGCTATACCAGAAATGTAACGTATTATTGAACGTACTACTGAACGTATTATATTGAAGAAATTTTTAGCTGCAGCAAAGAATGTAATTACATAGCTGAGTTTCGCGTATCCAGAAATCCCCACAACGAAAGCATAAAAAAGCAGTGAAATATCGAATCACCATGCAATACACTCCCTTCATCCAAATTCGCCGATAAATCAGCGGCGCCTCAAAAAGAAAAGAAAGAAAAAAAAGAAAAACACGTCCGCGGGAGGCCATTCGGATCCCGTCGCGTCAGCGGAGCAATTCACAAGAATAACATCTCACTTAATTATCGGAGGCTTAATTAGATTTTTGCCAGCACGCGCGCGCGCGCGACGAGGGCTTAGATAACGCGGTTAATTCTATTTCGCTCTAGCTTCTCTCTCTAATTGTTCTTCCGTCAGCTCTGCGCGTCTGTTGTCTCTTCGTCTTCCCCCACCTACCTGCACGTACTTCGACTGCAGTAATTGCATTCGCCTCGTCTGTTTCTTCTCTCTCTCTCTCTCACTCTCCCTCTTTTTTTAGCGTTCTTGTTTATACCTACGACGGTGCGCTCTCGCTTTCCGCTGCTTCCTATCTCGTTTCGCCCTAATAAAACACTCGGCCTCTGCGCTCATCCGTACGCTCGAGCTGTGGTGTGTGTGTGTGTGTGTGTGTGTGTGTGTATATATATACTTAAGCTCCGTTTTTTTTCGACTCCACTCCCCTTTGTTCCAGGACTTCTGTCCACTATACTCTCCTTCGCCGAGTGTATACGGCTCTCGCTCTCTATCTCACTCTTCGATCGAGCTCTATAAAACATTTAAGCCAAACATTTACACTTCTTTCTCGCTTCTTCTCGCTCCGCCGTCGTTGCCGCCGTGACGGGATAGTGCGTATAGCCGGCGAGGAAGAGAGAGAGAGAGAGAGAGAGAGAGAGAGAGAGAGAGAGAGAGAGAGAGAGAGAGAAGTAAGGAAGGAAGGAAGGAATCGCCGCACGATTCGCCCCTTTCCTTTCATCCTATTACCCCCGGCGAGGGCTCGCTCAATCTCATTTTCTCACGACGCTCGCTACTTTCGTTTTCGCTGCCTCTCTCTTGGCCATCGATCCCTCTCACTCTGCACTCTTTGATTTTCAATCTTATACCGTTTTATTTCGCGGAATTAAGTGAGTCTAAGTCGCGCCCCCCTCCTCCCTTTCCGAACAGTGTTCAAATTTTCTGAATACGTACGCAAAATTCGTTATCTCTCGCTCAAGCCATCGCCGAGCATCACATATATAAAGCTATCTACTTCTGCCTCTTCTCGGATGCAGCTTCCATATATATATACCCAAACCAAACTCACTTGCCTTCGATTTTCTCGCATAGCGAAGATCCGCGCACTCCTTCGGTGCCGAGAGAACTAACGCGAGCGATATACATATACACAAATGTGCACACCTACACACACGGCCGCGTAGAGACAGCTTTTTCCTTTTTGAATTCATGTTTTTGTAGTCGACGAGTGCAGAGTCGACGTTATAGATTTTATAGCTCGACCGCGCGCCGCGGTGATTTATACCGGGACGTACGTACGTTCGCCAATGCTGCTTCTGCGTTGTCGTTGTTGTTGTGGTTTTTTTTTCTTTTTTTTTTTTGACGTTGTTGTCGAAAGCACCGACGTAAACTTTAGTGCTGATATTTTTCGCTTTTACTGCTCGCCAAAAGGAGTTTCCCCTCTGATAAAGAGAGCTCTCTCGCCGAGCGCGCGGCGAATTGGAATATTCATGGTGAATTTTGAACATACGCGCGCAAACGCCCGTACGCGAGAGGTGCAGAGCAGCGCGGCATGCGTGCAGTATAACGTATATAGATGTGCAGAGAGAGAGAGAGAGAGAGAATTCGGGTATAGCTGTGTACATCTTTCCTCTCTCTCTCTCTCTCTCGACCAATATATATCCGAGAGCGCGTACAGCCGTAAAATCGAAGCTAACAGCTCCCACGAGGATACAAGCCAAATCATAGCGTCCATCAGCCAGCTAAACTTTGGCTTGTCGCTCAGGGCGCCGACGTCTTGTATAATGCACGTCAGAGCATCGACGACCTACTTGGAATCTTCCCCCCATTCCCTTTCCGCAACCGGTCGTATAGAGACTATATACAGGTACATATACATATGTGTGTATACGCGTACATGGCACTCAGCGAGTTTTAAAAAGAAATTACCTTGCATGTAGGTGGAGAAGGCGAGGTACTCGAGAATGTCGGGCTTGGAGATTGTCGTGCGGTTGCTGCTCTCCTCCTGCAGACGATCCATCGCCTCTTGCATCCACAGGACCGTGTGGTAGTAGTCGCCGTTGTTGTAGGACTGCCTGCCCAACTCGAAGCAGTCGCCGGCTAAACACGCGCCCCGAAAACCCAAGAGTTAGTACGTGTCTGTGTGTGCGCTCGAGTCTCGATAATACATATTCTCCTATAATAGAACGTATACGTTACAGACTCGCGCGCTATGCGCTGCTGCAGCGTATGGACTTAATGGGCTGATGGGCTTTTCCGAGAACAGCCCTTATACTTCGCGCGCACTGACGGCGCGCGTTATGCGCGCGAAATTCCAGCTTGAATTATCGGCTACGAGGTGATTACTCGGCTAACGGAAATTTATAATCTTTTTTCCCTCTCGGGATGTGTACGTATAGGGTGTACGCGCCGGGGCTTCGGGAAGCAAATGGCTCTGTATTTTTAAACTGCAATCCGTATACGTGCTCCGGATAAACGTTAAAATCTTTCGCTTACTCAATGAAATTCGGGCTTTATAATATATGAAGAAAGTTATAAACGGATACGTACATGCGGAAATAAATTAATGATTTACATGCGCGCTCACTGGTGCGGTAGGATTTTTAAAAATTGACCGAAATCGACCCGACACGTTCAATAATAATCCGTAACATATAGTCGAACCGTGAAAATGATTTCTTGGTCGAAATAAAAAATATTTATATGGTTCGGACGACTCAGCTTCTTTGTAAGCCAAAGAATGACAAGCGAGAACATGGAATATTATGAAATTTTAACATGGGGAGAATATGAGGAAACGAAAAATTGGCATTCGGATTTTATTATTTTTTTTTTTTAACGGGCATAACTTTTGATCAGAGCATCGAACCTTGGCATATTTTTTTTTAAATTAAAGCTCTTTTGTAATACTTGATTATAGTGTGTTATTCAAAATTATATTGGTGCCTCGGGAACATTCGTAGTTGTTATTATTCCAATGTTTTGACGCATTAATTTTCTGTAAAAAAAGCGTAAAATGGCTTAGAAATATGGTTACTAGTAATTTTTCCCATGTTCCTCTGCACTTTTGACTATCTTTCGGCTCACCGAAAGAAAGTCTGATTGGTCCGAAACCTGTAGCTTTAAAAAAATCTTTTCGATTTCTAGACCAAAGAAAAGTGCGTTTTTTCAATGAAATTCGACATATGCGCTCGTGTGTACATGATATCTGAAGTTTAAAAACTCGACTTTAAAACCGATTAATCGCGCGGAGGGCGTTTGTAACATTATCATCGATTAATACATCATTTGTAATCGTCGACTTCAAATGAAAAACGCGAAAAGATTTGTAAATGAATTGTACGTTTTAATTAACGCGAGATGAGTGTCTCGCGCACTCGACGCGCGCAAAATACAACAATTTCGCACCCGAAAAGCACAGAGACGACTTTATGGAATTTGAAGAGACTTTTTCCAACGAGCTCTCTCTTCGTTATAATTGAAATTTCACGCGCTGGATTTTATAAGTTCGTTTAGCGAGGATTTTCGCGCGTCGCTTTGATGGACCGGCTTTTAAAAAGTGACGATGGATTAAATTGCATTAGAACGGATTGGAGAGCTTTCGCATTGTGTATTATATTCGTAGGAATAACATCGCTGTCTGCTCATTTTTCATACATAAACGTACGAGGACTTTGATGAAAGAAATCGCGGAGGACTTTAGTTACATTTTCTTTGAATATAGCTTGTACCAAAATATGAATCTTCTAAGTTGCATGTAAACATGCAATGATTCATAGGTTCTTGCATTGTTTATACTTTCAATGACAAGAAGATTATTCTTGCAGAGGAAAAAAATATCTTTTGATGCGAACATATTTTCATACATTGAAGTATTTTAAAAAATTAAAATAATTCAGATAAATAAGATAAAAAAATAAAATATGAAGATTCAAAAGTGTATTTAATATTTGAATATTAAAAATTTCAGTTTACTTATAAAAATTTTCCATTTTTATATTTGCTAGGTATCAGCAATTAGTGTAGTCTTTTATTTTTTTAATTAAAATGCACACAGATTTCAATCTAGAATTTTCAAAAGCAGAAATATTCTTCTCGAACGAAAAAAAAATTGATTTTAATGAAATTATTTGTCTATTTATTTTTTTAATGCACCTCGCAATTGCAGGATCGGCGAGAACCGGTGAAAAATTTAATTTGAAATATGCAACGATTCGCACGAAATTACTGAATCTCGTCGTATTTTCGCGGAATTCGCTGGCCGAAACGAGGAGGAGAAAAAGCTCCCTCCGAACTTTTTCGACAATTCAGCTCGTGGAGTTTCAGAGGCGCAAATCAACTCGAGTTGCGGACATCGGAATCGCGCGAGGCAGTGCATCAGAGAAAAACAGACACGCTGATATACGCGCATATATACATAGATGCGAACGAACGCGGAATTAAACCGCAAAAATACGTGGCTCGCTCGAGAGAGCGAGAGGACGCTCGATGTAATGAAAGTTCCCGGCGCTAATATAGGAACGGGATTTGTCAACTACTACAGCGATGCGAAATTTCCGATATTCCCGGAATTTCGCCATTCCGAAGCTTATTTTAAATACATACCAGCGATTCCGACGAGTCTATATGGAGATTGTGTTATGCAAAATGTATCAATAGTAGAAAGTAATTACAGATTGATTAAATAGGTTTAATTTTCTTCTAGAGGAACGAAATACTTTGATCTAAACGAAAACACTTTAAAAACAAAACACAGGTAACATTTGGATATTGTGATTTGAAATTTTTTGCTTATAATATAATACACTTAACGCTATACCGAAATTTGTAAATTTGATTCGAGCATAACGAAGGAAAAATTTGGAAAAAGCCGTAAAATGTTTAATATAACGAACGTCAAATGATCAAGTGGAACGCCGTTCGCCCACGACGCATCCAGCGAAACTAATGCTATTACAAAGAAGAATGCAAGTGTACCGGATAATCCCGTGCTGTACTGGACACCATTGAGAAGACCCCTGGCAACCTGAGCCGTCTCGAGCTTGTAAGTATCCTGTAGCCTCATTAGCGCGACCGCCGCCCCGTTGAGATCCTCCTCAGTCGGGAATTTCAGGTCGCTGCGGGAGCTCGTGATGTTGGCCACGAAAGCCTTGCCGACGTCCTCGGTGATGAGCTCCTCGACCCGGCGCCAATCGGTCGTCAGTCGCTTCACAAGCAGATAAGCGTTTATCGGATTGGACAGGTACTGCTGAATGTTGCGCGAGGCCTCCTCGTGCTCCCTCGCGTAATCCTCCACGTTCCTGCGAACAGGTGCGCCCATACTCTATGAATCCTCTGGCTTACCACCTACACCCACCCGAGACATACGTGCAGCATACATACATACGTACATACATTCGTAGAGCTATGAACGCAGACGAATACGGGGGGGGGGGGGGAGGCTTTGACAAACCGCCGTGCATACCGCCTTAGCGTCGGCTTCAATGTGTCTTGATGGTTAAGCCGGGGGTACGTATGTACGCGCGGCTCTATGTTTGCTCGGGGCTTCTAGGCGCGAATGCCGCACGGGCTTGTTGCATAAACACGTATATTTGCATGAGAGAAGACACGGGGGTGTAGCGCTGCGAGGGAGGGCTGCCGCACACGTGCGTTTGCGCGCCGCGGAAACCGGAGGGGCTTCATCGTTTCGCGATCAATTAATTTGGGATAGGCCGTGACGTGATATGTGGCCCGGCCGAATCCGCTGCATTGTAAATCATCGGAAGAAAAGACCGGCTGTCATCGGAGTGTAGCCGCGCTCAGGGCAATTACACGCTGCATTTTCAATGCGAACTTGATTCTGCGAATGTTTGTTGATGTGTTGCTGCTGCTGCTGCTTCTGCTTCTGCTGTTTGGCGAAGGAAATTTTGGATGTCGAGCTGAATAATGCGCGGACTTTTGGTGAGGGAGGTGGGGGGGGGGGGTGGAAACGCTCCTGAAATCGGATATTTTATATTCAAATGAAGCATGAAAATTTAATGTCAGCCTTTTCGAAAAGAGAGAAAGCACAGCACAGTGTGCGCGCGTTATTATTATAAAGCAAACGTATTGCGCGTACGTGTATTATGCGCAATCATGCACCGGCGGAACAATTCAATGCAGAGTAAAAAGAGCGGTATTTAGTTTCGCCAAATCGCATCATTCATATATGACTATACTATATATATATATTTTTTCCGATATAAAAGCTATTTCATTTAATATTGCTGCGATGAATTTTTTTTATTAAAAGTTTGTTGAATACGTTTCGCCTCTGTGCATCCGACAACGTAAATAAACAATATACTTTCTCCAAATTTTAGGGCACAAAAGAAAAATACATACATCATATATATGACTCACATTTTATGGATATTGACAGAATTCAGAGAATATGATACGCGCTGCGTATTTACAATGCATATGTATATGCCAGCTGAAAATATTCGCGTGATTTCGTGTTAAAATTACATATTTTTTTCTCTTCGTGTTTTTCGGATGTGATTCCAGGCGTCAAAATGTTTAATCAGTAAGATTTATGACTCGTACGTAATAATTTACCGTTGAAATCGATATACGTGAAAAATCAAGGTGACCAATATCGCGTGCAATTATTATTCTCAGAAATGCCGAAAATATTCGCTTAAATATTTTCCCCAGATACAACGCCGTTTACGTGTACTCGCTGTAAGCACAATATTTTCCAAAAATGCAAATACGCGCAATTCGTACTTCGATCGCGTACTCGACGTTCGTTTACGCAAAACTAGAAATTCGTTGGTAAGGCAGCAGATCTTTCACGTACAAACAAGTATTATAAATAAAGGAACACCGAAAATACATATACATTCCCCTACAAGTAAACAAGTCGCTTGTATACCAAAGTCTGTCTTTCAAAGCAAACGATACCCCTTCGCGCCAGCCCTAGGGCACATCGTATCCCCCGTGTAATTAATTAGTCAAGATTAAACACCAACTATGCACAACTTCTCAATTAACTCGTAAGCCCTCACAATCGTAAATACGTACATCCTAAAAAATCATAGAAACCTATACGTATGATTTTTACTCATCTCCAACTCTACCTGAGCCGCGATTATCGCACTAAATCAGAAGTTTACGTATCATTTATTAACGCTCGCGCTTATGATATAGCTCGCAGAGAGCCGCTGCCGTTGTGCGCAGGCATAGTCGCGATAGCGCAAGCGGCAGCGGCTCATTAACATTTAATTGTCAGCGTTATAGCGCGGCTCATTGGGAATCGGCTCTCGGTGCTCTCTGTACGACTAATAATTTATCCGACGAATCGAGAGGGGGTTTTACCCTGATGCAATACTCCCGTGTGACCACTCGTTGCGCTGCGGGGAAACGCCAGTACAGAACCCCGGCTATGCATGTGTATATGTATATTGTATATATGTATAATGTATATGTGTATACTATATGGAGAAGCCGATGGTATAAACTTCCGTATAGGAGCTGGTGTACAGGATTTGCGCGAATCCCGAGCCGTTATGCCGTTTCTCTTCAGTGTACTCGAGTCGAGATGATGGAATAAATCGTTTAACGAAATTTTTTGGGGCAGGTTCTGATGTCAGGTTATTGAATTTGATTTCAACAACAGGATAATTACGAGTCTTTGGAATTGGTGTATTTCGCTCGTGCGATCGAATGCTCAGCGCACTTATTGCTTCTATTTGAATAATTTTGACATGCAACCCAGCGGGCGAATGTATAGAATGAATAATTTTAAAATTCTAATTTATTCATGACCCCGATTGACGTTTGTTCGTTATCCTTTCAACTTTCATCCGTGCATTTTTGATGAAAAATCAAGCTTTCCTATGTGAATTGTGAAATCTGCTCACGTATCAAGCGAATCCCGTGAGAGAGGGAGAGAGAAATATATATGCATAATGCTGTACACGTGCAATTATCTGTAAAACATAACCGCAAACTAAATTTCCTGCAGGACGATTCTACTTCCAATATATATGAGTCACATTTCAATCGAGCGGGCAAAAATTGTTTCCTTCGCCCCATCAGCGATCGTTGACTCCAGTCCATCCCGATTTTCTCTATCTAGCCGCAGAGGCCGTGTCGCGCAGTATATATACGTGTCAGAGCCCGAGCAGTTTCAAATTAAATTGTCATTTCCCATCAGCCGGCCAAAGTCAATCCGCCGCTGCTCTGGTGATATTTTTCCTGGACTTTACGATCGTCTGTCAAAAAATGTGAAGACACTTTTGTTCCTTTTTTTCCAATGCTCGCTACGTACGAAGACCTATTATTTATGAAATGTGAAGTATGTTTAACTGCAGTGGACAGGATTCAATCGGAAGAATATATTTCGTCAAAGGATTAATACGCTTGCTCCGTAATAATATATCATAACCTATCAGAAGAGTAATTAATTATCCATCCAAAACAATAGATATTATTTTCATTCGATGCTTCATCGGTTTGCATAAACTTAATATAACTTATTTTTGCCTCCAGAGTTAACATTTTTTTCATATAGCATATAAAATTAAAAAAAAATTGCACGTAAAGTTGCGCATTGGATTACGAATTTTCCTTTGTGGAAATTCCTACATCATATGCATTGTACAAAAAGCTTGCTTTGATGCCTATAAATTTGTTAATAATGAACGCTATGAAATATATTCCTTTGCAAACAACATATTTCAATTTTCTGCTTAAAACATTCCAAAAAATTTTAAATCCTCCTTTCTGAAACTATACTGTATTAATTTATACAAAATATTATACAAAATTATACTATGCCGTACGCATAACAGTCGCATATAGCAGAGCACAGCGTCACAAAAAACCGCACATCTACTCGATTCTCTCAATTTAGAAAATTGAACTGCAGTCGCGGCAGCTTCAGAAGCGACGCGCATCGAGATGCGACAGTGTCTACATATATATGTATATACCTCTCTTTCTGTCTTTCTCTCTCCATTCCATCCCATTCGCGCGAAATTACGCATTCAGTAGTAGTCCTAATCTCTCCAATATCGCGCAATCCCAAACTGGAGGCCTCGCGCACTGTTGCAAAAAGGTAGAGTCAACGAGATCGAATTCGAACACCTCCACCTCCTCGGCGCAAAGCGATCGCGGCTAATATGCGAGAGAGAGAGGCCATACCGACCCCTTCTCGCCAACGCTTCTGTATATGTGTACTGCGAATACGTACATGTATATGTATATTGTATATGTATGGGAGGACGCTTTTTTATCCGTTTAACCGGAGGGCTCGCTCGCTTGCTCCATTATTTTAATTGCTACCATCAGCGGAACGACTTTTGGCCGCGCGCTAGCTGGAGAGAGACATTATTGCCGGGGTTGGGTTGGGTTGGGTTGGGTTTTCAAAGGGGTTGAAGTCGATCTTCGCAATCGCAAAAAGTGCACGCGCCCCGGGAGTGAAGAGAGCCGCCGCCGGCCCGGGAGAAATTCGGATCGTTCAATTGGATTATGGGAACGAGAGAGAGAGAGAGAGAGAGAGAGAGAGAGAGAGAGAGAGAGAGAGAGAGAGAGAGAGCGCGATAGAGAGAGAGAAGGATGTAAGGTATATAGACCGAATTAGGTTGCAGCTCTGCTGCTGAGAGTAGAAATCGGGAGGTCGGCTGGATTAGTCAGAAGTAATCGATACTTCCACGGGCTGTTATAATACTGTATTTTGTATATTATATTAATACTTTGGTGTAATAAACGGTACTCGAAACGGTGGGAATCATGCTATTTGGATGATTAATATTGGTCACCGTTATATAATTATCGTATAGTTTCAAAATCAGATATCGTAAAAGCCGGCGAATGCTAATATCTCTCGAACGTAAATATTGCTCATTCGTGTTAAATCATGAAATGTAATGCGGCATCGAATACGATATAAGAATTAAATTGTAATCGCCGACAAAAGCACGTATTTTCAATGCTAGTCATAACGTAAAATAATCATTAATCATTTATGTAGACAGAACAATCCGATATAAGTATCTCGATCAAAGATTTATTTGCTGAAATGAGAAAACTTAATCCATATATACTGGTCGTCGAGAGAGAAAACTTCTCTCGCTCTATAACAATACGCGTGGGAAAATAGCAAAAGAAGTGCCGAGGTATACAAAGAAATAGCGGAGAGAGCAAAATTGAGAGAAAGAGAGAGTCGGTATAACCGTCGCTCAGGATATTGTCTGATCGGCTTTGGCTATCATTCGGTTGGAGGCTCCACCATGAAAACTACGCCCTTGGCTATTTTGAAAATCGTTTCGTCCTGCCGTTTAATAGCTGTCGTTCGCACTTTCATTTATTTTGCCGATTTGTTATGTATATTTTGAATTGTTTCAAAAACATGTGTGTCGACATATCCTATATGTCTAGATATTTCGTAGAGAAGTTAACACGTGTTAAATTCATCACTTTTGTCGAAACGAATCTTTGAAAATCGCATAATCATGCATATACTTGAATAATCATTATTCGCGATGTATGAGAATTACGTTGAATAATTCGACAATTATTTCTGATGATATGCATGCCCAGTGTTTGATTTATTGATCCCTATCCCCTATCCCTATCGATTCAATTTCAATTTTGATTCTACAAACATTATATGTAACGTTCTAAAATCAACTTTTAAACTGTAAATAGTAGACGGCGATTCCATTTGCGAAGAACAAACAATACGATATTAAAGCTTAGTAAGTTATAAAAGTTCCAATATATTCTTTGATATATAATCTGAAAGCAGATAAGTTATAATTATATTTGTGATGAACAAAGCCTGTGCTGTGCCAACGTCTGTCAAAAATTATCAATTCCAGAGCTTTAGCAGACATTAATGCCATTCTCGTAACGAAATAAGCCGGCGCTATCCTAACACATTCAGTTAATTTTAAACAAACAGTATGCGTTATGCATAAAGAATCTTCTCAACGTTAATATTCATAGTATTGGCCAACAATCAAGCGCGATACAGCGAAGAATCTTGACAATCACGCTCACATATACTGCACACAGAGCGATATACAGTTTTCAATTTTTTCTATCTCTCCGCAGCTGAAAGAGGAAAAAAAGTCCATCTTCCAGTGCAGCAACAGAAATGATAAGAAGAGCGATTTAGAGAGAGTGGAGTGAGAGTGGAGAGAGAGAGAGAGAGAGAGAGAGAGAGAGAGAGAGAGAAAGCGAGTATAGAAGCGGATACATAACCGTCGAGATAGGAAATGTGCGCCGCACACGTTGGCTGAATCGCCGTAGATTATCGAGAGCTACGACCATTCTTCCTGCACTAACCCCTACGTCATACATACGCACAGAACCTCGCACACAAAAGTAGTGACACACCTACGCTCGCGCACGCAGTATACTATACACGTATATCTGTCTACTGTGGAAAGCCTATATGCGTCACGTGTGCGAGATCCACCGCAAGCCTTTTCTTTCTCTCGCTCTCTCTCTCTCTCTCTCTCTCTTCTCTTTTTATTATTTTTCCGCGAACCTCGCGGACTTTTATTGGCCCTAAAAGGGACGAGATTCCCGGAGTGTAATATACGCGGTTTGTTATTTTTCCTTCTCCTCTCAGCTCTTCCTTTCCGCGAATGCTGATGAATTCTGAGACTCGCTCGCGCGAGGCATGTATATATACATATCACGAAATATCCTCTCAACGAGAAAAAGAGATACATATATATATATATATATAAAATATATATATATGTGTGTGTGTGTGTGCGTATGTGCGTGTAAATACTGTACAGTACACACACACACCTAGAGCGCGGCGCCGTAAAAAGTTTAGTAAATGGATTTGAGAAAGGGATTTCGAGCTGGGAATTCTATGTTCTTCCCCTCCTGAATATGGTGATATACCTCTTGCCGACTGTCTTATCGCTGGATTTCAACGGATATCTCGAGCGAGGCTCTCGCGTCGTGGAAACGTATAAAAATCCGAGTCGAGCGCGCGGGCCGTAACGAAAAATGAAGAGGCGGCTAATGAGAATAATAATTGCGAGAGCATAATGTTAAAGCTCGCGCACCGGCTGCTAGCCGTGCTGCATTAACTTCTTCCCTTATCTTCCTTTTAATTTTTATCGAGTTTCGTCTCCGCGCGTCTACATGTAATGTATATATATATATACTCACACACATGTATATATGTATACATAGGTTCGCGCGGTTGAGCGGACTGAACCAAGATTTAATCGAATAATTCGCCCGGAATCTAATGGCGCGGAATAATCCGAAGGACTGCGCGCAGCCTCCGGAGGTACTGCGCGCCCCAGACGTGCGTGTCTGTATATGTATATATATATTGGGCAAGTGATCGTTCCTTGCCATCGTACACGTATAGATAGCACGGTCAGAGCATCGACTACTCCTTGACCCGAGGCGCCGTAATGAGTCGCGGCTTATTTTTTATTCTCTCTCTCTCTCTTTCTCTCTCTCTCTCTCATTCTCTTTCCGAGAGAATCTGGTTTGCTGATTAAATTTTCACGGGACTCGCAAGTTACCAGTCTAACTGCCCCATTGGCTTCGTTACACAGATTTTTCCACTTTGCTTTATTCCGTCGAGTTTTGATAAAGCGCGCGCGCGCGCGCAATATCCAAAGTTTGCGGGCAGCGCGTAATTTAATTAGAGCTAGCGCAGCAGCGGCCCACAAGCGAGAGAGTGAGAGAACCCGCGTGCGCACACATATGAGTGAAAGCTCACGTCTGCGCGCTTAAGATAATTGCGGGAATGTACTGGCTATTCCCGTATAGTATAACTCGTCTACGGGCGACCAACAAAAGGGATTAACAAAAGCTGCATCGCGCGCATCGTGCGCATTAGAGTTCGCGCTGCGCCGAGTGTTCGACTAGTCTTTTGCGAGGGAGCGCAGCAAGCTGCAGCTTTTAATTATATCCCGCACTTCTCCAGTTCTAATACGCTCGAGAGAGCGCGAGAGTCGTATAAGAAAATCCGATTTTTCTCGAGAGCGCGCTGAAGCGCCGGCAATCGCGCCAAACGCTCTCGTGTCCGACCGAACGTCGAGTTTTTCACTTGCATCATCATCATCATCGGCCGGCGCGGCTATATATCGCGGGAATCGAAGACCGCGCACGTTATTGGCTCGAAAGAAAATGAGGGAAGAGGATAGACGAAGCCAAATCAGAATCGCAGAGCTATAGCAATCGATCTCCCCGGAAGCACTTAGCCGGCCGTGTAATTAGAAGCCCGGAGGCAAGTACACGGACTCCGAGACGTATAGGTATTGTGTGTGTATAGGTGGTATATAACGGCGCGCGCCTTCGTGGCTTTAAAGCGTATATATAAGCGAGCGGCTCTAAGCGATTCTCAGCTTGGCCCCGGCCCTCTGCTCTGCTCTCTGCACGAAACTCATTGAACAACTTGGGCAATAAAAGCGAAAAGTGCGCTCGCACCTGATTGACTGATTTAACCAATGGCTAAAGCCGGATTAGAGCTCGCGCGAGTGAATAATTTATGGCTCGGCTGTGCGTGCGTGATGCCGCGTATAACGAGCTCGAATTCCACTCTGATCCTCCTCGCGCCGCTTTACGTACGTATATACACGTATACGTATATCTATCCGAGTTTGCTCGGATTCTTTCGTTCGATGATGCACGGAATACGATTCGGTGAAATCGCGCGGAAAAGTACGCGCGCGCGCGCGAGAGAGCTAAAGTTTCTTATTTCGAGTTGGCTGTACGCGAGAAAGGCAGAGAAGTTGTCCCGCGACAAGTCCATTGGATTCATTTATTACGAGAGTTGAGCGCACTTGTCTTGTCCTCTCGACTTTGCGCAGTTGAGAATCGAACGGATGGGAGAGGAAAGTTCAAAGAGCTCGGACGCGCGTAACGGACGTGTTTGAGATTCATGAGCGGCGAATGTCAAAACGTTTAATTAAAAAATATAATAGCTCCTGCAGTTGGAGGATTTTTTTTAATAACAACAATGCGCGCGCACCAGCTCGGCTCGTCGCAGCTTCCTTCCGAGCAATGTAAGATAATAACGAGAGAGAGCGACCGAGTCGTAACTCAGCCTCGTATATTTTTAGGCGCGCAACCGCTATACATGGAACGAGCCTTCTGGGGACAGCGCGCCGCTGTAATTTGAAAAATTTTTAATATAAAAAAAAATTGGCGCGCTGTTGGTTTTTGTTGAAAAATAAATTCTGGTGCAGAGCCGCAGTTTATTTATACTTAAATTAGAGATTACCATCTTTTATTTCGTCCCCTTGGAAAAGCTCTCGTCTGCGCGCATATCCCGCGCTCGCTGATGCAGAGAGGCATTTTTCCGGGCGGGACGAGAGTAATGTTCGTGAATAATGAAAACTCGACTTTGCGGCGCAAGAGAGTTTCTTTAAAAAAAAAAAAGAAAACAACGTTCACAAAACACATCTTTGTAATCTTTCATCCGCGATTTCAATAAGTCAAGCCAGCAAACTCTTTATCCTTTGTGTATATCGGCGGGAAAAGCCGTGTTGCTTCGAAGAATCAAATCCCACGCGGCGCCCACTTCCAGGCCTCCGGGTACAACAAACGCGCTCGGATTAAAGGTAGCCACCCCGCAACGGGAGAGCAAACTCCATACTCGTCTTGGACGAGCACACAGTGTGCGCGCACTCCATTAAGCTGTGGACTGCAGCATTACAGGGGTAGAGTGAGAGAGAGAGAGCCTCTCCTGTAATGCCTTTATATTATCGGTATATAAGTCCGCACCGGCTCCCTTCGCTTGAATATCGACCGACCTCAGAGTGTGTATATGCCGTTTCGAGGGACGATCTCGCAAGTATACACGGGCCCGGGCTGTATGGGAAATTTAGAGAAGCGAGTTCCACGTTCGAGTGCTGTGCGAGATACTCTGATGGGCACTGTGTGTTTCAAGGAGAGCGTTCGTGCGCTGTATACATATATTCGACGTTTTTCATCGGCTAATGAAATTTCATCAATTCCCGAAGGGTATACGCGAAAGGCTCGCGCCGTCGATATGAAACTGGAAGAGATATATGATACTTGAAACGGCATTATACACTTACAGGCATTCGGTTGAGACCCTGTGTAGGTGAAAGTATAGAGATGAGAGAGAGAGAGAGAGAGACGATCCTCAAACGAAGCCTCTCGAGCCACTACCTCACGAGCGACTATTGTTCTCTACAGTATCTCGGCCGAGTACTACCCTTAAGACCTGCCTTACTGTCAGAGCACCCTCGATGCTGATTAGTTGGCTACCTGTGTACATACGAGTGCCCATTGCGGCAAAGATTGTTTGCCATACTACTATACTATAGACTTGTCAAACACAGCGTTTGTCTGGTCAGATTGTACTAGAAGATTTGTTTTTATTAGCGATATCATTACTGTAATTATATAATCGGTAAGATGTTTTCTCGTTTAAAAGTTAAAATTGCATTACGTTCCTTAAGAATAAAAAACGACTCTATACTAAATAAGTCACTTTTATTTTTAGTAAATTCAGAAATAAAACGCACGTGGCTTATACAATGTAGACAAACGGATCTGAGGAGCACTATATTCGCATACGGGCGGGCAACGAAGTATTAACATCAACTCCCGGAATATTCAATTTCTTCTTCCTCGAAATAATTGTGCTAAGTGAAGAAACCCGATAAGAGACTCCTCAATTAATGGGATACTTTTATTTGTTCGAAGCCTGCACAAGATTATTTTTAACGAGTTTGTGGAAATTTTTCAACGTTTTTTTTTAATAATTTTTTTGGCAATCTATCAGCTTTTCATTATCTCACACCTGTATATTTCAGTTTCTTGACAATTTCCATTTTTATCAAAAGATATGAATAATTTAATTTCAAAGAATGAAAAAATATTTTCGATTCAAATTTTCAAAGAACATCGCGAATTCAGGGGGGATTTTCCCAGTACACAGTGGAATACGCACTGAATATAATAGAATCCTCATACCAATGAAGTTCGCATGTATACAGTTATGAGTTGTGTAGCCACTGAAATTGAAGGTATAATCGACTACTTAAAAACATAAATTATAAGTATAACTTTTTATTTTACAGTGCCTCTAAAGTGGTATATATATCCCCTTCACAGTAACACTAACTTATCGATTCACCAAAAGCAGACATTCAACTAACTTTCAACCCCTCTGAAAAGCACCATCCAAAAATTAACCGACTGTCTCTACTTCTCTCTCCCGTCATGAAAGTTGGAGTAGCTCGTTAAAAATTTCACGCAGCCAAGTAGAGCATATTATATAAAATACACCGCCTCCTCCTCCTCATCGCCCACCCCCCCCCCCCTCATCCTCCTCCTCATCGCCTTCGTCGTCGGGCAGAGGCAATATCCCTTTGGGCTCGCTTGGGGACGAGGCTCGGCATTGTGCTGCCCCCTCGGGGAGTCGCACAATGGCCCCCGCGCCCTTATCCGATCTGTAAATCGTGCCTTTTGTCGACGACTGTCCGGGTCTGCTGCTGTAGCCCTATGATAATCGCGCCGCCGCCAAAGTCTAATCGCTCGATTATTAAAGTTGCTCGACATAGAGCGAGAGAGAGAGAGAGAGGAGAGAACTGGTTGGGCATATCGGTAACGAGCGCGTCGCTCCTCCAGGACATTTCGTTTTTCGAGTCCTCGCTTTCGCTCGTCAGCGATTTGTCCGCGTAATTCGGGACACAATGGATTTCGCGTCTGGCGAATGGAACTCCACCAAGCGCGGCAGATGCTAAAATATAACAAACTATTATATACGCGAGTATAATGCGCGGTAGCCGCTAGTACGATTGTGTCCACGTGACGCTATAATGTTGCCGTGCGCGCGGCGGCAGTCTCAGAACAAAACGCGCGCGTCGAAATAACCCAGCGGTGGTCGGACGTCGAGCAATATTCTCCTCGACGCGCTGCATCGAAAAAGCATAGCCCAATCAATAAACCATCATCCATAATGAAACGCTCGTCAAATCGCCCTGTCGGTGGCCGGCTGCACGAGAGCGCGTCTGCAGCATAGACACTGCATGCATAACAAGTATAATATAAATACGCATCGACAGGATTGGCGGGTGGCCAAAAATCCATTAAACCCCGAATTTCGCCGGGCAAATCCTGTCTACAATAATGGCTACTTGTCTAATCTCGGGCTTATAAAGCATCGCTCCTATCGATGCATGTATATGTCCCTTCCGTGAGTCACGTCTCGCTGTTAGATACATCGTCGCATTGTGCTGTGCCGGGTACATGCATCGATAATCCACATGTGCACGCGTCAAGGAAATCTCGAAAATTGGTCAAAAAAACATATAGGTATCGAGTCCGAGTTCGTCGAATGGACTCACAGAATGGTAAAAAAAACAGTGGTACACATACAGCGGTGTATACCAATGAATCTTAAGTGTACGTCAAATAATGCGTTATTTATATATACAGAAACAAAAAAAAACGTATAGCAACGAATGTTTTAAATATACTATTTCAATCCCCCAAGTACTAAATTGCGTTTTCATGGATTTTCCCATATAAAGCACGCTATAAGGGTAGTCGAGGGACGCAATATATCGAAATGAGAGGCGGCGCGCGTCTACTCTTGACTTTATTGCGAGGGAAAAAGTGAAGGTACAGCACGCAATCGGCGTAAAAGTGCAACGCGGCAAGATTTCGTTTCACGGGCAACTGCAACGACCTCCGCGTAACGTATTATAGGTATGTGTATATGCATCGACGGCGTAATTGACTGCGCTCTGACAGATTCTCGTTCGGCTTTTAATTACGTTTACATTATCATCAGGGGTAAATATGTATATACGCGCGGGCGCGGTTCGCGCGATTATTTAGGCAAAGCGGAAATTGCTGTTATATTATATAGGCGCGCGCGCGTAATTATGTAGCGGCGAAATACAAATAATTTGCGGACGATATGTATTACTCAGCCGTTTGTTTTCGGCTGCGTGAGAAGCACAAACGACAAGTATAGATTATATTATGGCAAACGTTTTGTACAGCGCATGAATTATTGGAAACTTTATCATTATCGTAATAAAATATAATAATGCCGTAATATCTCTCCGATTCGAATATACACCGTAATGTTGCGCCGCACTTACCGTGCGGCCTTATCTATGTAATATGCAAATCTGGCAGGTTTAACAAAGCCGACGTGTAGCCGTCAATCAGAGAACAGAGAGCGGTAATTACAACATTGTTAACAACGTTGGCGCGTTTGATCACCGCGCATTATTATCAAGGCACATCACGCACCGCATCCCGCCGCGCACACACAAATATATGTGCGCGCGCACATATATATACGTATATAAGACTAATTACGCTCTCTCAGATCGGCCCATCGGCTATTCGCTGTATAAACTCGCGGAAGAAGCACTCATCGTCCATATAGGCGTGTAATATATACGTACAACACACCTGCCTATTATCCCGGGGGGCACAGGTGTTCCGATAGCGAAACGAGCTATACATGTGTATATACTGCATAGGTACGTATACGTGTTCGAGAGGAAATACGTGAACTCGTTATGTGTGAACGTTGAATGGATGTGAAAGGCAGGAGTGAAAGTAGAGGCGGAGATGCATAGAGCTGAGGTGTTTAAAGGGAGACTGATAGTACGGTGTGTATAGCGAGGACGCGCCAGCCGGAGGGGGCTAAATGCTGCGAGCTGGCGCGAATCGATCGTTGTCGGTACAACCTTTTGGCTGAATGGACTCCGATCGACGATTAGGGAATCGTCTGTGCGGTCGAGAGGGATGCGATGTGTCGGTTTTTTTTTCTTTTTCGGATGTACATAATACATAAATCTATATATAAGGGGTCATCGATATCTTTGAGGTAAGGTACAGTACGTGCGTGGTTACGTGGTTATTATACGAGTCTGCGCATATAATAAAATATACATGCAGCGGCATGAGAATGATCAGTTTGAAGTAGACAGCATAATATTATACGCTTGATAGGAAGCTTCCTGCATAAATTTTGTATTTATTTCGATATATGTATACAATGAAATTCAGATAATAGTATTGGTGAAAATTCTACGTATGAGATTCTATACAATTATACAATTAATCTCTGATTTTCATCCATCAAAGTTTCTCCGACAAATAATTCAATGAAATGAAATCTATGATAGTGACGTCCCCGAAGACAGTGTGGAGCGCCTTTCGAGCGCTGCAAAATCAACAAATCGTCCCGTCGCCAACGAAAAAAAAGTTGGCTTCGTCAAATCCTCCCCCGCACGAAAAGCACAGCTCGAACAACTCCGGGCGGCTCAACTGCGAAAGAAAAATATCGAGAGAAGGGGCTTCCGCTCGGAGCAAAAAGTCCGTATCGTCCGGCAATGAAAAGTCGCGCTCCACTGAAATCGTCGCTGCAGCAGCTCGTTTCGGGCCGAAAGAAAAATCGGCGCGCACTAGCTTACAAAACGAGAAAAAGCTCGCGCAGCGCGGCAAAAGTTCCGACGAACTCGATTAACGACTCTCTGCAAAGAGAGAGGGAGAAAGAGAGAGAGCGCTCCACGAGTCGAAAATAATAACGAAGGGCGCGCGCTATGTGCTCCTGACGGACGTGAATTATTGTTTCTGATTTATGTTTTAGACTGAGAGAGAGAGAGAGAGAGAGAGAGAGAGAGAGAGAGAGAGAGAGCGACCGAACAAGCGCGACATGGAATTTAATTATTGCCGCTGGATGACAAAGCGCGTGTAGGGACTGAGAACTTACGAAGTTTAAACATGGAATTTTTATTGTATATGGATGACGGGAAAGTACCTTTGTTTGTATTGGGAGAAGAGACCGAGGAGAAGTTTCTTTTTTTTTGTTTTAGTGTTGAAAACGAGTTACGACGTACAGGTCTGACTTTCTTTAAATATTGTTGGAATTAACTGTAATTTTACGTTATTGGACAGTTTGAGCATTGAGTCGCTTTATTCATTTTTAGAATCATTCGAATTGATGCCTTGGATTTCGGTGGCGAATTAAATTATCGAAAGCAGATATCATCTCACCAAAATAATTTCTTAATACAATTCCCAGCATTATACAGTAATGAGTTTACACTAAAGCTTTAATTTTATTATTGGAGCTTCGATCAGATGTACTTAATTGTAGTTAATAATTATACCCTAATCATTGTTGTGGAAAAATACACCTCATTGTTTCTTCACCGCAAATAAAATACCGATATACAATCCATCAATTTTAATTATCGCGATACACACCACCGTTTTGAGAAAAAGAGCTTATAATTATACTCCTATTTCAATAGAAATGTCATCGACCTGCCCAAAGATTGGAGGCAAAAGGTGTAAAGCTCCCAAGATTATTCCTTTACGAGCACTTGAACGGTCGTAAAGTGTCCGTTCGACGCTGGGTGCGTCCGGCACTTTTTCCTTCATTACCCAACTTTTCGCGGCGTAGAAACTCATTAGTCCTTCGCGACGAATTATGACTTGTGTGTGCAACACGGCTTCGAACTTTCGTCTCTCGCGATTTGCCGTGCATAACACAAAGATCTACATGCACACACATATATATACGTATAATGTATATACACGTGCTACATCAAAGCTCGCGCTAAACCCACGGAAACCGCACGACTAATCGTGGTATATCGATCTGGAAACCATCGAAGCGCAAAACTTAATCGTCAGCTCGATCTTCAAAGCACTTAACGAATTTTCCAGCTTCAAAGCTATCGTAACGAAGTAAACATATATATACAACTGCGCGCGTACACAATCTAGCTGATTTAACGACAAATTTGCTTCTGACGGTACATGTGGACACTGTATACGCGCCGCTCACGTTCCCCAATCAAACGCAAGCGCTGTGCGTTAACGGGGAAAAACATATCGGTCTTCCACCCCTAGAGACTTGCAGTCAAAGTAGGTGCAGATACACACTACACGCGCGCGTATAATACCCATAAGCCGGCCTGGTATACGTGCGCACAAAAATACGGGATCGCCGCGCGAGATCAAACGGCTTAATTAACAAACTGTCAACGACGCTGCGCACATAACTATAGGCGAGATCTGTTCTGCTATGCGCGGCGTTTACCGTCGGCCCGCAAACTTTTTGCGATCCCGGGACCGAATTAACGCGTAAATTTCGCGAGTTATTCGCAAGTGTATACTTACGCGATAATCTCCTGATAAAATTAGCCGGTTGTATTATAATACTCGCGAGGCTTTCGAGATGTACTAAAAAAAGTATAAAAGGCTGCAGGCTGTATAGTGTATAATATGCGTATTTTAATAATGTTTCAAAAAGTACACAGTAATATCAAATTGCGCATCCCGCGAATTAACGCACGACTATACATCCGCGCGTACGAGCCAGAAATAAAGTGAAACGACCCTCGATTGCGATACACACGCGAGGGATTTATTTTGGAGTGTGCAGCGCGTGAACGGCTCGGTCGTCGTACTTTTCGCTCTGCTGGAGTATCATATCCCCGGTTCTTAATTATTTCCATCTCGCGTTAATGGCGTTTGCATATATAGCGCGGCGGCCCGAAAGCGGGCTAATGATATATAATCAGCTTTTTATAACGCGTTCGCCGCGCCCCGCCGTGCTAGAAGGGCTTTTAAGCGAGCGAACTTTACATTAGCTCGTATTCGCCTTGACACATGATATCGCATATTTAGCGCTTTTTAATGAGCGAATCGATAGAATAAACGTAATTCAAGCGCTCCAAGAAGTAGCGCTGCCGCAGATACGAGAGCCTCGGAGAGCCGCGCATATAAACCCTCCCGCCGCACCGAAAACAATTGAGAATAACGGTAAGCACCCCGTGTCAGAGCGGACGCTTCAACTTTTTCACTCGAGCGTATGTGTTTTCTCTGTCTCTCTCTCTCTCTCTCTTCTCTCGCATCTCGGTATCGGTGCCGAAATCTATCATTCAATCAGTATACGCTTCAACCCGGCAACTTTTCGCATTTTCAGAGCGCGACGACCAACAGTTTTATCCGCGCAGAAAAAGCAGCAGGGGGGTCCCGTTTTTATCGAGCATTCTCTCTCGGCTAACCGTATTTCTGACCTTTAGATTATCTCTCCTCCTCGTTGGCCGCCGCTGCTGCGCCTCCCCCTCGGACTCTCGATTCTTCTCGCTCGATTCGCCCCCCACGGGCTTTACACTTCCTACAATTCCCGACTTTCTGACCCTCGAGTCCCTTATCGGCACCGCGTGCTTGACCGTCTCTCGCTCCAACTTTTCTCTTTCACTTATCTCGCGCGCTCGCGCCGCTGGAGCCGATTAAAATCCGACAATTGGTCCGACTGAGCGTTCGACGCTGCCGCCGCCGCCGCCGCCGCCGCCGCCGCTGCCGGCTATATACGTGCCTCGGGAGCTTTCGATGATTTTAGTTTGTTTTATGGGGGGCTCGAGTGGGGCGTTGGAAGTTATTGAGTTCGAGCGGCGCTTTTCATGCTCGCAACTTTGATTTGTTGCCGCGAGGACTGCGGGCCAGCGCGTTACTTTTTTTTTGCCCCCGAGAATATAATCGCGAGAGGAATTACACGATGCGATCTTTCTGCGCCGTGGACGCGCTGTAAATTTCTATTACGGCGGGATTACAAGCGAGTAATTAAAAGTTTCTCTCCGCGAATCTCTCGCGAGAGAGATTCTTGGCTCGTAATATTGTTCTTGAGAAATATGATGGTGTAATGTGCAATAATGACGCGCGGCGGTTATGTGCTTTGGAGGACTCAAGAATACTGTTGGGTATAAAATGCGTTTACAGCACTCTTTTCTCTTTGTCAAGTGTATTTCGTTCAAATGGTTTTACGCTCGCGAGCAACACGATTTCTTTCTTGCGCTTAATCAATAAAAAAAGAGTAATTTTTTCGAATAGTTATTGCTTCATTATTTTGTTGGTAACTGAATTTCAATGCGTCAAAACTTATTTATAATATCGTCACCCCGTACACGAAGACTATGACAACTCAAAAGCGACCTATTCTAATTGGCTATTTTTAGAGAATTGGGATAAATCAATTCGTCAACGACGATCATATATTATAAATTTATGATATTTATGAATTCAAACGTCCTGAATAACAGAATATAATAAGAGAATTTGAGAGTATGCTTATTTTACTTAATGAATAAGTAATGATAAAACGTCTCAAGATATTTTTAATGCATTATAGAGGAATGAATGATTATGACTTTAGCGATATACTTAAAGCTTATAATAATCGAAAATTATAACACAACCACAATGGAAAATCTCAATTACTCTACTTTCAATACGTGCGACTGTTAATAAGTGAAATATCGATAATGAGATTTTACTTATATTAAACGATAGCTATTTTCATTCGTTTGGATTAAGAACTGGAATAACGGAAGTATAATAGTGCGCGACGAAAATTAACAACCAACGTTTCGGTGGCTAAACGAGCCGAATAAAAGGCAAAATGAGCGAAATCACTTTAACAAGGACTCGTTATTGGAAAGGAGCCACTATGAGAAAGCCGGCGCAACGACGTCGCTCACCGAGTCTCTTTTTCTATCTTGCAGAGTCGAGAAAAATTGCCGAGCGGCCCGACCTTTATTACACCCAGCGAATTCGCAATCAGGTGATGAATGAACCAATTAATTGCTACACTGGAAAAGCTCAAGGGAACATTCGCCCCGATAATCAAATCTCAATGGCGGCGTTTATTTTTCAGCAAAACTTTATAACGTGTTCCTCATAATGAAATCGACACTAGAGGTCGGTCTGGAAAATCGACGAATATATAATGTATAATTTTTTTTTTATTATTAGTGAATTTTTTTCAAGGTCACGAAAAATGAAGTTAATTATATGTAATCGAATCGAATCCAAGGAGCAATACATCATGTGCGACACACGTTACAGGGTTTAAATTATTTCCGCAGCCAAGTCGAGTAAGTTGATCTCAGACTCGAGGCTGGCAGCACTAATGGCTTGAAATACTTATAAGCTTCCCCGAGACTACGCGAGAGCATCTCGGGATTTTCGACGCCGGTACGTGCCTCGGTCAGTTCTAATCGAATTTCCTTCCTCTCCGAGACGAGCTATCCTCTATATACCACAGCTTTTCTCTCTCTCTCTCTCTCTCTCTCTCTCTCTCTCTCTCTCTCTTGCTCGCACTCTCCCCGGGCTGCATACCTATGTACAAGCATATATATACATACAGCCACACATATACATCAGATTCAGGATTCAGCTCATTTTATTTTCCGATTATACTACGCATTCACATGCTTTCCGTCGCGGATTTATCGTCGAGCGCGCTTTTAACGCCGCTGAATTAACGGATGCTCTGCGAGCGCGGGCGCGGAGTTTTATATTAACGACCGATAGCTTGTCGAGCGCAGAACGATGAACTCGATGAATTTTACAAATACACCGCGCCGCACGTACACTCGTTCATTGCGCCGATGTACTTTTCCATTAACTCGTGGCTGCTGCTGCTGCTGCTGGGCTCGAACTGCACGAGTCGGCCGGGCAAAAAAGGCCATTTCGACGACTTGGATTGCCGGCGAGCAATGAATATTTCGGCTTCATTTGTCGCTCGTCATGCTTGATTTTCGCCAACAGGCCAAGAGAAAGAGATTGTAACGAAGCGGAAAATTTAATGGTTAATGCTGTAACCAATCGGTTTGCGAGAGAATGCTGCTGTTCAAGTGCATGAGGATGGCAGCTACACGTGGCCGTGCATTTTTTAATTGATGGGCTTCCAAGTGGACTTTGATTGGGAGATATGTGAACGGACAGCATCGCGCTTTTTTCAATGGATTAATTACTCTTTTAATTGTGCCGAGTGCGAGTAATTACGTGCGATTGTTCGAATTGATTTTTTTTTTCAACGACGTTACGAGCGTCCCATTAATTGGAGGCTTAAAAGGGTTTAAAGACTTTATTTGGATTTTTCAAACAAACCTATTTCTATAAACAACATTTTTATTGAATAAAAATTAGTTATACTCGCTTTAAAAAACGTGCGTGATTCCATAGTACGCCAACTGGAAATATTACTGTCATTATTGATCCTAAGACTGCTTAAGATCTCTGTTTTAGCATTTTTGTAGTTTGATTTTATTGTATGAAAAGTATGTGAATTCGGCCCAATAAATAAATGTGTACTATTTTAAAAGATATTTTAAAAAATGGATAATATTGTACACCTAAAAAATGTTTAACAATATATTGACTATAAATGAATAAATGAAAAACCGAAGCATTTTAACAGAAAATTAAAATTCTTAAGAACAAGAAGGCAGGGGCAGCACGACAAAGATGAATTTCAAACGCTTGCCGCCACGGCTCGATACGGCCGCGAGATGCCTCTGGCCGCGCGGCGACTCGGGCGCGCGACCCAGATTCTGCCGTTCCCCCGGCGCATGCGCGGACAATCGATCCGTCTCCCTCGGCGGAAAGAGAGACGGGCGGAACGGAAGACTCGGACCGAGAGGAGGACGCAGCCGTGCTCTAGTCTGCCGCTGGAGATCGCCGCGCGGCTATCTCCTCGCTCTCTCTCTCTCTCTCTCTCTCTCTCCTTGGCATTGCGTCGTCTATATCGTTTTAGCGCGTATAAACACGTTCGCAGGGGCGTCTGTCCGGTGCAGAGGCAGCGAGGCTCTCCTCACGACGTCGCGCCGCAGCGAAGATTCGCCTCGCCTCGCCTCGATGTGAGCCGCTGAGCGCGCAAGTGGGCGAGTCTCTTCCAGCCGCGGCAGTGCCCTCGGTCGCCATAACGCACGCCGCCTGCACGCGCAGACGGAAGCGACCCGCTCGCTGCATCTGCTCTGCTCTGCGGCACGCAGCAGCGCACAGAGCCGAGAGCTGCACGCACGCAAGACATGGCCGCGAAGTGCAGCGGTCGCCTCGAGGACGGGGCCGGATTTGAGGTTAGCTTCGTCAAGGCTTTGCGTCAGCGATGGCTCAGGTCAGCGGCCCCCCGAGAGGTCATGGTGGACGACGATCTCAGCAACGCGGCTGTGCAGACCACCACGGCGCTCAACGCGAGGATACCCTACACTGGCGGTGACGTCGTCTGGTCCTGGGCTTTCGAGGTCGCCACCCAAGGTGAGACCAAGTTCTTCGGGTTCTCTTTTGTTTTTCTCACTGCTGCGCTTGTTTTATTTTTCTTCCTCTCGCTTTGCCAGCTGTCATTGTTACTGGTTTTCCAATCACTTGCGGGCATTCCTTGCCGGGTTTCGTATGGAAATTCGCTTGATGATCTCAGCTGTTTGCGCAGAGTGTGAAACTTTTGCAAAATTTCCACAGCGAATGAAGTTGCTCTTCGCTGTGTGAGTATTAATGATAGAGTGTCGTTCCAAGTATCGTATGATCTTCTAATATTACAGTGTGCTTGGTACATTCAATCTTAAGATTGCATACGCTGCACAGCATGTCATGAGTTCTGGGCAAAAATATAAGAAAAGTATTTCCTTCTATTACAGCAGTTTTTATTTAATCATAAAATCACTTTCTTTATGTTTCAGGCAAAAAGTTTTTAAAAACTCTTAGCTTGGCGCTGGACAGTCATCAAGAACACTTTTTCATCAAGTCAATCTTTGGCGAATCATTAGGCTTCACTAGTGCCAAGTCCCAGCACTTTGCAGCACCCGTTGAATCTTACCCAAAAGATAAGCAGCCTTGTGTACGCACCTATCTTGTACAGATTGAATTTAAAGCTTCATCCACTGGCACTTTCTGCCAAGATGTGATCTTTGGTTTTAATGAAGGTCCAGCAGTGCGTCGTCAATTGTGCATCGATGTTGTACTTCCTGAAGATATAAATCGACTGGAGGCGGCGCGAGAATATTTGCTGTACTTGACCCAGCACAGCGCGGCTAATCAGAAGACGCCGATCGTGCCGTTTAATTCGAGTTTTGTGCCCGATCGTGACCCACGCGAAGAACGGCTTTGTGAAGTTTATCCAAAGCCAGAGATTGACAGTTTCTTTTTGACTCACACTACATTGAAACAGACAGGTCTAGATCCAAGGAATTACAGAAGACGACTCCATGAGCTGGTTGCTATTGAAGAAATGGCCAGACGCGAGCAGATTGCACGATACAATGAAGTCACAGAACTGAGACTGTCGAATAACTATATTTTGGCTTCAGACACTGATGGTTCAACTGTGGCAAAGTATGCAGCACCTGGAGAACTATTTGCTCAGGTAAGTTGTGTGTAAAATTGTTGTATTAATGTCAAAAAACAAGAGTATTTCATTTTTTATTAATTTTCCAACTCCTTTTTGGAAAAATAATTCAAGATTATTTATTTTTAAATTTAATCTTTTCGTAAACTCTGTAGCATTTATCACATGCAACCGATATCTTTTAAAAACCCTCACAGCTTCCACTGGGCCGTGAAATCTCAGAAGACACGAAGAGTGGCCGTCTCGTGCTACGCAGCTGCAACAGTCTGCTCGTTCAGAAAATAACCTTCGGCAAAGATCGTACCACTCGACCCATTCTCGGTGACTGCATCTTCGAGGCACACATCGAGGATAAGTGTAACCACGTCATCTACGCCCGTCTGTCGAAGGAATGCGTCAAGCATCTGAACCTCGTGACCGAGAGCAACGTCAAGATGCACGTACAATTCGTAATGAATCGCACACCATTCTGCGAGTGGCGACGAGCTATCGATGCACTACCAGACACCCGACTAGTATTTCCGCCTTCACGTATGCAGATGCGCAACGGCGAGACCAAGTTCGAGTGGTTACCCGACTGGACTGTCACACTCAAAGACTGCCAACTGAACGAAAAGCAGAAAGAGGCCGTGGCCGTGATGATGACGCCAATCACAGAGCGGCTACCGCCAGTATTGATTTTGGGACCATTTGGGACCGGCAAAACGTCGACCATTGCGCAGGCTCTGAGGATTTTGTTAGTTAACGACAGAACCAGCAGGGTTATTCTGTGTACGCACAGCAACAGTGCCGCTGATTTGTATGTCAAGGAATTCTTCGACGTCTGGTTCAAGGAGACCAGTGACGAGAGACTGAAACCGCTAAGAATCTACTATAAAGGACGTGTCAGGAATACGGTGAGTTTTTTAGCAATAAACGTGTATACCTGTGTAAGAAAACCTTAGTACCTATTTGAAACCTAGACCTAAACCTTTGAAACTATTTTGCCTCATAATGTAGGTTCATCCAATCGTACGAGAATACTGTCCTTCTGATGCCCACGGCCGGTTCCGTGATCCAACAAGTGAAGACCTAGCTAAATGCGGTTTAGTGATCTCAACTCTCGCAACTTCTAGTTGCCTTGCCTCGCTGGACTATAACCCAACCCACATAATCGTTGACGAAGCGGCCCAGGCATTGGAGTGTGAGGCGCTAGCTTGCTTGGCTCTAGCGACCGAACGCACACGACTGGTTCTTGCTGGGGACCAGATGCAACTTGCTCCAGAGGTCTACAGTGATTTGGCTCGAGAAAGAGGACTCGGTACCAGCTTGCTCGAGAGGATTCACTTGACTTATGAGCCCAAGCACCCCTGCAGGATACAGCTCTGTAAGAATTACAGAGCTCACGCCAGCATTGTCAAGTTGACTTCAGACCTGTTCTATCAAAGCAAGATTGAACCTGGCGCGACACTACCGAGACATCCTATGCTGTCGCCGCTCACGTTCTACGCTTGCGAAGGAATGGTCATGCAGGTATGTTTGAATGAATGTTTCCCCGATATTTGCATTACGGTTGGATGCAAACACGGTTGTAAGTAAAATTTAATATTTTGTAATTAACAGGGCTCGAATTCAACGGGTTTCTACAACAATGATGAAGCTTATCAAATAGCTGAGCGCGTGTCAGAGTTGCGCCGGCATTGGCCGGTGGAACAGTGGGGCCCTTTCGGAGAGGGCTCGATCGGCGTGTTGGCCCACTACGCAGAGCAGGTTCTTCGTATACGCAGCGAGCTGCGCAAGCGCCGACTCTTCAACGTCTCGGTCGAGCGTGTTCTCAACGTGCAGGGGAAACAGTTTACCGCTGTCTTCATCAGCATCGTGCGCACGCGCCACTGCAGCCGGCATTCGGCTGAAAGGCAGCTCAGTGACTACGGATTCCTGACGAACGCTAGGCTTCTGAATACTGCCGTGACGAGAGCCAAGAGCTTGGTGGCAGTCGTCGGCGATCCAGTTGCGCTAGTAACGATCGGTGAGTTTTATATTTTAATTAATTCCAAATGTAAAACATCATCGGAATTGTAAATCATGTAAATTTTCGTGTGCGTAAATAGGTTCCTGCAGGCAGCTGTGGCATCGCTACCTAAACTCGGCAAAGGTCTACGGCATGGACCAGCACGAGCTAGAACATTTACTCGACAGGGTACCGGAAGAATCAAGCGCGCCAACTTTGAACCCATTGGCCAAGGAGTTCGTGCCTCGCACCGGCACACAGACACAAAATCCCTACTGGATCGAGTACGTGCCCATGCCCATCAACTATCCGGTCATACATTGCGCCGTGGGTGACACGGGTGGGGGCGTGCTCTGAACTCCGACTTTCCGAATCAGGACAACGCCCAGCAAAGAGCTTTTTACTTAGTCTTTAAGTGACGGGGACTGACTTGTGGAAAGAAGTGAAGTGTGTGTGTGTGTGTGTGTCACAGAGACGGAATATTTTGAGAAGTGATAACAGTGGAGACGAGTCGTCCCGATCTATTTCGCACTTTGCGTTCGCACGTTTCTTCCAAATTGAGTTGCATTAATTGAATGAATTATACAACTATATGTTTCTGTAACTGTTCAATTTTACTTTTCTGCCTCATTACTTATTTTCCTTTTGTATGAAATACGTAATATCTAGAAAAGTCCATTCCTCTGTATTATAACAATAATCATTGTAATGAATAAAGATAGAATGTAAGTTGTTCTAATCAGTGGTTCAAATTGATCTACAACTCATTGCACATACACGCATCCCCGCCTAACCTACAACATCCCTGAAATGTTCACCTTGATCAAAATTCAGCATAAAATTCATGCCGGATATTATGAAAACTTTGAAAACTTTAATAAACTGTATCAATAATTACTTTTTAAAAGTAGTTCAAAAGAAGCTTACATAGTACTCGGCCATTATCGAAGCACATAATTTCCAATTAACCGCAAGAGGCCGCATGATGAGAATTAACGAGTTTCGAAATTACCGTTTGCCTTTAGCAAACTGTGCATAACTATTCTGGTCCCCTTATAACTCGAAAATAAAAGCTTAATAAACCAGCATACTACTCCTTCGAGCGAGACTTGCCAGAAAATCTAAACTCGAAGCAGCGAAATGGATAATGGTTTCCCGAGCCTCATCATCAAACTTTTAATGTATGCAATGTATGCATGTATTCTAATAGTGCGCACCACAACTTGCCCAAGCTCTCTCTCCTCTCTCTCTCTCTCTTTCTCTCCATCTCTCTCTACCCCTCCCTCTCTCATGATTCAACTGCAATTTCGAAACGTGACGTCATATACATACATACATGAACAATGGACTACATAAATTTGTTCCAAGACGGCACAAAAGCTGCGTTCGATTGCTACCAAAGAGAAACCAATATAACGATGAGCTCCACGTCAAACGACAGAGGTAATCAGAAATCAATTCGATTGTCTCGCAGGCAGCCCTTGTGCGCTCTCTTTTGAGCCAACGATTACGCCTCGGACGCGACTCGTATACTCCTAGTTTACAACGAATATTCACTTTGGCACTGCGCGTTCATTATCGTCAGTGCGATATTAGGAGGATGAATAGCAGGCACTATCCAGAGCTGTTTCACTGCAGTGAGTTTCCGCGTCCGATTACTTTCTTTGCAAGATATACGTATATATCTATTTTTAAAGCTGCAGCTACGTCGACCGTCGATTTTTACGCTTTTCCGAGAGTTCTCCGACGAGAACTTAAGGTGCCTCGAATACACTTCTTTTTCTTGCTTTTACTCTGTTGATTCGAGTAGCAAGTAATTAAAAGCGCGTGGATAATTGGTATAGAAGCAGGGTTTCCCTTCTTTCGTTATTATTTTAATTGGATGAGTAAAGGAAAAATCCTTCCATATAATACTCTGAAGTTAACTTTTGTTTCACCGTATTATTTACCTCTTTGTCTTATTCTATTATCTTTTTATCTTTATGAAAAGGGTATAAGGTTGAAGTCAAATTTTTTCATAAAAAAAATACTGCAATAATTCATTTTTCTTCATCCATAATATTTAAGGTCGCAACAATACCCTACCTAGTATCTTTTTTACATCCCCCCAAGCGATTTATCTCTCCGCGAAATTTTAATTACGGCAAACAAGTTTCTCGCTGAGTTTTATGGCGCCGTCATCAAAAAGCTCCGCTTTTTCCAACTGACGGAACTTTGAAAAACTTTCGACCTGCCGAATTTACGCGTATATTTTCGTTGTGGATCATTCGAGATTTGGGTCAGTTCACCTGAATTTCACGCTTATAACTCAAAGAGGATTGAACATGACCATTTATTAACGAGGACGAAAATGTTCGGTTTATTGTGGATACAAACATACTTCGAAAATCAATGGCTTGTCTTGCCGTCTATGCGATTGAAATAGAACAATGTAACATTCCATGAAGCAAACATTTAACAAGCGAACAGTTGGCCCAGTTTATGCGAGTGGAACAGCAGAACAATGAATTTCCGTTAAGCAGACATTTTACAATAATTACGAGACGACACGAGAAAGCTTAGATTTTTAAGAACAATCAGCTAGCGACGATTCCGCGAAAATTCTCATTACGCAAGCTCGCGTTCATTTATTTCCGGAGCTGTATTTCACGGAAATTCCCAAGCTTGCAGCGAGCTGAACAGCCTCGGGTGTGCAGCCCTTTTTCCACCTCTGTCTCTCTCGTTCTCTCTCTCTCTCTCTCTCTCTCTCTCCCTCTCACCATAGCGCTGCATCTGACGTAGACGTTATTTTGGCCTTCGGCTAGCTCTAACCCGTTATTCTCAAAATTACACGTACTGCTTTCTCTCTCTCTCTCTCGCTTCCTCTCGATTGTTTCGATTTTCCAATTTATTTTTCAAGCCGCCGGTAAAATTTCATGCTTCGCGATATGGAGGGAGCTTTCGAGTTATTCGACCGGACGTGACTTGCGAGACTGATGGATATTATATTTCGCCTTTACGCTTTACTGCAGCTCGACGGATTTTCGAGGATAAATGCTTTAAGAGTCTTGAGCGAGAGAATTTTCGCGTCTGGAGAGCTGCACGGGAATATCTTTCAATTTCAAAGATGCGGCGGCGGCAGCGGCAGCGCAAACTGCCAACTCCTGGGAGCTGAAAAATTTCGCGCGGCGGCGGCAGCGGAGCTTTTCTTCAAAACTCGCGTGGGGAAAATTCATTTTTACAAGCGTTTTACCATTTAACGCGCGGATTCTCGTTCAACTTGCCGACTGCTATGCTGCTTCTGCTTCTGCTTCTGCTTCTGCTGCTCTGCCCAAGTTGCCCGCATCCCACCGCCCGTGGTAGTTGCGATATAAAAGAAGTGGAAACGAGTTCGCAAAGTGTCCATAACTCGAAATTAACATTATTTATATCCCGAGGAATGCTGCCGCGGTGGCGCTCTATCTCGAAGGAATTGGCGAAAAATAAAAATGCTAACATATAATGCGAAGGAAGAAGATCAGAGATATCCTCGGCGATGTGCTCCGCGAGAGAGAGAGAGAGAGAGAGCGCGATTGTAAATCTCGACGGGACGATAAATACTTCGGGGAAAATTTTCCGGGCAATCAATAACCCTCGAAACGAGATATTCAGTTTATAAAACAGAAGGATACACGCGCTGGGGCAGTAAAAAGTTTAGCTGTGCGCGCGCAGAGAAATTTACAGTAACGCCGTAATAAACCTGTCACTTGCAAGCTCAAACTTTTCCCGCCAAAGTCGTCGTCGGCGAGAGCATGCTCTCCCCCCCCCCCCGCCACCCTCTACCCTCCCGTGCCCCCCTCCCACCCTGTTTTTACGAGCTTTAATTGGTTTTTATTGTAGCGGGAGTGCTCCGCGCGCCCGCTCTCGAAGTAGAATTTATTTAGAAATTTACGACTTTGGAAATAGGATATAGCGGACGCGCGCGTTCGAGTTTAAATTACGCATCGTTAGCCCCTGACGAAGCACACGCGCGGATTTTCAAATATAAAAGTCGCCCAGGTCTCGAAATTTATTTTTCGCGCCGCGCGCGCGCTGACTCCTCGGACGCGCTCCCAATTTTTTTTCTCTCCGATCCCCCCGCACAGGCTTCGATTTATTTTTCTTTTTGGGTAGATCAAAGGCGTCGATGGAAATTGCGCGCCTCGGCGAAACGGCAACGGTTATTACATTTGGTGGCGCTATTATTATAAAAATTCACGCTCGCGTTCGATGTGTATTTAATAGCGAGAGAGAGAGAGAGAGAGAGAGAGAGAGAGAGAGAGAGAGAGAGAGGGCCGAGGCACTTGTATTTCCCCACGAGATATGCGTTTTTCATGCAAATTGCTCCTCGCGAGCGCGCGCGCTGCATTTATTGAATTTTAAAAACCTCTGAGTTTTTGTGCTTCACAGACCGCGCCAAGGGGTGGGAGGGGGATATATGGAGGGCGAGAGAGCGGTCATCAATTATTTATAAAACCACAATTATAACGCCGAGTTGAATGGCCGGTTTGCGTCGGATTTTTTTCATGGGGGTATTCACTGAGAAATAAAGGTAGTAATGGCTTTCTAACAATAGTCGGGCAATTGCGGGAGACTGTGAAATACCGTAGAGTAGTCGGAATACTGATTTGGATTGGTGTGAGCTGCACAATTGAATATTTTGTTCGATTTGAATGTTTAAACAGTTTTGCAATTACTCGAAACGTTTAGAGATATGCAGTAAATATTTGTTGTAAAAGAGTTATTGAGGTAATACGAGATTTAACAAAAATTTCTGGACTGCGTTATTTTGAATGAAAAAGAGCTATTAAAAAGATTTAGAATTATAAGTTTTACTGCTGTATTTATCTATGTATTATTTAAATGGTTTAAAAAATATTGAAAGTATGTAAATGTAATTAAATGAATGCATTACACGTTCAGAGATTCTTGAAATTATTAAGCTTATTTCCCTACCACAACATTTTGTAGCAGGAAACATGTCATGATGGAAAGCAACACGTAAAATTATACGCACGTATAATTATACAGATATAAAGATAAACAGAAGAGCTATCACGTCATATTCTATTAAAATATTATTGAATAGCCTGGCTAATATTATATTGACTATCCACATATTGTAAAATCTATATAAACGCGAGTTTAGCCATATCCGCTTGGCTTAATAGTCGTTATACTTTTCCTCTTCTCTTCGCGTGCGCATATATATACGGATAGAATTTAAGATATACCACGAAGTGTTGAGAAATGATGCATTAAGAGTTCGCAAACCACAGAGGGGCGAAATAATGATTGCAAATGGGGAGGATGAATTATTCCCGTATTTCAAATAATCCATAATCCATCGTGCGTGTACGCCATCTCTCCTTCTTTTTCTCTCTACCTCTCTTTCTCACATTCGCTTGGTGTCTCCCAATAATAATGAAAAATATCGGGAACTCATCAGGGCTTATAAATAAAAGCGTACATAAGAGGGTAAGCGAGGCGCGCTCGCATCGACGTCAAACGAAGCTTAATGCCATCAGCGGCAAAGTACTTTTCTCTCTCTCTCTCTCTCTCTCTCTCTCTCTCTCTTCCCATTGACGTGCAGTACGTCGGGCAAAAAGAACGAGAGGGAAAGCAAGAGAGAAGGGGCACCGTTAAAGAAAATAAACAGCACATATAGAAAGCAAGGTAAACGTCGGAGCGGCGAACGATCGACTATACTCGTGTCTCCCGCTCGTCTATCCCATGAGGCCATCCTTCGAGACCCGTATACACTGCGGGGAAGCGCACTAGCCAAATAATGGACGATTTCGCGTGCGCGCACCAGCCTCGTCGTGCTGAGGTATTCGCTTCTCCCCCCCCCCCCTCCCTCTCTTCCTCTAATCTACTCGACGGCAAGAGATGTGACGTCCGGAGCTTTCCCGTCACACGGCGTCGTCCTTTTCTCGGCCTCCTCGCGCGCGCGCGCACGCTTTTGCGGAATAAAGCAATCTCGTTAACTTTTTGTCTCGGCCGCGCGTCAAAACGGAAATTGCGCGTCGCAGCTCTCGCCGCGCCACTACGAAGAAGTAAGGCGAGGTGAGTCGAGGCTATATATACGTATAGTATACGTACGGGAGAGAAATAAGAAAAAAAAAGCTTCGCCGCGGAGCGGAGACGTGGACTCTACACTAGTGAAAGAGAGAATGAGCTGGAGGCCGGAACTGGATATGCAATTTGCGTGGTGGGTATAGTTATGGCCTTTTTTCGGCTGCATGCGCATATGTTTTTCTGCGTATTTTCGGATAACTTTTTAGCACTGGAAATGCAAGTGCATTTTGGACACGCACAGCTTGGGGACAGACGAGTCGGTGTGAGAATCCGATGGGAATGTTTGAAAATAGATCTGAAAGCGTCGGTATTCGTGCAATACCAATTTAAGCTCATCACTATGACAATGTAGCAATTAACTATTTATGCGATTCTAAGTGTCGAATGCCTGCTATAATAATCTCTCTCTCTCTCTCTCTCTCTCTCTCTCTCTCTCTCTCTCTCTCTCTCTCTTTGTTCTGTACACGGTGATTTTGTGATTGTCGAGCATGAGAACTACATTTAATTATCGTTCATTCTTTAACTGATATGTATACTTATGCACCTATACACCGAAAATAATCCAATAGGGGATGCTCGAATTTGGCGTATTCATGATTTATAACCCGACTCTAACAAATCTTGATATGTGTATCAATGTCGGAATCACGAATTCCATTTCATTCGTTGTTTTCGCAGAATAGCATACATATGCAACAAGGTAATAAAGTCATTAATGAGAAATAAACCCGTTTAGTTTCGTATCGCGCATAAAGCTTTGTATATTTCCAACTTTACTGTACGCATTGTCGCAGTGATCTGTCAACTTGAAAAGAGGGATATTTCGAACGTCCGCCATTATACGAAAATACTTACGTGGATAAAATTTTGAAAAATCTCGATGCCACCCTGCTTCCCTTGCAACTCGTACAGCCACGGGAGGAAAGCATCGCGCTCGAAAGTAGATTACGCACACACCTCAAGCGATTTTTCGCTCGACTGCGAACGCATCAGAGAAGCTAAATAATACACTCGCCGCGCGCCCGCGCGCCCGTGTCGAAGAGCGCAGTACATTAATACATAATAATACATCCGACAAAAAGCCCCGCGCTTATATGAAAGCATCCCTTTGACACACACACACGCTCGCGCAAAAATCATCCTGAATAAAGAATAAACTCTCTATAGCGCAAGCTCGCGTTTCCACTCGAACAATACACAGAGAGCGAGAGAGAGAGAGAACGCGGCCCGCGCGAGAGCGTACAAAAAACAAACAAAAGAATCTCTCGGCTCTCCGGCATCGACAATAGAACGAGAGCGCACACTCGCACACACGCGCGTTATACATATATACCGTGTAGATATAGTGAGAAATGCATACCTCCTCAGGGTAGCGAGCCTCTGCTCCTGGGCGCTGATGAAGCCGTGCAGAGTGTCGATGAGGACGGCCTCCGTCTCGAGCAGTTCCTCCATGTCGACGAGGGCCGTGTAAAGCTCGGCCCTGCCCACCTGGAGCGCCGTCAGCCAGGCCAACCAGGCCAACAGCCACCTGCGCTGCGACGACATGATCTGGGACTGTCTCCTTCCTTTTCCAATGGCCTCGGGCTGTTAACAGAGAAACGGAGAGATTTTATATTATATATATACGCTTGTTGAGACTGCAAGCTCGAGCTTCCGCGTCGCGGACTGTAATACACTATATATACGTTTTTGTAACCAAGATTTTTTTTTCTTACGTGCTGTGCCCGTTAGCATCGCTTTCGAGCGCACGATTTTTTTTGTTCTTTACGGTCTCTGCCGGGCTTGCGTAACGAAGTTTCTGCTCTGCGGATAAGGAGCGGGTTGTTGTTAATTTTTTTTTTTTGTTTTTTATACATAAAAAAAGAAGATTTTAAACTTTACGACGATTTTCAGCGTATGCGCGTGCACGCGCTGCTGTCCGTGCGCGAAAAATATGTCGGGTGTACGCGAAGGGGGCGAGTTTCCAAAAAATCTGACGGGAAACTAAAGCGCGACTGCGTTTCATGTCCCAGCGCGACGAAAAAAAAAATTGCCGATCAATCCCAAAGCGTCAGAGCGAAATAACCCGAATTCTGCTGCCCGCGCGCGAACGAGAAACGTTGCGTTGTTTTTTTCCAGTATCTCTCTCGCTTTGAATTTCGCCGTTCCTTATATTTTTTATGACTCTGGGCTTAGCTGCGAAACCTATTGTTAATAGCTCGGCTTTTCTCCGCGACACGGAGAGACTCGAACTATTTGCATTTCATAGCTGCGTCTTACACGCAGTTCACGTTGGAAAAGAGAGGGCGTGGGGAGAGAGAGAGAGGCTGCGGAGCTGTTATCTTTGAATTAAAATTTCGAGTCTGCGCAGGGTGTATGATGAATTTTTTTGCGAGCTAACTTATTATAATTGATGCAAAGTAAACTACTTCCTCGCGCGCAACGGCTTCCGTTGCCATTAAAGGAAAAAAAGTTCGCTGCCCTGTGACCTCGTCCCGTATAATCAAGCTCTCCTCAAAAGCAACAAGAAGCGGCAGCGCCGCGTGCAAACTACAATCGTCCCTTGAGAAGAAAAGAAGAAAAAAGTCGAAGCGAGCATTTATTTTCGGGAAAAAAAAAGAGTTGCAATCTCCTCGGTACACATCCCGGGCAAAAGCCGAAAGTTAATCAAGTATTATACAACCGTCGCCGTTCAGACGCACACAAAGAATATCTTAATATAACCTGAGAAAGCGTATAGCAGCGCCGACCAGTTATTTACCGTCCCATCCATTAACGGCAGCTCAAATCTCGTTTATATAGACCCTCAGCCTTCGTGGCTGCTCATAAAAGCGCCTCTATATACTCGGCTTCCACGGCGAGCGCCTCTGCAGCCCTGCTCTTTCAGCAGCGCCGCGCGCGCAGCGCTCCGGCAGAGAAAAATCCTTCCCGTGTTTGTCTCGGTTTCATTACAACGCACGCCGCGCCGCGGCCTCTCGGGCAAATAAACGAAACGAGCGCGCGATGAGCGCACCCCCGCGCGCCCCGCACCGCACGTCCGCGGAAAAGCAAGACCGCCGCAGAGAGAGAAAGAGGCAGGACGCGGGAGAGGGAAAAAGAAACAACGCTCGGCGCGCGGCGGCGACGGCGGCGGGCCGCGATGTAATATGTCTCGGTAGAAGGGACTAATTTTTAATTAACATACATAAAGCCGCGCGTCGTGTTCTCCACGCGTGCGACGGCGGAGGGAGAGGGAGCAGGAGAGAGGGACACAAACAAAGGGAGAAACGAGGCGCGAAATTCCCGCGGAAAGCTTTCCACTCCTTTCAATTAAGAGGGGCAGCCGATATATCGAGCGTCGTCGACGTCTCGTATATACTCTCGTCGACGCTCCGCAGCTGCCGTAATATACACGTGAAAGAGTTGAGAGAAATATAGGCGCGCGCATTGCTCGCGAGCGCAGACGAGCGCGCTTAATACTGCTTCTCTCTCCCTTCGGTGCGGTGTATGATGCCGACGCGCGAAAATTATCGACATATCGCGCTACTGCTGCACTTAAGACTTGGAGGGACGCGCTGCACAAGTCGCGCGCTCAATGCGAGAATTTAATTAAGAGGCCGATGCGCGTATATATCGACTTGGCTAAATTACGCGAGCTCACGGAAAGAAAGAAGGAGCGCATTGTACGTGCGCGCGCGCGCGCGCGGGAGGTATTATGGGAGCGGCTTTCTTTCTCTCTCTCTCTCCCCGGCTTTCTCTCTGCTGCTGCTGCTGCTGCTGCTGCTGCTGCTACTGCTACTGCCACTGCGCGTTTTGTATGCTTGTGTGGGAATAGAGGATGACGAAGCAGGAGTTTTTGCTTAGGGGAAAAAAGGAGTGAGGAGATTGAACTGCGTGACGAGAGTTTCGAAGGTGAGCCGAGGGGGACGAGAAAGAGAGAGAGGAGAGAGAGAGAGAGAGAGAGAGAGAGAGCTTTATGGTTGACACGGCTTGACTGCTTGCGTTGAATGATAATTTTCAAGATTGCTGAGCTTTCGACTTCTTTTCTTTGCTTTGAGACTAATTGGATGAGCAGTGATTAAGCTGGGGAGCTTTATTATTTCTGTTTCTTTTTTTTGTTAATGTGATGAGAAAGTAAAAAAAATAAATATTTGGTTAGTTTTAAGTAGATTCGGTCGAGTGTGGCAAGACACGCTACACGTAATGTGTGTGCATGTTGCACCAAAAGGAAATAGTCGGCTAGCTTTTAGAAATAGCTTTTAAAAAGCAGGAACAAGTTCCTTTTTTGTAATCTAAGCGTAGAGTTCTTTTTAAAAACTTTTAATTAGTCATGGACAAAAATAGATAACTAAGTGCACTAACAAGTTCAGTAATCTGATCACAAATAGGAAAAAACTTATTATACTACTGTTTTATACATGTTATCATGTTCTACATACAGTTTCGTAATTTTTTCCCTGTTTGCAAGTCTAGGGTCAAATTACTGAACGTGTTAGGAAAATTTAGTGTTATATTTTCCTATTTGTACCAGCCTCGGATCAATTCGAAGGGATTCGATGCACTGCGAATGCTGGATTTTCATTTAGCATATTGAAAAGGTACTTTCGACGCAGTTTTTTGACTGAAAGGGATTATTTCTCTGAATGTTCGTAGTGTATTTGCATACATATTGCACGACGTATTATTTGAAAATTCTGTCAGTGAACGACATGTGATCCTAGATCAAAACTTATGAGAATATTAAATTCTGTGCAGAATACACGTACAATACGAAATACTTGATTGACGAAATGAAAAGAGAAAATCACGTCAATTCGTTGTCCGTGTGATAGAGATACTTTAATTTGAAACACTTCAATTTTTCCAGTCATGCGCAGCGCTTTGCATTACAATTCAACGGAACTCTGTATCCAGCGATGATCTTTGGCTCTTCACCAGGGAGCACGAAGTACGCCGAGACTTTTGCGCTCTGAATATTAATTTTCTATACAGCCATGATGGACAATAAATCCACTTGGAAGTCTAGAAGAGAGCGAGCCATTTATCAGTATACCACGTACACACACATACGCAGCTCCATTGCCTTGCCACCTTGAACAGAGAACAGCGAGCAACATCGACTCTCTGGAAAGCCCCCAATTCCAAGCAGTTCAGCCTGAAAAAGTATCCTCTCGAATGCGCATCAACGCCCTTGCCAAAAGAAGGCAAAAAGCCGGAGAAGAAGGAGCAAAAGCAGAAGAAGAAGACTCCAGTGCGGTATAACGCGGTAAACAGCAGGGGCCAAGAGCGAAGCAACGAGAGTCAAGCGACGATCCTGTGAAATACGAGCTGCCTGCTGGCCACTAGAGCTTCCTCGTAGTACCACTATGTGTTACAGGAGTAAACTACAGTTGGATACCGTGACGCTCGTCTCGAAACCGTGCCGCGCTACTGCCGCGACGGATTCGCGCAAAGTTTGATCTTCAGAAGCTTTCGCGCGAAGGACCCTTCATTGGGGGAAATGGATACTCTGTGGATTACATACTGAGATAAGAGTGTAGTCGCACGCGCGTGTGCCAGAGAAAACTTTCAACGCAACCCGATTCCTCTCGGAACGAACGAGCTTTTTAATCGTATAATAAGATGCAACGTCAGCCCAGCGTAAAGACGTAAAGAAGGGGGGGGGGAGGGGAACGAGCCGTCGGGTCGCACTTCCCTGCGCGGCAGTTACACAGCGACGTGATCGGCGTCAGCTGTCCTTTCCACAAAGCTCTTCCGGCTACTATACGCAAAGCGAGTTAGCATCCGCGTTTCTTTCCACCGCGGTGATTCCCCTCTCTATCTCGATTTTTTTCGGAACGAGCGTCGCACATTGCGCGCGCGTTTCTCGTTCCGCGACAAAAAAAAAGAAAGAGGGAAAAAAAGCGAGAGAGACACCCGTGCACAAAAGGTGTACGGCTGAACGACGACGGAGACGTCGCATTGTGTGTCGCGCAGTGAAATCTATGCCCGCACCATTCCTCTCCCCCCCCCCCTTCTCCCGCCCCTCCACGTCGTTATATGCGAAAAAAAGAGACGCTGCAATTTCAAGCGCGCGTTGCGCAACTGCAGCAGTTCCTTTTGTGCGAGCCAATATGATAGCTTCGCCGCGCGCGCGCATTTTATTTGAAAATAACAATTTGAGCTTTTACGGCTTCTTCCCGTCCTGCGGCCAGCCCCTTTTATTTCGGGCTTGGTGATTTTTCGCTTTTTTATTTTGCTGGCGGCGAGAAGAGAGGAATTCCCAGCGGTCATAGAGATATTTGAATTTGGCGCCACTGCTGGGATGGAGAAGGGGGTAAGTGTCGACCGCTTGTGGAACAGGGAGCTCCGATCGTTCACTACTGACAGTGTTTCGAAGTGTATTTCATTTAGAATGGGTTTCAAAGGTAGCACATATACATATAAAAAAAGTATACGTTTATTCTGCATATGGAAAATAATATGTTCGTAATAATTTTATCACAATTAAACAATATGTAAAAATGATCGTTATTTTAGTAAACTTTGCAAATATATTGTGACTCAAATTATTATTTGAAAATTATATGATGCATGATGCATTATTGTCATACTATTGTAAAGCCTTCGTAAACGTAATATTTCCTATCAGACATAAGCAGTTGAGATATTACAACAAATAACGTACTCAATCCATAAATAGTTTAGCATGAAAATGACTTTATCTCAGAATATTTATCTGAAAAGTAAAAAACAATGTAAAACGTGAACTGTAAAAAATTTTCTAATTTCATAATCTTGGTAGTAAATTCAATACGTATAGTTGTAGAGTGATTATCGTATAAGCCGTTAGAGTTAGTATTAAATTACATACGTAATCATTAATAACCGCGAACATCTGCTATAAAGATCTTGATGCAGGTTCAAGTATACCATAAAGGTGATTGAATTGTGTTAGTATGTAGTAGTTCTGCAATTATTACGCAGTATACACGCGCGCTCAATTTTCAAAATTCTAAGTAATGATTTCAAAATCTAAATTAATAAAGATACATAATGCAAATATTATAATAATTGGCCCGTGCAATAAACGATAATATATTATACGCCATTCTAACCTAAAAATCGGCACTTCAGGTAGGTTCAAATACTGCATCCCATAATTCATTTTCATAATTTGTTTTTACACTCTCGTGGTATATAAATAAAACATCGTATGGAAATGCTACGTAAAGGTTTTTGTTTACAAAACACGAGCCGAAAATTTTGTATGTGGCATTGTGCTTTATTTCCTACTTTATCTTAACCATGACGTTGTCATTTCATACTGACATTTCTATAATGCAACTCGCTATCCATTATTGTGTGTAAATGGACAATTATAATCCGTGATAAGGCAAAATACAATTATCATTTCGATTTATGAAAAGCTTTTATGATGTTACCGTTCTCATAAGTGATTATATCCTATGCAATCTACAACAGATTTTAGATCATCGAAGTATTTCAATGCGTGAAGCAATTACAGTTGTGATTTCTATTTCCAAACTATAGTAAAATCTATTGACATACGCTGGTGCCAGTCAGAAGCTGAATTACAGAGAATCAAGAACATTTATGACACATTATTAATGTTAACCTGTACGTATTCAGCGAAGTGATTACAAGCATTACATTATATTAGAAGTCACACAATAAGACGCATCAATGAAATTTCTAAATACCGTAATTTATATAGCATTGTGTAAAATTGCATTATCGAAGGATGTACGAGCAGCGAAGAGCAGTTTTTATATGTTTGAAGGTGTTAACGTATTGGATGTAACGGTAATATATTCCGAAACATAAAATAATTATGTTACTATATTTAAATTTTTACTAATTTTTTTATTTATTTTTGTGAAGGTCAGTATAATACAAAATTGTTTAAATAACAATGATCAAGGTATTGTAATTGTCAGCAAGTTTAATACCACTAAAGATACTCTTCTGTTGAAACGCATTTCTGCTTTGACAGTACCTACGAGGTTAATAGATTTTAATGAAACTAAAATTTACAAAAAGCATACAAAATTTACCAGTAATTTGTATTTACGGCATGAAGTGAAATATATATTTAATTATCAATTCAATAGCTTTATAATCCTTGCATCGTCTACAGAAACTCTGTCATTTGCATTAGAAAGGCTTAGACATTCGCGTTTATGGTACCAACATGGTTTTTATTTAATTGTAATCAGTGATTTGAAATTGGATTGTGCTGTAGCACGACAATTGTTGCACGTAATATGGTCTTTTAACATTTTAAAAGCCATAGTTATATGCCAAAATTTGGAACTTAAATTACAACTCTATACCTTTAACCCATATAATAACCTTGCTCCTGAATTTTGGAATGAAGTCAAGAAGAAAGACTTTCTAAACAACCATACTTGGACTTTATTTGAAAGAAACTTTGCAAATTTAACTTTTCTTGATCGTAAGTATCAAAATTTATAAAACTTTTGTAATGGTTACATTTAAAAAAAATGCCAACACCTTTTACAGAAATTAACTACACATGGTGTCAAAGTTTAGATTTTGATAAGACGAAGAATTTATTCGGATACGTAATTAAAATGGGATTTGTCATAACAGAATACCGAAAGTCAATAAAAAGTATCTCAAAGTTTGGAATTCAACGATATTTAGGTGCGACGGGCGTGGTAAATCGCATAATCTGGAAACATTTAAATGCTACAATAAAAGTCAAGCCGTATCAGCGTGTATGCACTTACTATAATAATAATACAAACTGTCGTATTTTTGACGACCTTACAATTGGAAAAATCGATTACATTGGAAATTCGCTTTTTCATTATAATTTTTGGAAATTCTTTACAATTCTAAGTAAACCTAGCGGTATATGTGTCGCTGCTTTCATTATTAAAAATACTTTGAACCATGAATTTATGTTGACATTCACTAGTAACGTTTGGTTAATAGTTCTCTCTAGCATTTTAATTTCAATGATAGTTCTGAAATTTCTTCAAAAAACAAGCATCATTTCATCGTTTTTAGAAGTCTTACGCTTGATATTCTGCATGCCCAGTTTAAAAGAACCGCAGCAATCGGTACAAAGAATTTTATTCACAATTGTTATGCTTATAACTGTCATACTTAATACGTATTTTCAAATCCGAATGAGCACAATGCAGATAGTTATTAACTCACGTCCAGTTATCGATTCAATGGAAGATCTGGAAAACTCTCATTTACAGGTGCATGGAAGAAAGCATTACAAGGAATTCTTTCGAAACTCCACTATCTACTATCGTTACAATGAAACAGAAAAACTGTTGAGTTGCATCCAACTCCTCAAAAGAAATCACAATATATCTTGTATAATACCATGCTCTTGGAAAGATCATATGAAGAAAGGCTCGCCAATTCATATTGGAAAGCACGCGTTGAAAGAATTATTTGAAGTATTGTACACTCGGCAGGATTGGCCTCTTTACACTAAATTTGATTCAACACTTCGAAAATTGGATGAAGCAGGAATTGTCCGATACCATAATGACGTTGAGGAAATGACATTTAATATCAATCACTTTAAGAAACATCAAGATTACCGTAATCTATCACTCAGCGCGCTGAGAATAGCGTTTTACATTCTTTTTGGTGGATTTTCAATTACAATTTGCATTTTAATAGCAGAATTAACGGTTTATAGAATTCAACGTCAGAAATAAAAAAAATTTTGAAAGAAAATATTTGTATTAAATGTTTATCCATACGATTTTATGAGTTTTTCTGAAAGTGTAGAAAAATTGCAGCGAATGCAGCAAACGGTGAGTGTCTAGAAAGTAATTAATTCTCGTGAAATTGAACGAGTGGAAAAGTCTATTTGAATGAATGGACAATGCAAAAACTCGAAAAGCACTTGCAAAACGTCTTCGGGACGAGAGAGCCCGCTTTATAGGTGAAAAAAGCGGCAAAGTAACAAAATGAACTTTACGACGGCTATATTCTCACGCGGAACAGCGTCGCTACGCTCGTCTCTCGCACCTCGTATCGAACCTTTTAAGAATAAAGAAGTGGAGCCGCAGTGTGCGGCTGCACTCGCCTCGGCTACAAGACCCCATTTTAAATAGTACTTTACACGTGTTAGGTATTAAAAGCTTACGTAGATGAATTAAAATATGGAATCGAGCCCTCGTGAATTCGCATAATAAACGGGTCTTTCGGTTAAATTAAAGCTACTTTGCGCTTCTTCAATATGCACTACCGCGACCGCGGCTTATTCTTCTTTCACGAGAAAATTCTGCCCCCCCCCTCCCTTTCCCGCGTACACTCTTTTTCTTATTGTGTAATCCAAACTTTGCTCAACGTTACACTTACAGCATTTTATTCGAGTTTTCGCAAATCGAATTCGTCATAGAAACACGTCTCCCCGCAGCATATTATTTCCCGTATAAATAAACTCAACGCTCTCGACACGCGAACTGCATCGAGCAGCAAAACAGCCGCCGGACATTTTCCCCAACAACTCGATCGCAGTAATCAATTCCACGTCGCATCGTAATTTATTTTAGCATATATCCAGCCCCCGCCCCGTCGTACCCTCTCTGTCCGGAAAAAATCTGCCGTAATTTAATGCACAACTCGCGACGACGTGTACGTGTAGTGTAGAGTGCAATACATGTGTAAAGAGGAGCTTGCAGTATATACAGTGGGTGTGCGTAATATGATTCCGTCGCCTCGAGCACAACCACGACGACGACGTCGACGACGACGACGACGAAGACGACAACGACGAGGGCGAAAGAGTCACTCGTTTTTGCGACACGGCAAAGTCTGCTACCACCGCTGCTGCTGCTGGATTATAGTCGTTTGGGAAATCCTCGAGAGAAGAGAGTCTCCTTCCGTTAACCCTTTTCGCCGGAGGAGGAAAACGAAATAATCGAGCGACGAGCGAGTCGCACCGTGGCTAACGTAATTATCGCGATTATTTGCAATGGTTTTCGAGATTAAGTCGTCGCCGTACGTATTTTTTCTTGTTCTCAAGTTCGACGATGTCACCCGCGCAAGTCCGCCCCCTCGGTCTCCCAATTTATTGTGCGAAGCGCCGGGCGAATCTTCTGGCGAAATTAACGCTATAAAGGAAAGGGATAATCACGGCGCAGTAATCTACTAATCTCCAGCTCATCGTCGGGAAAACAGCCTCTTATCTCACCCTCTCACTCTCGGCGAAATTCTCCGGGGTAGGTAATACACTCGAGAAATTTGAATGACAAATCAGCCCGCCCGCAATATATAAGCTATACAGGCTTAAAGCTCGCGCGCGAGCACGCTGCGGCGAGAGTCGAAAAGTTTCAAGCAGACCGTCTCGAGGCATCTGCGTACAGCAGCAGCAGCAGCAGCAGCAGCAGCAGCTTCGCGGAGACGAGAAAAGGCGAAGCGTATCCTCCGAGAAAACGGAAGGGGTTAAGCATCAGCGCTGCAGTAACGAATGAAGGAGATATTGCGTAACGCGCGACGCGCGTATCGCAAGCGATAAGAGTAAGGAAATGTCTACTGCTCCCGGGGACGTCTGACGAGCGAAGGAAAAGAAATGAGAATAGCAGAAGAGAAAGAGAGAGAGAGAGAGAGAGAGGAGGAATATTGCAATTTCGGGGTCGCGCGCAGCGTTGTTATTCAAATTTCGCGGGGTGCGCGCGCGCGCTCGCGCTTATATTTACATTTTTATGAATCGAATGCAAGCAGCGCACACACTGCCAGGAAAATGGAATTTTTCTCATTCGCTGCGTCCCGATTGAGAAAGATAGTTTCGCACGCGCCCACCCGTTATATGTATACGTACGTATGCACGTAAGGAAGATCAATCGCCGTATTATGCCGTGTCCTCCGCGTGCACTGCGAGGATATATCGAATGTGGGCGAAATTCCGCGGAGGATTTACAGACGAGCTGAGCGATCCTTAATTTCACTGGGATATTCATCCCGGACTTGTTGCGTGTATATACAATGCGCGCGGCTGAAATTTATCGGAATCGGAGCGCGCGCGAGTCGGAATTTCATTTTATTGAATTAATTTGTCGAGTTTAAATTTAAAATAAAAGGGAGGTCCATCAATTTCTGCTCTCCTACATAAAGCAACTTCTCTCTGCTGCTTCATTATTCAGTCGCGCTCAGCAGCAGCAGCTCCCGGGCGCGGTAAAAATAAAAAATCTCATTGACGGCGATACTCTCCCTCTCCGACGAAATTCTCGTTCTAAAATTTACAAAAGCTCTCGCGGTGGTGTAGCTCCGAGAGGATCGCAGGCGCGCATAAAAAGCAGCGTGTCTATATAGTGGCACACTTTCAAAACAGACTCTCAATCTTGCTTAAATAAAATATTTCCCAAAGACAGGCGCGGTAGCGGCGGCCGCCTCGAACAGCCCTCGAACAAAAGAGAGCTGCGCGACGGGCCGGAAGAACAAGGAATCGAGTCGTTTCAATAAAATCCTCGCAAATCTCCGAGCAGCCTGTAGCTTAATAGGCAGAAGAGAAAAAGGTGATGAAACGGGTACCGAAAAAAAAGAAAATCGTGAGCGCGAGAAGTTGACGCTGGAAGAAGACGACGACGACGACGACGACGGCGCGACTGTAAGGAGAGAAATGCATAAATGTAGAGAAGGATAGAGAGAGAGAGAGAGAGAGAGATGCACGAGAAGACGAAGAAGGAGAAGAAGAAGAAGAAGCAGCAGCGAAGTTGTGCTGACTCGCCGGCTGCCGCTGAAAATCGCCGCGTAAAAAGCAGACGATCCGATGAATAATACATTGTACGGGGGCGTTCGCTACTTCCGCCTCCCGTAATGTATAGCTGCAGCCCCAGTGCCTAGGGTGAGTCTTCTGCGAGCACCTATATATAACTATGTATACCCCCAGCTGCTTTATATACATGTATATATATCTGTATGTGTGTATACACACATATATATATATTTCTTAATACACACTGCCTCTCGATGTAAGCAGCCTCGACAGCCGGAGACGTTTTCAAGAGAGAGAGAGAGAGAGAAAGAGAGAGAAGGGATTTGGTCATTATATCCTCGAAAGAAGGGTTTGGGAGGAAGCTGACGACGATATTATCATTATCGCGCTGGTATCGCCTGACGAGCGTTCTCTTCTCCTTCTCTCTCTCTCTCTTTCGCTTTCTCTCTCTCTCTCTCTCTCTCTCTCTCTTCCTCCTCCTTCGCACTGCTGATGCGTTTTATATAGGCATGCGATTGTCGCAGCGAGCGAACGAGCGCGCGATTTCTCTCTCTCGCAACTTTGCGGTCTCGATCGTTTTTCTTCGGGACTCAAGATTATACGGCTAGCTTTCGCGACGTTGTAATACTTCTATTGGAAACAAATAAATACGCCGAGGCTTTTTTTTCACAGCGACTATACACGCCGTTACACGCATATATACGGCGCGTATTCTCTCGTAAACAAAAGAGAGAAAGATATAGGGAAGCAGCTTTGCGCGCGTAGGCGCAGACGCATATTTTCGAATAAAGGATATAAGCGTCTGTATTCGCGGATTGTCGATCGGCCGTCCTGTATATATACGCGACAAGACTGTTTTACAGCCACATAGTCTTGTGAACGTGTACAGGCGGGTGTACGCGCATCAAATGACATATTTTCCCGTGGTGCACGGCGCCGGAGAGAGGAGAGAGAGAGAGAGCGTCATTCCGAGCCGTTTATCAAAGCTTTATGACCATTGAAACCAATGGCCATTTCGTCCTATATTAAATGTATACATCGTGTACGCTCCGCCGGGCCTGTGTTATTTTTTTAATCACCGCGCGCCACCCGAGTACGCGAGTAATTAAGCCCTATGCACACACACACATCGAGCAGCAGATATAGGAGAGCCTTGCAGATATTCCCTTTTTTTCAATCCGCCGCACCAATACGTATATATGTATACATGTATCGATCAGCGTTACAACGCGATGCCAGGAATTTATGAAGTTCGCGACCATCGACCGGCCTTCTCTCTCTCTCTCTCTCTCTCTCTCTCTCTCTCTCTCTCTCTCTCTCTCTTTCTCTCGCTGCAGAGAAAACATGGATTCGACCCGGAAGATTTACAGCGTTCGCATAACGTCGGCTAAATTTTTGAAGTACACGCGCGCGCTTTTTTTTCAAAATCGCGCGCCTCCCTCGTATGTATATACCCGCACGTATCGATAGGCCATGAATTAATGTCGTGCATTAAAGGAGGAGGGGGGGGGGGAACGTTAAATCGTATAATTTGATGAAAGCGCAGGCTGCTTGCGCTGCGCTCGCTGATGGACGCCGGTAATCACAGCCGGGCGCGTTTAACGTCCCAGTGAAATACGATTACAGCGCGAGAGCGACATCGATATATATACACACGCTGCTGCTACTGTTGCGGCGCGCGCGCGCGCTCTGAATTTTATTATAAGGCGGGAGCGAGAGAGCGCGAGCCGCCGCGTGGTGCGGTACGTACTACGTTTCTCGATTTCCCGCGCGCGTATGTAAAATGTTAATCCATCCGCGCTGCCAGCGTGCGGTTTCCTCAATTATACGCGTGTACTCGACGCGCACGCGTCATGGGAAAATTGCCGCCGCTGTTTAAGTAGCTTCCATAGAGCGGCAGACGCACAGAACAAGAAATTACAGTGTGGGCGCGCGCGCTCGCGGCAAATTCAAAAACGGAGATATTTGCATAAAAGCGAGTCTATAGAGAGTCGCGCAGCTGACAATTAACATTTGCGCGGAATAGTGTGCGGTTGAATGCAGGTCGTTTGTATTAGTTTAGCCTCGATATAAGGGGATTTCAATTTGTGCACGGAGCGCGGACCATTCTCTCTACGCGCAGTCAGCTGATGATTTTGCGAGGTAGTTTGGCCTCGAAGAATATTTGGGCATTACTATGATTTTGGAGAAAATTGTGGAAAATTAATGTAGTTTCGAAGAGTACATTAAATTTGCGGGTAAAGTAATTTTTGTAGGAAATTATGGAAGAAATGTAGTTGGAGACCTTGGAGAATATTGCCACGCTTTCTCCAACGTTCAAAGTACGAATCTCATCGAACTTTAGAAAAATAGGGCAATCAAATTGAAAAACGACGACGAATCTGAGAACCGTATCTACTTTTTAATAGCTCAAAGAGAAATACCCAAAGTCAAACTTTTTAAACGGATATTTATCGCACGTGAAACAGCTAAATCGTGCGTTATATTCCAACCTGGAAAGTCATCCTCCATCTCTGAAGTCTCACGAACAAATTACGACAACGAAAATATATAAAAAAGCTCCTCACGCACTAATCCAAAACACATAAACATTGCGTTTATACACAGCCTTTACACCCGACGCTTTCACAATATCTTTCAGTCCCGTACCCGCCTCGGCTCTTTGAAACACCGTTAATAAGCTCCTTAATCATAAAAGTTTCACAAGCAACGATTACCAAGAAGCATTAATTACTTGGAGTAAGTAGTTAAAGTCGGCGAACGGTCAGCCTATACGCACGAAAGCACGACTTTTTACTTTTTTACATATCGTGCTCTGGCAACGAGCCGTCGTGCTTTAAAAATGTACATTCAATTCGTGCGTTAGGCGTGTCGCCGCGCGAGTGGAGAGAGAGAGAAAAAAAATAATGAAAAGTACACAGAGGGAATCTCTCGGCGATCAGCGGCTTAATTCCAACTCATTTACGCCGCCTCGACAAGCCAGTTATCGCGAAGAAAAGCCCTGTCACACAGCGCGCGGCTTTAAGAAGAAGAAAAAAAAAATAAGCGGCGCGCAGAGGGCGAAAGAAAAAAAAGGAAGCAGCGAGTAATATCCGCAGCGGTAGAGAAGAAGAAAGTAACCGCGCGAGCAAGCAGAGAGAGAGAGAGAGAGAGAGAGAGAGAGAGAGAGAGAAAGAGAGCCGGCCGGCACAAAAAGCCAGAAGAGAAAGGAGGCGACTCTGCAGAGGACAACTACTAAAGCGCAGGCGGCCGAGAGAAAAAAATTGCCGGCCACCTATATATATAAAGCAGAGAATTAATTACAAGTGCTTTGATCCCGATCCAAGCGCGCGCTCAGACCGACTTGGAATCCCGGCAATGTCGCAAATTGCCAAAAGCAAAGGATTGGCGCGAGGAAAAGCTCTCTTTCTCTCGTTCTCTACTTTCACGTTGTACAGAGAATATACAGAGCCGCGGGGCGCTAAGACGCATAGTGGCAAAATATATACAGAGAGACGTGACCGTCCTCTGAATCTAGATTCTAGCGAGACTTATATATTCGCGGGTCGGCGCTCGCTGTAGAGTAGGGCTTAATTTTTATCTAAAGTCAGATTAATCGATGTATTACACAGTCGTTGCGTCACTGTGCGAACAGACTCCATCGTTCTCGCCTGTCAAACGCAGCAACAGTATGATTTTGACGTGGCTATCCTCCGGTACATACTGTGCGCGCAGAGTTGAACCTCTAAAATATTCTGTATTCGATTTCCGAAGGTCGATAATTGCATTTTCAGCCGCGTTTATAAATGCCACGAGCGCAGTCACGTTGTACCGACGAAACTTAATAAGGAAGTATGAAAAAAGCTTCTGGATAAAACTGTTTCCGATCTATTCTCGTCGTTTCTCGACGCGTAGCCGCGGCCCTGCAGTATTGACTCGCGCCGGGCCGCGCTTCCCTATCCTCAAGTGCATCGCCGTGACGCCCGAGCGTCTAATCGTGGCAAATGAGGTATGACGCGCGCATCTCAGACGTCGGCCGCAGGCGACGCTCGTCAGCTCTCTCGCTACATACACATTTATTGAAAAATTGAAACTGCAATTTTCGAGTCGCTCGCGGTTACGGCGTTATCGCGTCGCTCCATCGTCTCTTCTATCGAGCGCGAGATGGCATGCGAGAGCTTGACGATAAAGCTTCCTCGAGAGACAGAATACTCCTCGCCGATGTACAATTGCGCGTGTATGCGGGTAGCAATGATGATAACGAGTCGTTGGCTTCGATAACGCGAGACAGTACGCGTGATGTGTGACAATACACGTATGGATATAAGTACACGAGGCAGCGATAATAAACATCGCTGACTCGGCAGCAAGAAATTCCTGGCGGAGCTGCTTTGGCCAAAGGAAGAAGCAGCTCGATGTATATAGCGCGCAGGCGAGCTGCAACCACCTTCGCTCTATCGGTTTTACGTCAGGGCCAGCTACGGGGAAAACAGTCGCATCGGACGCCGACTACCTGGAGGTGTGACAAACGATAAATTTCGCTTCCCCTTTTATCTCTCGCGCGTTTTGCGCTTGATCCATCTCTCTCTCTCTCTCTCTCTCTCTCTCTCTCCCTCTCGTCCTTCTTCAAATTGATTTCCTTGCTCTTAACATTACTGCGTGAGCGCAAATCCGTCGGGGCTTTCGCGAGATTTCAAATTATCGGAAATATCTCTCTTTTTCGAAGGAGAGAGAGAGAGAGAGAGAGAGAGAGAGAGAGAAAGAGAGAGAGGGGGAGAGGAGGCAGAGATCTCGTCGACGAGAGGTGCAGCGCCGTCAAAGAGGATAGTCGAGAGCTTTCATCGAGTGGGACGAGAGCAGCCGCGGGATTCTTTCTCTTTTCGAGGATGCGAGCGAGCGCTCATCAGTCTGCTTCGTCGGTATTTTACTTTCGGCGTTCCTTTTGTAGGCGTCCTCGCGTGTGAGAGCTGAATTTTCTTCCTCTTTTTTTCCTGTTTTCGACGTGATTTCGACTTTATTTTCATTTTTTTTTTTGAGCCGAATAGGGTGAACGAAAGTAATAAAAAGGCGGCATTTCACTATTCAAACAAATGTTTTTCCTTTATAACCTTATCATAAGACTCATTAGCAATTTGGATAGAATTTCGGAGGCTCATCCTTTATCCACAATCAAGACATTTTTCGTATTTATTTGAATAACTCTTGTACATCAAAAGATATTAGTTTATCTCTATATGTACCATGGAGAATATCTGTACTATTTTTAGCCTTTATTAACTCGAATAATAATAGCACACTAGCACAGTTCAGATTACTAACAAAGACTAGCACGCTTCAGATTATCAGGGTAGACTAGCGCAGATCAGATTATCAGGGCAGACCAGCGCAGATCAGATTATTCCATCGGAAAGTAGCATATTTTATAATTTAAAAAAAAAGTAGCACGGTTCAAATTTTGCAGCGAAAAGTAGCACAGTTCAATCGACCCTCCGCGCTGCATAGATTTCTTCAGCGAAGACTAGCTCATTTCAAAATTTTCAGCGAAGAGTAGCACAGTTCACGCGGCTCTCTGCGCTGCTTAGATTTCTTCAGCGAAGACTAGCTCATTTCAAATTTTTCAGCCAAGAGTAGCACAGTTCAATCGACCCATTGCGCTGCTTAGTTTTCTTCAGCGAAGATTGGCTCATTTCAAATTTCTCCCGCGAAAACTAGTACAGCTCAAAAATTCTAGCGAAAAGTAGCACCCTTCGATTTTTCCTCCCCAAGACTAGCATATAGTTAAATAAATTATGTGGTAATTTCTGAACTACATTGATTTTCTTTAATGAAATAATTTATGCACTCAAAAATTAGGTAGTCAATCCCTCAGTGAGTTTTAGCTCACAAATAATCACATCTTTTAATCTTTCAGAAGACAAAAGATATACCAGATCCCAAAAATAAGTATTATTAGTATTCTGTAGAAACGATATCAAAATAAACTTGATCATTATTTTTGAAAATCACGTCAGATGTATCATACCAATTTTGAAGATTAATGGTTGAACCAGTTTTGAATTTTTTAAAAGTATAATTTTCTTCAAGCACTAATCTTCAAAATTGGTATGGTACATCTGACCATGGCTTTCCAAAATAATTATCAAGTCTATTTTGATATTGTTTCTACAGAATACTAATACTCCTTAAGATCACTGGCGGCAAATCCATATTTTAGGGGTCTCCTATATCTCTTGTCTTCTGAAAAATTAAAAGATCTGATTATTCGTGAGCTAAAACTCACTGAGGGATTGAATACCTAATTTTTGTGTACACAAATTGTTTCATTAAAAAAAAATCAATTTCAGTCAGAAATTAGTACATAATTTATTTGACTGTGCTAGTCTTCCGTAGTAATCTGAACTGTGCTAGTCTTCGTTAGGAGCGACGATATATCCTAGACGTAGAATTTTCAGTCCAAGTCCTTAAGAGTAAGGCACGCAAAAATTCTAATCCGATTATTTCTCCGTATAGATAAACGTGATCTGCGAGCACGCGTCGATAGGCAATTTTGCCCTGTAACGCGACCGATTTTCCAGCAGGATACAGCGAATTCCTCTCGAGGCTCTCGCCCGTATGAAAAATGCACACGCAACGCACGAGAGGAATAGATTGTTGAAAAATAGAAAGCACAGGCGACACCAATCAACGAGAGCTATCTCTCGCTTCCCCGTCGTAACTTTCCCTCGTCGCGCCGGGAAATAAATAGCTGATAAGCGTCGCGTCGATATCCCCGGCTGGCTCTCGCTCGCTCGGTCGCGCGAGCGGCAAAATCAAAAGTCCCGAGAACGGCGGGGATAACAGCCGCGCCGCGCGGAAAAGGAAGAAGCGCGCTGCGCGATCCTTTGTCCTGCTTATCGAGCCGTACGTACATACATACATTTCGTGCATGTGTATTGTATATGCAATTGCCCTCTCACTGCTGCTGCTGCTGCTGCTGCTGCACAAATCCTGCGATCAGCGCGTCGCACGACTGCCCTTACAAATGCGCGTGTTTTTATTAAACTTTTGCGCTTGCAGCGGCTGACGATCCGCGTATGCGAGTATGTGTGTGCTCTTTTTAATACCAGGGATTATATGCGGGGCAGTGCGAAATTAATGTTCGACGCGTGCGCCGCGCCGCGCAGTCCAAGCGTGACGCACCTGCCAGCCGTGATTCATGCGTTATTTCTCCTTGTGAATATTTAAAATTTTAAAGAGTTGCTGTTTTCTCTCGCGTTCTTTGCGGGCCTACGCGCACTTCGCAGATTTAATTAAACAAATGGCCGCGAACATCACCCCCTCCCCCCCCCCTCGATCGCGCGCGTTTGAAATCTTCACCAAAGCTTTTCATTTGATTAATTCGCGCGGGCGCGCGTGTGCCGGAGACGCATCGCGTACGCGCCCGAGCTAATTACCTGGCATTAATTAATTTTTGTGCACCTTTTCGCACCCCCGCCAGTGTTGGGCGCTCGAACGCATTGTTCCACCTCGTCGATGCGTATAATCGACTCTCTCGCTCGTTCGATGGGGGGGGGGGGGGTTTGAAAGTATAAAATCGAAATCTTTTTTTGCGAACATGGGCACGGCAAGCGTTTCTCGGAATTAAAAGTTTCCAAATGAGCGATTCTTTCTCTATCGACATTTCTGTATACATCTCGGGATAACAAGGCTTCGTCCGTTTACACGCGGAAAATGCCGAAAACGAGGAAAAGTCGAGGTATAATAGCGGTATGCGTCTCCGATAGAGACAATTTATGTATATGCCATACACGGAATGTACGAATACACCCATATAGAAGAATACAAAGTCAAAACGGATATCGCCGAGGAAAAAGAAGGCAAGGGAGAAACAAGGCGAGTATACGAGTTCTCGACCCGCAAACTTTTTGTCAACTTTCTTCGCGCGGCTATACAAGCACAGCAATATTTCTGTTTGTCGAATAGTTTCGCGAGACTTTGCTTCTCTCGCCCTCGTATATTCCATAACAACAATAATACGTCAAGTCCTGCGCCTTATACTTTTCAAAGCCTCTAGCTCGGTCGATTTCAATCCAAGTTCTCGATTGGGGGCAAATAGATGCTCTACAGAGGCGATTCGCGCGGAGTTTCGCTGTTTCCCTCGAAATATATATTTTTTTTTTATTTATTTATTCTAAAGTATAGTAGCTGCCCGTTTTCAATCAAATGAGCGCGTCGTAATATAGCGAGCCATCATTACAATTGATTTGATTTTTAATTAGCTAATATATGTGAAATCGTAAATACCTTTCTGACGTACACTCCCGCATCAAACTCGAGAAATATACAATGCCCAATGTCGGGCAAACTATTGTTAAACGTAGCATTTATCGGAGGCAGCGTTGCGTATCTCGCGGTCGAAGTTGATCCCGAGAGCGATTCTCGAGAGCGTGTGTATCACTCGATAATGCTCCGTATATATATATATAGCTATATGTATACAGCTGTAGACCGGGCTATATATAACGGGAGCGCGCGCAGCTCCACGAACTAACTTTAAGTGCGTTCTAGTGTCGCCTACAGCCGACATAAATTTCGCGCATTGATTATACACACGTGTATATGTATATACGGGTGTGAGGTGGGCAGGCGGGTGGGGGAGGTATATACGCGAAAATGTCACCTGTAATACATTTCCAATCCGGGCGGTTGCGCGCGCGCGCGCGCTCTCGCAAGAGGGAATGAAATTATACGCTGTCGCGCAATGAAAATCCGAATGGCTTACATATTTCACGTACATAACACGATATAATTTCGAGTTATGCCCGACTCGTGCGCGTTATACGAATATATACATATCACGGCTTCGTGTAAGGGACGCGCGCGATAGCGAGAGAGAGAGAGAGAGAGAGAGAGAAAAGGCTCGCGCAAAATTCGCCGGATGAATCAGAGTAATGAAGTCTCGGCGTTCCTAACTGAATTCCCGGTATCGTTATGCCCTTGGAAACTTTGATGTTATCCTTGAGAACTCTCCGGAGGGGGCGGGGGTTACTGCTCTCCCCCGCCGCCCCAGCACTGCAGCTCTGAACCAGCCGACGACTCGAGTAAGACGGAAAATGTGCAATATTACATATAGCGGGTAATTAAAGATATCGAAGATTATATCGTGGGCTACATTAAATCTCAAATCCAGGATATAATACATGTCGAGATGCGTGAGTGTGTGTGTATACATATATATAAATAATATATATCTTAGACATCGATTTTTCGAGCCGTCATCTCCAGACACACGATCTCACCCTATTCCTTTCGTTCACGGATAGGAGATGTATATGGTCGGTCGGGAGTAGGGGGCTAGGCTACTCTCGATCCAGCTGGCTGAGAAGTCGAGTCGTCTCTCTCTCTCTGTCTCTGCGCGTAGTCCCTCTCTCTCTCTCTCTTCTTTGGAGCGCGTGCCGGAGGATTAGAGCAGCGGAAAAGCCGGTGTATAGCTGTACTCGTTACGCTGCAGCGGCTCGGACGTGTCTGTGATATCTGGCTCAAAGCTCGGAATTGTGTGGGTCTCGTGGCGTGTGCGAGAGCCTTTTGCCGAAAGTCACGGACGCCCAGAATGGAGCCGGAGCGTCTTTGAAGCGGCGTTATTACGCCGTCGCCGCCGCGCGCTGATATGTTCTCTGATTATGCGGGTTGTGCTGCGCCCGTCTCGCTGTATATAAGGAGAACTACCATTTTTGTTCGGCTATACTGGCCGGATTATTTTCCGGCTTTTCCCTCGTTTCTTCGCGTTGCGGATCGGGAATTATCTAACCGTAATGAGCTCGAGAGAGAGAGAGAGAGAGAGAGAGAGAGAGAGAGAGAGAGAGAGAGAGAGACAGAGAGAGTTAGACCGGGACATTTATAATTCAGACGAACGAAGCTATTCCGGCGCCAATGCGCACGCGGGTTTTCTCTCTACCGTCGCATTCGAAATAAGAGGATGTCGGGGATTGACATTAATTTCATTCGGACGATCACGTTAGTTCTGATTTTCAGTTCGTCGACGTCGCTTTATTAAAGCCCACCGCCGGAGATATTCTAAAATAATTCACGTGGCGAATACAATATCGCAAAGTCTCGTCCGAAGCGAGTCTCGATCGAAGTCAACGACTACTGCGAGTGGTCCTCAAATGTTGAGCTAAAATGATTTTAAAATATTTCTGTTCCTCTCCATTCATGGATCGAATACAAATTTTTATTCAGCAATGTAATACTCAAAAATTAGTCTTCCAGCTAACGAAGCTAATCAAATGTCGATGAATCATTAGTGGATACTACGGTCAAAGCAAGACGGGTCTCCTGAGTAAAACTGGGGACTTCTCCTTCAAATCTCTCTCCTTCAATGCTCTCAAGCTATTTTAATCATTTTAATCCCAGTCTGCTTGCTGTGCAACGAACTCGTGTGACTCGCTTTATCGTTCCCATTGGTTTCGCGTGTCCATTAAACTGATCTCAGACTGACTCAGGTCATGGTTGGCTTCTACAACGATGAGACGGATGAGACAGTAAACGGTCGAACAGTTACTCAACTCTGCTGAAAAGTATTTTATATTTGCGCGCTAATTTTTCTGTAAGTAGGTATATCCAACTTGGAATAGAAACATTTATTCTCTAGTGTGCGTTTATTAAAATCTTTTCAGTATCAGCAAATTAAGCGCATCTTGCGCCAATAACTCGATCTACAAGTACTTCATCGCTGCAGCGCAATTAATGCTCAACGAACAGAATCAATCACCGCAACGCTGCGGTTATTCCCGAGAGCGCGCGGGAGTAGCTCATTTCGAGCGATGAGCCTTTATAACAGACTTGCACATACGTATATAGTGACATAGTGCAGTTATAGCAACGCGAGGAGAAGATTCGTCGTCCCAACAGTCGTGATTCTATGTATTCAGCAGCAGCTTTTGGCTTTTGCGGCCATGGCGCAAGATGCTTCTATAGCGCATCATTTTGCCGTTGCGTTTGATGAAGAGCTGCAGCTGCGTTTCCCTGGCAAATGCACTCATGGTATACTCTTGTTATTATGCTCGGGTATTATTAATATTGCGAGAGATCTAGAGAGAGAGAGAGAGAGAGAGAGAGAGAGAGAGTGAGAGTAGGATAGATGTGTTTTGATTGTTATACAACGCTCTGAAAGTCAGACAATTTAACGACAGCTTTATTGCTCGGCGCGACAATTTGCCGCTGCAGCGTAATAAAGTTTTCTAATGGAAAGCTTGGAATACTTTGTTAAGGCGCGAGCTACACGACGACTACATTTTCGATTCGAGTGTATAGTTTCAGCTGTTTCATTTTTATTATCTTGATAATATTCAAAGTCAAAGCGCGAAAGAAGTATAAAATTTGCTAAAAATAATGAGATTTCAAACGTGAGCGCACGGAAGGAAAAAAAGGTGTATATAAACGTCATCTCTCTAACTACTTTTTCGCCCTGCAAATCTTCGCTCAAAGAGCCTCTCTCTCTCTCTCTCTCTCTCTCTCTCTCTCTCGCTCTCTCTCGCTCTCTTTCTCGCTCGCTCTCTCTCTCTCCTTCTGGAATATTTCATTTCGCTGCACCTTAATGATTTTTTCGCAGTAATTAATTTAATGAAAATGGCGAGAGATCCTTTAAGAGCGAGTACCTTTGCAAAAAAAATTATGTGTCTCGCATAATATATCATGCGCACGCGTTTGAATTTCATTTACGAACAAAAGTTTTAATTATATTTTACTATATAACGGGACTACCTCTACTGCTACTGCAAGCTTCTTAAGAAAAAAATTTGGGAACCCAAAGAAGTCCAAAAATCCAGATCTGACCGAAACCGTATTTTCGAATGCGCGAACTAAGGAAAAGACAAAAAAAAATCGAAGAAAAGTAGTTGCAGCCAAGCCAATTACGAAACAAGCCATCAGAGAGTCACGGTATCAGTCGAAATCACCCGAGTGAGAAAATTCGGAGAAGTAATTAAGAGATCTTCCAGTGTACGTGTATCTCATCCACACATACATACATACATACATATACACACACATACACTAACACACACGCTCACTGTCTCTATCTCTCTCACTCCGGCGTAGAGTAGGCGAGCAGCGAGAAACAGACGTCGTCGCCGAGTAATTTCCCCGAGGCGCGAAAGCCGATATCCCTACGCCACGACAAGGAGGCGACTTCGTATGCGGCGAAAGTCCGCGAAACGCGACACCCAACGGATATAAAGTAGCCGCTCGGGCGGACTCTACGCCTTGGGAGCGCTTAGGGCTTTTCCCCGCCGCCGAGCGCGCCGCAAGTGCAAAATTATTATGCATGAGCTTCTGCTGTACGCGCGCGCGCGCGCGTGCGCCTCCTCGATGTGTGCGTGCGTTGCGACGATGGATGTCCTTGAATTAAAGCTCAGACTCACGTGTGTTACCGCTGCTGCTGCTGTCACGGTGGGCTTAATTTTAAAGCCTCCCGTAGCGGTCCGGAGCTCAATTTGTTTCAATTCTTTCGTCCCGCGACGAATCGTGCTTTTGTTATACGCGTATATTATAAGCGAGAACTGAGGCGCCTATACATACTGCGCGCGCGCGCGCGCGCGACCGAGATTGAGTATAACTTTTTAACTCCACTGCTCTGCGAGAGTATAATGTATAGGGGGTAAGAATTAATGAGGCTATTAGACTCTCGGTTACGATGTGTCAACGAATCTTTTTTACGCTGGACTTGGGAAGCCACCGCGCGAGCGAGTAGTTAACGGTTTTTATTTATCTTTCTACTCCTTTTTTAACGACAACACTTTTCCTCGCTCTCATCAACCCGTATATACGAAGAATTGGATTTTTCCTCGAGCGAATATAATGCGTGCGTTGCATCTGCTTTTTTTATCGTCGGTTTCGCGCAGGAAAAAGCTCTACTCGACTCGAAGTTCGCCGTCTCTCAGCTGCATCAACACCGCGCGCGACGGTTGCACTCCGCTAATTCCGCCACAATCCCAAGAACTACAATTACTTCAATTACCCAAAACTCGCGGCGGCGTCGGCGGCGTCGGCGGTGGCGGAGTCGCGCTGGCCTACGGTAAATCCAGCTTTAGTAACAGCCACGCGGTGCCCGTCTGGGCGCGCGTATCGCGGGACTTTGCAACACAGAGTGGCGCGCCATTATAAATACATTCAATTAACCTAATTACAGACCTTAATCCGAATTACTGCGAAGCTTTCGAAAACACTCTGTTTCTGGCTTCTCGAATCACAGCTCGCTCTATACGCAATGCACAGCACAGTCAATGGGTGCACGACCAAGAGTCGAGAGGTTGATGTTCATTCTCTTCCACTCTCTGTCTATCTATCTTTCTATCTATCTATCTATCTATCTCTCCCTCCCGTTTTTCATATAACTTTAGCCATTAGTTAATTTTAACGTGACATGATTTATTATATTTCTTTTTTTCTTTCTCATTTCTTTCTATTTTTGTTGGTCAAATCGATATTCATGTTATATTTTATACGCATAGTGCTTGTTTCGCGAGTTTGAGCAATTCTTCTGTTGCATTAAGATCATTGATAGACAACGGGATTGATTTTAGATTAATGGCGATTTTGTATCCCCCTTTTGTTTAACCCACGTAACCCTTTGTCTTTAATCCCTAGTCATATAGTCAAATCCAGAAAATTTTGATCTTCGATGTACACATTAAGTATAAATACCAAAATAATTGCAAAATGTTCTGTAAGTTGCAGAAAAATATTGTAGATAATAAACGTATGAAAAACGAAGTAAGTTTTAAAATAAAAAAATAATAATAAGAAGAAAATCAGTAAATTTTGGATAAAGCACTCTTCATTTCCTTTTACAATTTGTTCTGCTGCGCGAATGCGGTTTGGAAGTTATGGCATTAACGGATGTTTTAGTATTATGCAGTTGCGGCTTGCCACTAATCGATGCATCAGTAAACGAAAGCTATTCCAGACGCAAAAACGAAGAGATGTAGCCACGTCTTGTTAATGTGCGTCTGTGATATGCATGAAATTAGGCAACCTTTAAAGTATAATTGCATAATTCGAGCAAACTTCATTCTTTTGTTTCGCGTGATTATTAACTACTTTATTCTTTAAAGCTTTTGATGAAAATATGCTGGTAACCGATGATTGTATAAAAGAGTAGACATTATAAAGGAAGATAAATTTGATAACAGACTATCGATACTGTCAAACAAAATAACGTCGCGATAACAAAGTATACCGAAAATAATTCATGCATCAAACATGGGCGTACGTAATAATAAAAAAACATCGCACAATTATTATAATTAACGGGTTTTCTTTAGTTACGAACTCAGTTAAAAATTACAGATTTGTAAAAGTTTTTTTTTGAATTTTAAAGTAAGACAACATATTTTTAAATAACTGAATAAATACGAAACAATGTTGTGCAAATCATTTGTCTTACAATTTTTCTTATCGGCAATGCTTATAAGCTCAGTGGATTTTCCCATATACATATATAGGAGAATAAAAATGACGCGACGCGATCAGAGAATGTAAGGATCCAAATATACCTATATACATGAACGTGCGGCGGTGGTATACAGACCCCACGGGAATTATTTACGAGGCGGAACGCGCTCGCTCACGGAAATATGAACTTGGACGGAGAGTCGATTCGAGATGCTCGGCAGCTTCCTTTGCTGGGGAGAATACCTCGACGACGATGGGGATGATGCTGTATACGTACTCACTGCCAGCTTTATTTATACGCTTGAATATTCGGGATTTTTACGCGGAACTTTTTTTATGCATACCGACGTGCATGCCATGCGGGATGTACGATAAAATTAATATAGTCACTATACGCACGTTATACGAGAGGGGTGTTAATTAAAAATTTAAATTTCGCGCTACACGATTCGCAGCATCTGAAATAACGGCTATTTAAATTGCGGCACTGCAGTTGTCGCGGTGTCACGTAATTATCTATATCGTTTTGCAAAAGTTTCACACGCTCAAAGAAGTATTATAATAGCTCGATGAGAAAAGTTCGATTAATGCAAAAAAAAGAGATCGCATTAATCAAACTTTTCTCGTCGACGGCTTTGTAATATGAACTCGCTACTTTGTAAAATAGTGGATTAAACCAAGTAACGGAGGGCAACTATACGTACTTATCGTGATTTATTGTAATCTCATCTATATATTCTTGCGGTTTACAATAAAAAATGAGTTATTCGCTTCCATCCGCTACATATTGCGGCGCTCAATTTAAATTACGAATGGACTTTCCAACTCTTTTAATACGCCTAACAGACTAAGGGAGAGGGCGAAACAAGAAACAAGCCGAACCTATGTGCCTACTCTCAGTCATCCTCGAATCCGCGATATCTGACTTACAAAGTACCGGGGCTATAAATTAATATCAAGTCAAATATCTCCGAGACGGTCTTTTTAAAGCCGTCCCTCTTTCTCCCGCGCATTTTTTATAACCCCCTGCCGCGGCGGTGCTCGTCTTTCTTCCCGCGCCAACCTTAAACTTTCTTTCCGTCTCTCTTACGGCCGAGAGAGAGAGAGAGAGAGAGAGAGAGAGAGAGCGAAAGAGAATCTCTGCGTTTCGCGGCTCTATATTTTTCCGGAATAATCGTCCGATCGTTATTGAGCTACACGAGCTACTGAAGTTGTACGTCTGTGTGTTATTCTCCTGACTAATGTTCCACTCCCGGCAAAGCTACTTCTTTTGACGTAACGAGAGATTTGATTTAACGTTATTTGTTAAATTCTGCGTGGTCTTGAGAGCGTAAGGCAAAAATTAAAAGTTTTACCATAACAGTTTTTTATACAAAATGAAAAATTGAAGTTACTTCATCATTTCGAGCCAACAGTATCTTTCTTTAATGCCGACGTTTCAATTCAAACCTAGGACTCCTCATCAGAGTTTATTATAACAATACATAAAACTTCTTTAAAAGAGGGACAAAAGACGATTGTTTTTGGAAGTTTTTTTCAGAATTTTTATACAAAATATACAATGTTGCTCACGTCACATAAACAAATTTGTAAATATAAAATTTTAATCTTAATCTTAATGGTTGTGTTCATCTATTTATTTTTATAGGTCTAAAAAATATATATTTGACATGATGTAATCTTTACACAAAATTACCGTTACACAAGATACAAAAATTAAACAAAATTAAAGCTAAATTTAAAAATCGCACACCTCTCACTCTCTCGCAATTCACACAAAACTTTCGCGTTATTGTAGTTAAATAATAAAATATAAATAATGGATGAATAATAAAATATAAAAGAGAGAGAGAGAGAGAGACAGAGAAGCAAGAGACTTGGCCCGGGATTTAAATGTCAAAGGAACGGACAAAACGCGCTAGTAATATTTTTCGCGAACGTATATTATAGACGTATATAGGTATCATCGATATTCCGAATCCATCCGATCCATACGTATACACTGTATATGTAACCGGAGGGTGCAGCTTGTGTATGTGTGTGAGTATGGGAGAGAGAAAAAGAGGCAGAAACGGAGGAGATCACAGAGGAGGAGACGACGCGAATCTCGAAGATTCTTGAAAGTTGAGGAGCTGCTGCTACTGCTGCTTGTATAGTGCTTTTACCCCCCAAGGGTGTGGGTGAGCGCGGAAGTGGGACTCGCGCGAGAAACAAGCTCCACCCGCGTGGATGTGCATCGCGGACGTAGTGTGCGCGAAGCTTTCGAGTTCGACGACGACGGCGACGGCGACGGCGGCAGCGGGGGCGGCGACGACGACGACTGTGAAGGGAACCGGAAGAGACTTTGCGCGCCGCGGAATTGCGGGGACTGAATATTGAAATGCACGATGGTTTGGAAGCCGAGCGACGAGATCAAATGGAATATTTTTTGCTTCGAGTCCTCTGAGGTTATGCGATGTGTATGGCCATTTTTCTTTTTTGCTTATATTCCTGACGTTTGCTTGATGGAGAAGGCTTTTCATATGCGTAAAAGAGTAACGTACGTGTTTTGTTTTCCGCGTTGCCTGTACAAGGAAGCTTTCTAGCAGTCGGTTTGGGAGTGGGTGCCTTCTGAGGCTTCAAAAATATTATTTTTTTTTCTCTACGCCTGTCAATCCGTAATTTTTGCAGTCTTTCGTATAACGATCCGAGTTAAAAATAAACATACAGTTTATCTTTAAATTCTTAAGAATATGTGTGGTTTTTTATTTTTTTATAAACATTTTTTATACACTTTATTGCACACAGTGTAGAAATATATTTAACAATTTATTTTAGGTGGTTTAACTGTATTTTACCATTAGCCTCGATCCATTAATATCATATTCAATATTCATTTCTAACCTTATATTCATGAGCTTGTTTTAAAAATGACAATCTAATAAATTTTAAATAAACAGAATTATCTGTCTTATATTTTATTTACTTACTGTAGAATGAATCTCTAGGGATACCGCCAATCGATTACGCACGAGTTACTCACCTGGAACAAAAAGAAAAATTACGGAAATTAATGATCGCATCGAATATGTAGAGTAAGTGCATAAAAAGCAACGGAACAGTCGTATCACCTCTCAAGAAAATCAATACGCAGATCTTGGCTGGCGCATACTCGAGGGACCTTATTAAAAAGCCGATGCGCGCATGCACTGGGAGAAAATATAACACTTACCATAAACATGCGACGCGTATACACTAAACCGGAAAGAGCCTCCGAATGATAAGGTCAGGAAGAGTATACAGGCGCGCAGTTAGAACGAGAAGCCGTGATTTCCGGGAGATCTGCGCGCGCGCGCGCAAGAGCGAGCTCGTACAAAAAGATGGAAAATTTAAATATCATCCCGGGCGAGTAAACGAAATCTCCGAATTCCCTCGGGAGCGATCAGCAAATATATGTAAATACACGCGGCGCGAGCTGCAGCGATATAGCTTCGGGTAGACGTATACATATATCCAACTATCTATACGCAATACGCTCTTCTCTCAAGATTGAGGGCTCGACAAAAAAAAGGTGCGAGACGCGAAAAAACAACGAAAAATTTGCCCCGCAGGTGGTACACGGCGCTCTCTCGGACTGCAATATACTGCGCGAAAGCACACACACTCTGTCCAAGAAAGAGTTATGGGGGGGGGGGGGGGAAAGAGAAGCGCTCGAAAGAAAACTCGCCGGCCGAGTCAACAAACGCATCGGATGGAGGAGCGGGAGCAGGGGGGGGGGGAGATGAGAGAGGAAAAAATAAATATACAGAAATGCGAAGTGTTGGAAGGTACTCTGTACGTATATACAAACACGCGGTGCACTTTTTTCTTCTACGAGAATCGCGCGTTAAGATAGAGTTCAACCCAGAAATTCCGCGGTCTGTATATATATACATAACATCCTCGATGCGGCGGTATACATATATTTGGCCAAAGTTCGCGATGTATAAAATACAAGGCGCGGGCTATATAGGAGAGGGCTCGTTTTGGAGTGCAAGCTCCGCGAACTCGCCGATAATTCCGTCATTCAGGAGGGACTGAAAAGCCAATTTCCGGGGCGAAAAGTCCGGCGCGCGCGCTCCGAAGTTAAAAACTAGTCCGGCTGATATAGCAGTCCGCGAAAAAGTGGTAAAGAGAGCGAAACGCCCGTCGCCGCCGCCGCGCGCATATATGACTACGCCGCGGCGCCGCCAAAAGTTAAGAGCGAGAGAGAGAGAGAGAGAGAGAGAGAGAGAGAGAGAGAGAGAGAGATTCCGGGTAAAAAGGAACTACAGTATACACACGCACAGGCACACGTATACGCTGAAACTTGCGCGTTGCAGCTAGTCGCAAAAAGAAAGAGACTTACATATACATCAGATACTGGGCGGGAGTTAGAGACTCGCGGGGGGCGCTCGGAAGTTTGCGAAGTGAATCTTGGATCGAGAGGCTGTGTGTCCTCTCATCTCTCTCGCTATACGCGCATCGCTTCCAGAATGCATTAGCGTCACACTCGAATATCTCTCTCTCTCTCTCTCTCTCTCTCTCTCTCTCCTTCGCGTTTATGTATCGCGTGCGTGCGCGCGCACAGACCCTTTTATACATTTTTCGTTCCCTTTTCTACTCTCCTCCCCCCCCCCCTCTCTCTCTCTCTCCCTCGGCACACCGTAAAAAAAATGATCGCGCGGCGCGCGGCTCAGCCTCCGCTGCACTCGCGCTTTTATTGTCTCTTATTTCCTGATTTTTCAGGCGCTCTCACTCGCGTCGTCGAGCTTTTATACGCTTTCTTTCTAGAATCTTACGGCTTCGTTTTGCGGAGCTCTCCGCGGAGCTGGAGAGTCGTACTTGTATTATCAATCGCGGCATATGTATGTGGAGGTAGGGAGACGGGCGAGGGCCCCGCGACGGGAGACGAGAGATGTAAATTTTTAAGCAGATGCGTTTATGAGGGCTTTTACGGCACGTTTGCGCTGAGTCATAGAAAAGGAGACGAAAGAGAGAGAGAGAGGGGGAGACGGGGGCTGTGCGATGCGAGCTTACATAGCGCGGGGAAAAGAGGTGTTACTTAAAGTGCGAAAGGGGCTTTGCGTTGTTTGCGCACCTACTTACGGATTTGTCATGGGGCTGCGGATTTTATGGTCGCATGACGCCTACGTCTCGACTACACCCCCCGAACCCATCACTGCCTATACACGAATTTTTACTCTCGACTACTGTTAATTCCTTAATCGATTCCAATTTGTAACTACTTACTCCCAAAGAGGACGAGGGCTTAGTTAAATGTAACGGAAATAAACGATGTCTCTAATTAAAACTATATTATGCAGCTTCAGAGTCTTGTCACGGAATCTTTACGTAGTGTGTGTAACAGACGACCCGCAAAGACACGACGATGTTTAAATTTTACTTTTCGAAAAATCAAGAAATGATTATTATGAATATCGTAAAATTTTATTTTTTACCAATAATTTCATCCCCACAAATTATCCTGCCGAACTTTTCAGTCGCAATGGCATTAGTCAGTAAAATGTTAAAACATGCGAATGAGATCTTTAAACCTTAAAATTTAAATATAAAATTTTCAATCTGACGTCGTTACTCTGCTTTATTTGCGATGTATGGATTCGATAAAGTATATCGAATTCAATAGACCGGCAATCACGCGTCTATCTCACTCACAATAGCGGAGCTCTATCTTTCGGGAGAAATTATACGGCTGCTATCCCGCTAACTTTCGGGAAAATCCATCTCACGAGAGCGGACGTTTACACTAGGCCCAGCCGTAGATCCGAGCCGTATATATACCTGTATATACGGAGTATAGCTCCAACTTCGATCGGTTTAAGACACGAGAAAAGCACTTGAAACTTACGATTGCGCCTTTACTGCACAGCCGAAATGAGACGAGTCACGTCTCGACTTCTATATATGACAGACACGTACGGGGAAGGGGGGGGGGGGATCGCGATCGTCCGTAATTGAAATACGTACGTTCAGCTTGATAACTACTGAATTTTCCCCGATAACCGATGTCGGAATTACGATGTCTAATGCAATATTTAGAAAATGCGCGGATTGGATCGATACGCTTGTTCAGTGAAATCAGATTCCGATATAAATATGAATGGGAGAGTCTGACGACTGAATGACACAAGAAGGAAAAGCTGTATAGCGATATAAAAAATTTACAACAAAATCGAACTAACTGTGTGCCTCGACAAGAACGAATCCGTAAGCGGCTCGGATATTCAATGATTCGCCTCGGTGGATATAAACGCTAATAATACGAGCAGAAAACCCGCGGTATGTATCGGTTAGCCTTCAATAAAAACAGTCGTACAGTTTTTATGCGCCCCGTGCTCGATAATCATCGCAAGAAACGATAATCGTCGCTTTGACATTATACCCACTTTTTTCCACGGCTCTCTAAAATAAACAACCATTCGCTCGTAATTACCACTTGGTTGAACAATTATGCCGACTTTCTGATGGAATTAAAAGTTTGTCCCGACGCATATATAGGCACGTGTCGTTGCGCACAATATTTTAAGACTAATAAAAAATATATTTAAATAGTTAAAAATTCTAAGTATTCTTGAGATTTTTTGCAAAGAGAAAGCTTTGTAACGGTGCAAATTTTCAAATCGATAATTTCCATGAATTCTTAGGTTTTGAGTCTTCCTGAGTCCGAAAAACGTGTTTTTGAAAATTGACGGAGTGTTGATGTATGTGTAGTTCGTTTATTGTTGTGCGAAAATTTTATTCACCATAACTCTCAAACGGATCGAATATCGAGCTCGAATTTGTGGACAATGGCACTTCTAACTTAGATCTGATTAATTTGGGGCGATGGTTTATTAGGCTTCTGGATTACTTTCGAAATGAATTTTTTCAAAAAACATTTTCAGCATGTTGCCAAAATACCAATCTAATGCAGATCTGAAAGAGCGTCAATTTAGTCAATTACGATCTACATGATCTAAGTAAAATCGTATGTAGTGGCTTTGCTTTCTCAAAGAGAAAGCTTTGTAACGGTGCAAATTTTCAAATCGATAATTTTCATGAATTCTTAGGTTTTGAGTCTTCCTGAGTCCGAAAAACGTGTTTTTGAAAATTGTACGGATGTGTGTATGTATGTACGTACGTACGTACGTTCGTATGTATGTGCCAAAAATTGTATTCACCATAACTCTCAAACGGATCGATATATCGAGCTCGAATTTTGTGGACATGTTATGGCACTTCTAACTTAGATCTGATTAAATTTTGGAGGCGATTGATGGTTTATTTTTCCCACCCGCCCACCCGTGCGAAGCACGTCTTTAAATAGCTTCCTAATTTGGTATGCAGCTGCTTTTACTCTACTACCCTGTCCTTTTTACTATCACCCCGCACTTTAATCTTATACCCTGCACTTTTTAATATCATCCTTCACTTTAGTCTAATACCCTGCACTTTTTTCTGCCATCCTTGCCTAACTGCCTTGCCTAAACAAAATTAATTGATTATACGCTACATTATATTTATACTATATAAGTACATGTTTTTTTAAAGTATAACAATAGTCAATTCTGCGTAAAGTTTTTCTTTGAAAAAAAGTATTTTTGTAGAATGATTTCGTGCATATATAAAGGTGATCAGTACTAGTATAAAGAAATGTTATTATATATTTAAATAAAATAGTACAATTTCAACAGGGAACAAAATGTATCATCTATTTTCAACAGAAGATTATAATTGATAAGTACAGTAATTTGACAGTGCCTAACTATTAAATCATAAATTTATTAATTGTTTAATTCAATTAACGTGTCAGCGTAAGATTAAACGAATGTTGTCGCTGTAATAGCAGACATTACTAAAAAGTAAAATAAATGTTGTCGCTGTAATAGCAGACATTACTAAAAAAGTAAAATAAAAGTTGTTAACACATTGTCGCTGAAACGCAGACTAATTTCAAGAAATTTAATTTTAATGCGTCATAAGAATCAATCGCAATCAATTTTGCTTTCTTAAAGACAAAGCTTAATTTTCTCGTTTTAATAGCAGATAGATATTGTCGCTGTAATAGCAGACATAGTATTACAAGAACATTAGAAAAGCATTTATGATGACATTGTTGAAATATAAATTAATTTATGGCCAATTTTAAACTCTCAACCGCAGCCGTGGCCAAACCTTACGTATATCCAATTCTGTACTGCTTATGTTCCTTTGAGAAAGCATTCTGCTACTCAGTTAGCAGCGGTTTTTTAGTTTCTCTTCGCTTCCAAGCTAAAAATCCAATATTTTGGTTTTGACAAGTGATTTTTTTATTTTTAACTTATCAGAGTAGCTCCATCTTGTTCTATAGAGTTTCGCAAGCACTTTTGTACTAAAGAAAGATATCTTCAGGAATTTTTTGGTAGTCGTAGTCCGGAGAGGAATTTCACTTTTGCTACTATTAAGGCATAAATGTATTGTAACATAGTTGCAACCTGTATATATGACTTTTAAAATTTTTTTTTTAAACTAGACAAAATTTTTTTAAAAAACTCCTATTCGTGTCTATAGTGAAAAATGCTTCCCTGAGAAGCTATGAATTTTTGAAAACCAGCAAAAAATGAAAAAAGACCTGATTTTACCAACTTTGACCTCCTGTAGCTCAGAGATAATCAATGCGAAAAATCTGAAAAAGTTCAGGGAAGTGTATTCCATCAAGTTGAAGTGATTTAATATGGTTGGAAAAAAATTTTAATTTTAATCGGTCGATTTCATAGACAATCACTTCCATATGTGTGTGTGTGTGTGTGTGTGTATACACTCTTATATATAAAAATCGGGCTGGCCCTAACACCGCGCGATCTCGGATACTACAGCATCCCGGAATTTATTGTGTCTGCTAAACATCATCCGAGCCCCTCTCGGGTCGACGATAGTGTCGAGCATAATGGTCCGCAACAACCACTGCAGTGCCTCGTAAAAATGCCCGATGGCTATCCTACAATAAACCTAGATATAGACTCGAGGTATACATAAATTTTCTATTTTTACAACATAGATACAGGAGAGCGAATATTTTCACGGCTGCGAGTTTTCTCCTCTGCATCAGCCACAGAGAGCGAGAGAGGAATAAATTCCCGACAAAAAAAAGGAGCGCTGCGCTCACTGCACCCACACCTCGATCAAGTCATACCTTTATCGAGCACGACTCGTAAAAAAGTCGAATCGACGTACGGCGGTGAAAAAAAAATATAGAGAGCGAGAGACCCTCGAATCCTTTCCCCCGTATAACACCTCGTCCAAGCTCGCGACAGCTCTCGCGAGGATTACCCTTCCGCTGAATCCCGTTCCATCTATATTACAGTATATATTTGGAAATCCCTTTAAAATCGACGGGTCGAGACACACGCCTTTCAAATTTTACATATTTTGTTCGCTGCAACGTAGTATCTTATGCCTGAGAATTAAGTAAGAATTCTAGAATTGAAGTATAATGATAATTCTGCAATCCGTACAATTGAATATCTATGGAGAGACGCGGAAGTAAAATTAATTTACGCGCAAGATCACGAAGAAAGCAAACAAAAACAGCTTCATTTATCCTGGTAGAATTTTTACGATGTTTCATTGTTAACGTGCGAACGAGTGTGCAAATTAAATGGCAGCGTTATTTATTAAGATTCATTTTTAGCTCCGCAATGGAATTTTAGTTCAATTTATCAAACTTGTGATAACCATCTCAAAAACGATCATCTTTGCAGGTGCATGCAAGCATGACTTTAATTTTATGTTATTGTATATATTATTATTAATATATAGTTTTAATCAGAAAATATCGCTAGTTTATCGCTGGCGAAATTCGATAAGAATTCTACCAGGATAAAAAGGAAAATCTTTTCTAAGCTGCTAATCATTGTGATCCAAAGTTATAAGAGTTTAAAATTCAAAAATAAAAAAAAAGTAACCCGAATACACCCGATTTTAAAAGGATCCCCACATATACGAACGTATCCGCGCAGACACACGTGCACGAATTCATCCGCGGCAGACGTGCGGGCGCACGCGAAATCGTCGCAACACCGCTTATATACCCTCTCCGCGGCGCGGAGGATGGAAACGTTTGCCATGTAAATGCACTTTCGATCGAATATGAAAATGTCGCCGCCGCCGCCGCCGCCACGGCTTCTTCTATCTGAATTGCGCTGCCGCGACGTAATTTTGATGGCTGTATAATGCACGTAATGACGGGGCAAAGCCGCTCCCGCGCGTGATTCGCCTCCGACAAATAAATTCTTCGCTCTCTTGTTCGTCCGCGTAGGTATATACAGGAGCGCGCATTGCGAGGTCCTCGTTAGAGGGCTCGCGTAATCCTAATCCCAGCTCGGATTTCGGGCTAGAGGATCAAAGAATCTCTACAAAGTCAGAGCGCGACGTGCGTCTCTTCGACGACGCTTCTTGCGGTGGATCTTCATAAATCGCCCTTCTCTCTCTCTCTCTCGCTCGCTCTCTCTTTCGTTTCTCGAGCTGCACGCTCTACTTTGAAAGTCTCTGCTTACGACCCTTCTCATCGACTCGATTTTCGTTTATTAGACTCGAGGGATAAGCTTGAGGTCTCTATATTTTTTTCTGTGTCCCTTTGAGCTTATTTTAATGAGACAATCAGGTTTTTATTGCGTGGTAGTGATAATTAGAGATTACAATATGTAAGTACTAATTGTTTTAGCGCGGAAAGGTTCGATAGCTATGTTCACACTAGTGTCTATATCATAGCTTGGTCTGAATTATTATTTTATAATATTGGATTTAGATATAGACTCAGCTTATGTAGCATCGACAATCTGCAATATTTGTCTGCAATATTTATCATAAAAGACTTATTCGATAATTTTAACATAAATTATTATTCCATATATCCCCTGTATATCTAGAACGTATCTTTATCGACTGCACGTACTATTTTAGCACAAAGCTTTTGTGGGAAAGAAGCGAAAAAATCCTGTCTTGGACGAAAAGAGTCGCTCCCTATCACACAACGAAAGCTCAATCTCCCTCTTCACTTTTAGGTGAAAAGTCGCTCCTCTATCTATACCGAATACTCGCGTCTTAGCAACTGGAGAGTCCAATTCCGAATGCTCGGATGCTTTGGTGGAGCAAAGACTTCTTTTGCTCAGATAAAAAATGTTACCGACAAGTAAAAAGTTTCGCATGAATGAATAACAACAATGAGGTGGTTGGAGACAGGCAGATATTCAGAGGAATGGGCTGCATCGTTGATTTCGAGCTTTATGATGAAATAAAACTATCAAAGTAGTGATAAGTATTGAAGTATTAATAAAACAGAATTGCAAGTTATAACGAAAGTTTCGATATGTTTCTTCGAAACAATTGATTGAACAATTGATTGAAAAAGTAAAAATTCAATTTAATAAATATATTCATTCAGTTAAGATTTTTTAAGATTTCTCAACTGCTCGTTTTAATAGTTAACAAACATAAATTATAAATTAACTGTGCAAGATTAAAATCGTAAGTTGTATTCATTCAATAGATATTCAAATATTTTTTAGTTTTTTTTTAAATTAATGCAACATTTATTTTATTAAACAGCGTATATACAAAACGTACAAGGACAATAAAAGCTAGAACAAGATTTATTTCCCGAAGACCAAGTTCTCACCTTGTCAAGGTATAATAAATGTACAATACGAACTTTCTGCGCACAGAATTTTTTTATTCATGAAGATCCTTTCTCACAATGTACGATTATTTGAGTATTATATGCGTTGTCTACGAATTATATTGAATCCAGTTTATAAACTGCGCATTGGGTTACTCAATTATACGAGTTCAAAATTGGAAATTCAACTTGTCTTTCCTTACATCCGCAAAGTTACGAATGAATATATTATGTACTCGTCGCAAAGGCGGCAGCATTATTGAGATAAAGCTCGCTGCACAATGCTGTGAAGTCTTTTTGCGGTAACTCAGCTTGAAAAATGACTCGAGTGGAAAATGAAATTTTCAAAATAAGTATAAATTACAAAAAAAAAAAAACAAGAAAGTTTGATCTAGCTCATCCAATTATTTCTTCCTACAGTGGTGGAGAGCAGGTTCTGCGGTTGCTCCAACGTCTCTGGTTCTTACGAGCTTGTCACCGGCTCGTGTAAAAGGAAATGAAATTGTTCAGGTAAACAAGACAGTTAAATAAAAGTGGATTCCCCGGAGACACGTCGCGTCGCTGCTACTGCTATGCTGTCTACGTGTGCCAGACACATGCGCGCGCGCTATAGCGCCAGTCCTTCACGGGAAATCAGCGACTCAATCAATTTTCCCTGTATTACCCCCGATATGCCGACAGGAGACGGCTACCCGACATGTAACCAACCGAGAGTGCTGTAAACACGCACATATACTTACTCGTAAGTATATAGCTATATGCATGTAAACTTGGTAAAGTAAAGCTCTGCAAGCTGCAACTCGAAGGTAGCTGTCTCGTTTTTTTTGCGTTCCATTTTCTTTCCACGCATTTTGCACCGCTGTATACATGTATACACTTCCGTTGAGAGAGCTGCGAGTTTTCTGCAGATGCAAATGTAAGGCATTACGGCAGTAAAAATAATTGATGGTTCGAAACAAATTTTAAACGAGATATTCAACTGAATAAAAGAACAAGGGAAATTTCGATTGAACATGTTGAAAATTCGGACCAGAATGCGTGCGGTCAGAAAGTTTTTTTGTAATTATTAATCACTTTGCAAAGTTTCACGCGCATGGATCGAGTACTTCAATGAGAAAAGTTCAATTAGTGTAAAACATCGCATGAATCAAACTTTTCTCGTCGGGGAATCGGAATGTAAAGTTGAGCAATTGCAACAAAGTGCAACTGTGCGACGTGATTCATTGTCATTTTTATTATACTCTTTGTAACGAGGTCAAATTTATGGATCTATTAGAAAATGGCGCGAATTTCGAATTTTAATTTCTAACCGCGTTCGAAATTCTCCTTAAATGCGTTTCATTATGCGGATCTACAAATTCTTTTTTCTAGTTAAGTCGAGAGACTGATAGGAAACTTTCAATTCATATAATGACCGTGAAGAAAGCACCAACGTTAAAAAAAATATCCAGTGCACCCTCGGCTATATCCATTTGGGGAACAATTTTTTTTTCTCAAGCCCGTAACTTTCTTCCCCGAAGCTACGTATGCCTCCGCGCGTTCATTCCAAGCCATTCGCGTGTTTTTCCCCCCACCGTTGCATTCAAGCTTATATACGTGTGCCATTACAATTTCTCGCATTCCCCGTCGCGGTACTACTTTCGCGACTTTTTTTTCCCTCGAGTTAAAAAAGAAAGCTCAGCGCCGAAAGATCGAAGGAGGCGCATATATAGTGTACGCGGAAAACTCATTTTCCAGCCTGGCAACTTTTCGGAATCGGTGTAAAGTGCAGAGAGCAGTGCCCGAGGGATATAAATTACGTCTGACGACTGGCTTAATAATGCTAATTCAGGAAAATTTGATCGACGGGGAAAAGGTTTGTCAATATGCACACGTAGATGTGGGGATCTCCGCTTGCTTGTATGTATGACGAGCCGGATATGGCGCAGTCATTTTTCTACGAGTTTTCTTGGATATTCGATTTTTATTGGTAATATTTTATGGTTTCTTCGCAATTGCGAGGAGTGCAGAGCAAAAGCAAAGTATGTATGGTTTCTTTCTTTTTTTATATATCCCATTTGTCTGCGGTTCGAATCGAAAAATAACGTGAAGTTTTTGTTTTGTTGAAATACACACAATAGCCTGCGCGAATCGAGTGTAATCAAGAGAAGAAGCACTCGCTCGATTCCCAATGCCTTGCGAACACGCCTAAACACACACACCTCAATTTCATTTTTCAATCAGCCCGTTTACGTTGCCGCCAATTCGTTCAATTTATTCGATTTCCTAAATGCAAGAACTGCTTAGACTATAATATAATATGAGTAAATACACAATATTCGCCCACATCAACTCGCGTGAACATATTTTTTATATACCTTGACCAAAATTTGTTTTCTTCATATTTCAACGTGTACTCTCATGAGAACAGAAAAATATTTTCATTCCGTATAAAAGGTAAAGATAATGTACGATTATAGATAGAGATTATGCTTTTTTGCGAACATACAATAGCTATGTAATAAAAATTTTAACTCTTAAATAGAACTATTCAGTACGCAACAGTAGACAGTATATGTATTGAACTAAACAAACAGTAAGCCTTCACATTACGGTCTTTATTGCAAGGCGCTTCACTGAAAATCGATAACATACCAGGAAACTCAAGACCTGCCAGCTCATCGAACTCTCAAGACACTGATATGTATACAAACTGCATTCTCAATGCAGGCAGCCAATTAATTAATAGCATGCACCGACTTTCCATCATCAGTAATAAATGCTAACGAAGTTACGTATATCACCGCAGGTTCTCAATATACACGCTTACGATCGTGATTGCGTAATTACACGATGGAAGAAGAGTTAGAAGACATAAAAGAGAAAGTCTTACAGAGACAACGATCGGTATCGACAAGTGGCGTGAGACGAACCATGAGTCGAGTCACAGCAGGTGCGAAAAATGTTGAGAAGCAAGAACATTGCTTTGATTCCATGTGATTTTGTAAATGTAGGTTACAGTGTGACGGAATGGTTATTCGAGTTGTCAATTATAAAGACACTTGTCTGGCTTTTCAAATAACCTTTTTCTTGAAGATTAAAATGAACCGATAATCCATACTGGTTTATAACTAATACATCGATCAAAGGTTGCATTTCAAAGATTCATTATAACTATTCCGAAACCATACCGAGTATTCCCGTGCTGTCAACTCAGATCAGTGCAGCGTATCAATTATTAATTACTTGCAAGCATTATTCAAGCTGGCTAATTTTTCAATAAGCCAGCATCGAGTTTCAAGCGAATAAACATCGAATAAATCGTCTAGACCTATACGGCTCTTTCACGCGACAATTGCGAGCGCTGAAAAACAACAAAGCGTCGTTTATCAGCTCGGCGATTTCGTCTTCTCTCCCTCGTCGCTTTGGAATTTAGAAGTAACGCGCGCAGAGAACGACGAGTGTACAAAGGGAGATGGGACGTGACAGGTCGAACGCCACGGGCGCGCGCTCGTCAAATTTATCAGGTTACATTTGAAAGTACACGCATCGATGAAACTGTACTTTCGATGAACAATGAGACAGAGAGAGAGAGAGAGAGAGAGAGAGAGAGAGAGAGAGAGTTTGCGCGTCTGTATATACATATATATATGCATGTACTGACGGCTAGAGGACAGCTTTTGTATCCGTTGCCGTCGCACTGTATAGAGTTGGATTCGAGCGGAGCTTTGTAATTGTGTACAGAGAGCTATGTGGTGTCAATATAATTTCAATAATTCAATAATGTCGACGCTGCGCTTGTATACGGCGTAGTCATTTGCGATGAATGAGGATCAATCGCCGTAGGTGGTTTACGACGTTCTACGTGTAGTTTGTATTTTTTTGTCGGGATTTTTTTTCACAAAATGTCGCTTCGGAATTGTACCGGATTTACCTTCAATTTCGCGTTTATTAACAGTCAACGCATTCTACTGGGCTCGAGAAAAATGCATTCATCCCCTCGAGATTAAAGCATTTTAAGATAACATAGAATAGATACAATTTACCTTTTTTCCATTAACTATATTGGTCCTTTAAGGGTGCAAAACACTCCTAGACGCTAAAATCCAAAAATTTCCTTGTAAGTTAATAAAAATTTTCTATAATAGCTCTCAATATAAAAAAATTTTGTCGTAAAGTGCTCATTTACGTCTCACAAATCCATTATTATTAAGGCATGTTTTTACTGAAGTTTTTTTTTCGCTGTGCACGATTCTAAGAGTTTGGATAGACAAAATTCAATGTTTGATACCTCATTTTACTCCTTGAGACCTGCACTAAAACTTAAGTGGAGCACTTTATTATAAAAATTTTTTTCCTTTTTTTCAAACAAGTTTATGTAATTTTTTTTAAAAGAATTAATATGAATTTGTAAAAAATTACGTAAACTTGTTTGAAAAAAAGGAAAAACAATTTTTATAAAAAAAGTGCTCCACTTAAGTTTTAGTGCAGGTCTTAAGGAGTAAAATGAGATATCAAACATTAAATTTCGTCTATCTAAACGCTTAGAATCGTGTACGGCGCTAAAAAACTTCAATAAAAAACATGCCATGTTCAATGGCTTAAATTACGAATGAACACTTTAAGACGAAATTTTTTTTATATTGATAGCTATATTGATAGAACATTTTTTATTAACTTATAAAAAAAATTTGTATTTTAGCGTCTATAGGGGTGTTTTGTCTCCTTAAGGACGTTGCCCTGTTTTATGGAAACTTTGAATATGAAAGTTAAGAGTCTCATGTATTGCCATTATTTTTTATATATGTTATAATACTCAATTCCGAAAAATATCAAGTTGAAAATGATATGTTTAATATAGGCTCTTATGGGGTAACCTTGAAATCTTATGGGATAGCCTCCAATAACATGAACAAGCGTGACATGTTATTGGAGTAAAACTGCAGATAGTTTGAGCTATGTTATGTTTTTTTGAAAGATTAATAGAAAACAGCTCTCTCGGCGATAAGGTTACGTTAGAGAACGTCTTTTTATTTTATGTAGCACGCTATCCTCAATAATTATTTTCATTCTCTAATTGATAAAACAAGTATCCCGGACTTTATTTGCAAGTGTCGGCTTTTTTTTAATGATGTTTTTTAACTTTTGAAGTTAAACTTTGTGTGGGTAATTTAGGTCACTACTACTTTCCCGGGCTATAGGTAGGGCAACGTCCTTAAATTATAATTGCTTGGATTTTAAACAAATTTTTTGTGTTTTATTTTTTCTACTACCTTGAAGAGAGATGATTACGGATGAATAATTTTTTTTCCACTCGCAGTAGAGTATTCAAAATTTAAATTGTAGCAGATTCATTATCAGCGAATCAACCTTTGACATAACCATTCTGCTAATTGATTTACTTCACATCGCTGACTATACCTTCTGACAAACACACTTTCCAATCAACGACAACATTCGAATGGCGCCAATTTTTGTGGAAAATTCCCAACGCCGAGATACCGCTGAAAATTCATAGTATACAGCGTGTGGAATTGTCGGTCGCGTATACGAAATAAAAGAAATGGACGGGGAAATATTGATAAAAATGAATGCGCGAAAATAGATAAATACAATCTCGTGGTTAAATTTTTTTATTACTAAGATTATTTAATACTTGTGTGAGCTTATATAGCCGAAAATGGTATATATTTATAAATTTACAGATTGAATACACATGTATATTGAATTCCAAATTGTAGGAGTCACACAGGAACAAAAAAATAGTGTTCCCATGAAATCGGAGGAGCAGCATCGAGTTTCATGCAATACAAATTTTAAAAATCGATGCTGGTAGCGATTCGCTCTGCATCTATATAGTTGTAACAACAGAACACTAAAGCGCATTATACTAAAAAGTGCTTTTACTTTTTGAGTATAGCATCATAAATAAAAAAATATATTTTCATCTTTTGAAACATTACAGTACTGCAAATAACCTAGAATTGCATCGCTCGTGTAACCGTAATTGAATACCTATGTAAAAGCATCGCGACAAAAACTAGGGCGAACGAAGCGGCTACTTATCTGCTGAAAATCTAAAAAGAAAAGGAGGAGCACTAAAGCAATAATTCACATAGAGCGCGGGCGCACCAAGCGCCCGAACAACACTTGGCGCAGTGACGCACCATCTCTCAAAAGCCTTCTCGACCTTCGCGCGCAGAGAGTTAGTGCGCAGGAAAACAAAAGCTCGCGGCGGCAAGCTGCAGCATATCTAACTTTGGATTTGCCTCTCCGCTATATACATATATAGGTGTATGTACATCAGGCAGCGGCAGCAGCGGTAGCAGCAGCAACAGCAGAAACCGAGGGCAATATTTTCTCTCACCTATATATATATCCACAGCTCGCGCATACAGTCAGAAAGCAGGTAAGTACCTTTCTCGCGCTATCTCAATTTCTCCCGTCTCGCGCCACTGATCTACAGTTCCGCGCGCGCGCGTTCTTATCTTGACTACCGAGCGTCAAAGGTGTGTATATATCTATAAGGGGCAAGTGGCTCGGCAGCACCTGTGCGCTGCGCTGCTCCCCAGGAAATTCGCAATTGATCCGACTCTCGAAATCTCGCGCGAGACAGCCGCGAATCCCCGCGCGCGCGTTGCAGCACTAAGCCACAGATAGATCGTGGTCACGGATGTGTCGGTGCGCAAAGTGCAGTGCGCGAGAGTCTCTGGCGCGGCGGAGCTGCTGCGAGGACGATGTACAGAGTTGTACGTTGCGGAGCTTGCCGGCGGTGTTAGCGCGAGTATATGGCCGAGAGAGTTTGGTCTCTGGATGTGCATTTGCGGTCGGGAAGTGCCGTCGCCGGACGAGATGTGCGGATAAGAAAAATTATTGCCAGGGATGTGGGAAGAACAGTTTTATTATATATGCGATTTCGAGGAGATGCCTATAGACGTTTTTATTGCTTTCAAATAAAAATCGGGTAAAGCGTGTAAATGAAAAACACTTATCTGTATTCTTTTACACGATTACGTGTGTTTATAATTTAACACATTTAAAACGAGTAAAGTTAAACGCTACAATAGTGTATAATTTTGATGTAACACATTAAAACGAGTTGTTTCAACACACAAGATGGCTACTATGCACCAAAATGTGTAGAATAACACATTTAATGTGTGTTAAATTACACACTAGGATTTGCAGTGTTTACGGTGTATATTATTTATAAGTATATTTTATGTCAGGTGGGAGAAGATTTTTTGCTTCTGTGATTAAACTTGCAGCTGAAAATCTAGGTAATATGACCGAAATATACATACTGAAAATTTGATTAACCAATACCGAAAGATTTCTACTCGAGGCTCGAAAGAAAGTGAAATACAGTGTTCTCAACAGCCACTCATCGGTTAAAACCACGAGCGTGAGAAAAAAAATCTTATCGCACACCTCGACTCGTAGAGAAAGAGAGAGTTATACGAAGCTTTCGTCTAGCGAAAGAGAGTATAGCAGCGCAGACACGTTAAAGCGCGACTGAGATTCACCGACTCGGCGGGATAAGCATCGAACGTTGCCTGTGTATACATATACCTGCCACGAGAAAGAGCCGGCCTTCGTTGATGCGGACGTCTGATATTTCGCGGTTAACGCACACAAACTTTCGTTGAGGATGATTGCGGTCTCCGAATGATGAGCTGCAATCTGGAGATGAGTCTCTTTTTTCTTGCAGCGCGTCATCCGAGAGGGATAGTATATATATACGGCTTTTCGATCGAGCTATCGCGCGCGGCGGAGGACCAGGAATACCGGAGGATCGGCGTGAAAGCGACGAGAAGTTTGTTTGTAATTGATTGGAAGCGAGACGGATCTTTTCACAGCGGACTGTCCGGTGCGGCTGCGCGGTTCTGATGCGAATTTAATTAGAAACGATATTATATATACATATAGGGAGAACCGTGTGGCGGCTGGTTTGTTTTTCTTTCCCATTTTAATTTCATCAAATTAATATGCAGAAGCCCAATGGCTTGGGGAATACAATAACGTTTTTAATTAACAGAGCTTACGATCGGCAGTCAAATTTAACGAATCAATTCGTATCAATATTCGTTTAATAAACGACTCGCGCACATATATTCACTCGTTATATATAGAGAGGTGTACTGTTCGCGCGGGTATGCCCGCGCGCAGCATCAATATTGACAAATAATAAATATTCAATCAAAGCCTCTAAACGCGCGTCCTATTAGCTCCCTTTAAAATATTAACGTTATATGCATATGTACAGACAGGCGCCCAAAGAAGGCGCGCGCAATTATAATTCGCGAAATTCCACAGGCGCTTTCGGGCACGTGCGCGCGCTATGGAAAAAAAGGCGCTGCACATACCTCCGCGCGCGTACGTGCGGCGCGCGAGCGAAAAACAAATCGGCGCGCGGCGCGGGGCTGTAGGAAAAGGAGGAACTCATTTAAATGAAGTTTACCACTAGTTTAATTGCACGAGGCGTAATTCAGCGTTTCCCTTACTCCTCTCCGCGCCTTTTAATTATTCGCGCCGTACTCCCCTACGCAATGTTCTATAATTAAGTGCGCTGCAAAATGCCTCCAAGTTGAGCTTTGAATCCAAAGATGAGCGCCCGCGGAAAAAGTCAAAGTTGAGCAGCGGCGTCTGCTGCTGCTGCGGCCGTAGCGGCGGCGAAGGAGGAGAGCGAAAGCAAAGAAAAGAGGAAACCAGAGAGAGTTACCTACGCTTTCTCGAGACCGCTGTCCGGCCAGATGCGCCGTTTACTTATGCTCGGGGGATGTAAATGAGAGGAAAAGAAGGCGTGCAAAAGTTGGCGCGGCCGTCGTTGTGCGGTTTTGCTAGGGAGAGAGGGAGGGAGGGAGGGAGAGAGAGAGAGAGAGAATGATGAAAAAAAACTCGACGGTTCTGACCTACGCGATCGCCCTAGTCAAGTTGGCAGTTTTCATTGAGTTGGAGGTATCTCTCAGAAAGTTAGGAATAATCTGCCGGTGCGATGCGAATAAAGATGAGTATGATGTTGCCTAGAACGAAGTTTATACCGGCATGATGTACCGCCTGTTATTCGGATAATCTGATATGTCTGATCAAATCGCTTGCATTAATTAATATTTATACAGGATTTCTAATATGTTGATATTTATATAATGTACACATATTACGCATAATATTGCATAGTTAATATATTATCTGACGTCTCGGACGCGAATTTCCATTTCGCATACGCCCCAACGTATGCAACGCGAATCGAACATTATAACGTTATCTCGAGCAGTGGCATATGCACTACGTCACAATTAAAACAAAAAAAAGCGCGTACGCAATATATGTCGAATTTCAATGAAAAATGCACTTTTCTTTGGTCTAGAAATCGAAATATTTTTTTAAAACTAGAGGTTTCGGCCCGATCAGACTTTCTTCTGTGAGTCGAAAGATAGTCAAAAGTGCAGAGGAACATGGGAAAAACTACTAGTAACCATATTTCTGAACCATTGTACACTTTTTTAACAGAAAACTAATATGTCAAAACACTGGAATAATAACAACTACGAATGTTCCCAAGGCACCAATAAAATTTTGAATAACACTATAGTAATTAAGTATTACAAAAGAGCTTTAATTTTAAAAAAATAGGCCAAGTTTCGATGCTTTGATCAAAAGTTGTGCCCGCATTAAAAAAAAAATAAAAATAAAAATCCGAATAGCCAATTTTTTCTTTTTCCTCCATATGCCTCCCCATGTTAAATTTTCATATTCTATACATAAAATATAAAGCTCTATCTTAAAAAATATGAAGCTCTGGCTTAAGAATTTTTTTTGCAAATTCTAGACCAACGAAAAGTGCATTTATTTTTTGAAATTCGATATATATTGAATTTAAGAATAGCCCAGGTACACGATATGAGCCCAGCACCGCAACGATTTTTCACTTTCCCGCGTAACTCGCGCAAACCGCAGTTAATTAAGCAAGGAAAGCCCTGTGGCATGGCACAGAAGCCCGCGAGCGAGAAAGAGAGGCGGGGGAGAGGGGGTTGAGAGGGTGCGATGAAGAAAGAGTATTTTCACGTAATTAAATTTGACACACAAAGCTTATCCGGGCACCGCAAGCTCGCGTCACGCAAATTGTTCGAACACGAGGTATAATGGCTTGCAGCGATTACCGATACAATTTTCCTACCTTACATATATACATGCGCGAAGCACTATAGCTTGTAATGCACGTCTACGGTGTATACACTCGCACATATCGCGCGAGTTGGGAGCGAGAAAAAAGAAAATTACCGCCGCAAGAGCTTATCATAACTCGCTTGTTTTATAAATCAGCAGGACGAAAGAGAGCGAGGGAGGGGGGGGGGGAACGATTCTCGGTAAGGCTGCTGCTGCTACTGCTGCTGCAGGTACGAAAAAAAAGACCGAGCGCGCGTAAATGCAACTATTTAATATCAATTACACGGCTGGCTTCTCGGCTCGCATGCGTACATAAATCTTGCGCGCGACGCCGCGTCGCTCGATATATAGACGCCACGTGTGTGCGCGGCTGAATAGCTCCGCCTAGTTAATCTTATTGCCCGTAACCACGAGCGCACAGTTCCTATTTTCTCTCCCTAACACACTGTGCTCGCGCGGGAGTATATGCTTAAATGCATAAGGTGGACATCGACATTGGAAGCGACACGCGAATTAGCCGGGACCATTTGGAAAATTGTCGGGCAGAAGATATATATAATGAGCTTACAAGAAAAGCTGTAAAGGCTTACACAATTTTCTCTCTCTCTCTCTCTCTCTCTCTCTCTCTCTCTCTCTCTCTCTCTCTCTCTCTTTCTCTGTCTTCAAGGCATCGGTAATCTTCTAATAGCAAAGCCATTCGACCTATCGCTTGAATCCATCGAATCGACAGTGCCATAGGTATATATACCGCCCTCTCGATATGGCTATACGGTATACATATCGTATGGGATATAAAAAAAAATCTCGTCACGACTCGATCGATCGCAATTGGCTTTTTTTCCCTCATCCGATGCAGTGCGGGATTGATCGAGGAAGCTCAACAACGCGCCGTTCGCCGGCCGCAACAAAAGGCCTCCTTCAGGCCGATGAAATATTTTTCCCCACACGTCCCGAAAACATATTTCTAGCCGCTGAATCGAAACCGATCACCACGTGTGCACGTCTGCATGTGTGTGTGTGTATGTGTGTGTGTCAGGTGTGTATATATAAAAGGCGGACTAGAGGGACAAGGGCGATCGGTTAATTTATTGAGTGAAACGCACGCGCCGGGCCCCTTTTGTTTCGTCGCTGCGGCTCTCGTGCGAGACTCCTGTATACATAGATCGCGAGAGAAAGAGATAGTGCCTAGAGACAGCGTATGTTATATGTATATCTGTGCGTTCTGTACCTGTATGCGGATACCCGAAAAGAGATGGACTATTGGAAAAGCTTTGTTATTTGGGGATATAGCGTCGCCGATGCCGTTTGAGGGGGAAACAAATCTGAGATATACTGCGATTCAATTTGGATATATGGGTATGAATATTGTGTTTACGTATCTGGTGTATTTGTGCTGACGACTTCTTGTAGTTGAAATTGTGGATTAACAAACAGAATCGATAAATCGTAATAATGCATTGCTATAAATCTTATAAAGGCAGTTTATGAAATAGGATATTTGAGTACAAGGGACGAGATCTCGTTCCTTGTACTCAATTCCATCATTGACGCAAGTAAATCGTTTTACTTGCGTCAATGATGGAATTTTAAAATGCAAATGACAAGAAGAACTAATTCACAAAATGTAATTTTTTAAATAGATGACATACGTTCAATGATATAATTATAAAAAATTGAATATTCGATAGAAATTAATCTTAACTATATACTGTTCTAGACTGATCCAATTATTCAATTTCTATTACGGACAAAAAATATTTGTTTGCTGTTTTTTAGAAATAGTTTTTCGTTTTTTTTTTTTAATTATTTTGAATATTAATCATGATCTAAAAACTGATCTTTGTATTTTCATTTCCAGTCGAAAAGTTGGGAAGTTAATTGAATTATCGAGATGAGTAATGGTGTCTCGAACGGTTTCTAATTTCGTTACCCAAGCCCAATAGAATAATTTATAAAGTTAAAATAAATTGTTGAGTTGTCCGTGTCAAATGAGTCTCCCGTATAACAACCGGAGTTTGGTAAATTAGATAGTGCTAAGTGTACATGTGACCTCAAAAAAAATAATCGATATGCTATATTTTAAGTTCTTGAAATAAAATAAATTTAATTCCGCGGCATACCAAAACCAGAACACGTACTATGTTGATTAAATATCTATCTTCATCAATTTATAAAGAAAATATCTCAAACGTCTGTTATATAATTGAAATATTTACTGCCAGAGATAAACTTTTTTAAATAAATAATTATCTCCATTATTCTAATCTAATCCTGTCTAAATTCAATACCAAAGCGTAAAGACATTGTCGAAGAAAAACGCTTGTCACAATGATTGACATACTTGAATCGATTTAATGCGTTTAGCTATTCCAACATCACTTCCACGCCAATTCCGCTATTTTCTCCACCCCCCCCCCCCCCCGCATCGTTTATACACTCGATGTCCTGAAATCCTCGGCGAGCCGCAAAACTACATCAGCCTTGATTTTTTTCAAGTGCGTTGAAGAAACATCGGTTCCGCATCGTACGCGCACGCATACATCGCGTCGAGATCGATGGGTATACGACTCGAGGCTTTTGAGTCAATAACTCATTCTAAAAAGAATGCGCGTCTGCAAAACAAGAGGGAAAAATTCCCGCGGCGAGATAAAGAATGGCGCGATCGGCTGCGTATAGGGAGAGCTGCAACTAAATTTCAATTTTCCACTTGAAAATAAATTCTCGGAGTCGCGCACTCTCTCATATACATATACGCGCGCGGCTTCGACTCGAGAGAGAAAGAGAGAGAAATTATAAAGCTCGATACGCGCAGCTGCACGCACTCTCTTTCGCTTCCTCTATTTCTCTCTCGTTCTCGTTCTCTCTCTCTCTCTCTCTCTCTCTCTCTCTCTCTTCTCTCTACGCGCGGAAAGAGACAAATCCTCTGGCCACTTTTTCGTCGAAGCTACACACGCGCCGGCGATTTATCGGGACGGAACAGAACTCCACGCGAAAATGCACACGCGAGAGCTAGCTTAGATTATTGATCGACCCTCGTTTTTGCGTTATATATACTTACGTATACATCTATATAGCGAGATAGACGAGAGAGAGAGAAAGAGAGAGAAAAGCTGCCGCTGTACGTATGTACGAGTTTTACGATTTTCTGGGATTCACCCCTCGATTTCGCTAAGCTCGGACTGCGGTCGTTACACTCGTACTCTCGGAGTGAAAAATAAGCTACGCTCGCCTTTGTCGCTCCTTTTTATAGATCATCGGCGCTGATCGATTTCGAGCTTCCTTTCGAGAGAGGGAGAGAGAACCTCCGGAGAGCTCCCTTTTTTTTATTCCTGCAGTGGAGGGCACCGAGAAGAGAGAGAGGATGCTCCGGTCGTGGGAAATCGGCTTTGATTACAGCGCTAGATTGCCACGAGTGATTCATAGATCCGACCAATGTACGTATATATATTCAGTCTGCAGAGGGAGAGAGAGAGAGAGAGAAGCGGGAAAGTCGCGCGTGGTTTTGGGTGAACGAGATTTTACGAGGTGATTAATAAGATCGATGTGTAGGTGTGCGCGTGCTATCTATAATAGGGGCGGGGAGAGCTGGAGAATATTACTGGGCCGAGGCATTGTTTAACACTCGTTAACTCATGTATACGAAGCCGTGAATTTGCATTTAATTATTCAGCGCCGCAGCATCCGCGGGTCAACGATTAATTCGCAACTTTTTCACGAGGCGCTCTATAATACTTTAATTTTCTCCCCCTGCTCTGTGCACGTCGAGTATGAGCTCTATAGAGCCGTTTTAATTATGTTAAAACTGCTAATGATCACCGCAACAATGCGAGAGAGCGAGAGCCCCCGCGTAACTTCAACCCCCTATAGACGGAGCGAGTATAAACCAACAGTAGCAGCAGCAGTAGCAGCCGAGCAGTAGCTCCTCGAAAGAAAATCCATTTTTCCCGTCACTCCGCCTCCTCGGCGTGTAAGACAAAACGCTGCGTCCCTCTGAAAGGCGACTTTTGTTATTCGCCAAGGAGCCGCGGCGAAATTTCTTTCTGCTCGCCCTCCTCGAGGGCGAAAAAAAAAGACAGTCGCGCGCTCTGAACTGGGGAGTGGCGTTGACTGTATACATTCGGAATCTTTTTCTTCGACAGAAAGGCGGACCGTCGCGCGATCGCAAACATCGTAAGCATAATAGCCTTCCGCGAGGATGACCCCTTTTGGAAATCCTTCTCGCGCCCCGCAGTGCGCGCTCGTTTGTTAAGTTCCGATAATTAGTGAAAAAAGAAAGGAGAAAGAGGTAAAACCCGTCTTCTCGCGGAAAAAGGCTTCTTCTCTCTTCACGTGCTCGCGCGCACTGACGGGTATCTCGACCCCCTCGACGGAGAAGTATGCAGCGAATACCGAGTGAAAGAAAGAGCGAGAGAGAGAGTGAGAAAGAGAGGGTGGCAAGAGCCGAGACTCGTTGCCGAGCTCTGCGGTGGTGCCTACACGAGGGGGCGAGGCACACTGTTCGACAAGAGAGGCGAGATTAAGAGCCGGGGAAAAAGAAGTGAGACGCGGTGACGTGAGAATGAAATGTAGCAGCCGCGCTGCGCGTGTGCCGGAGATGGGAATAAATAATCCGGGAGCGAGTATATGGTGTGCTTCGCGCGCGAATTATATATCCGAGCTTCTTTTTTTAAGAGCAGCGGATTGAATGCTGAAAATTTATGACTCTCTCTCTCTCTCTCTCTCGTCTCGGTCGTCGACGGACAACTGTGCGCGCGTTACGCATTTTACGCTCGGAAAGTACGTGTATACTTTGTACTATGTACCGTCGACTTCGCCTCGGATCCTAATGAATACTTTAGCAATTACTTTAGTGTGTCAGTGCTCTCGCGCGTTTTACGTCTAATTACTGCTTCCACAATGATCCCAAGCAAGAGCAGACCGTCCTTAATTAAGACCCGCCGCGATGTAACACGTAGTTCTTGCCGAGCGCCCGAAGGAGAGTGGGTGAGGGGGGGGGGGGGAGAGAAAAAGTATACGCTCGCGTATGCACGCTGTACAATTTTCCGCGGACGACGCGAGAAAAAAGAAACTGCGCAGCGAGAAACTATTTCTCTCACTTCGCGCGCTCTCGCGCGACTCAAAAAAGACGCGCGAGCTTTTTCCTTAGAAGCGCCTCTCTGGCAACTCGCCAGCGCGCGCGCGCGCGCGGCTTTTTTCAAATTTCCCGCGCTAAATTAAAAAAAAACGACAGAGAGAGGCTCTCTCGCGTGTACAGGTGTAAATTTAATTTGCAGCTCTCCCACCATAAGTGAAATTGCGACGCGAGATATCAAAGCCCGCCGGGTTTTTCTCGTATCTCTCTCGCACTCTCTCAGGGGCAACGGAAATTTCTTGAATATTCAATATTATTATGCACAACGCGCGCTAAAGCGCGAGGGGATACTTTACGTAAGTTTGATCCGATATCGTCGAAATAATGCTCAAGGCTGCTCCACTGAAATTTCAATTCCCCAAATAAGTTTCGCTGCATTACCGGATCTTCGTAAATGCGTTCGTTAATCGATTGTATATTATCGACGCTTATGGATAATACGCGAGGAATGTTTGCGTATATTAGACGAATACTTGCGATCTATTATATACGCGGGAAAAAATCGTATCACACGTACGCGGATAATCAAATTTTGTCGAGACTGCCAAGTGCAGATCAATAAACAATTAGTCGCGTACTTGCGGAAATCTTCTCTATATATCTTTTCTAGCGTATACTGCACGTATATGTAGATACAACGAGCGAGCATATATTATACGCAGGGAAGATTTTAATAAATCCCGTGAGAGCGTTTTCCATGCCGACGAATAGCTATAGAGCGTGATATTCGCTCTTGGAATTCCGCGTCTTTCGAACAAATTCCAGAATTCGCGAACGACGTCTCTCGTCGCCATCTCTCTCTTGCTCCCTGCAGGAAAGAAGATTTTATTAACTCTTTTGCGCGCAGGAGAGGATGCACTGCGTACACAATTTATGAAAGGTATTTATACGAAAATTGCTTTTTGGAAGGTCGCTTAAATTTGCCTTTGTTGCACCGCCCTTATTTTTCTCGAGAAATTTCTCAAGTCGATTTGTAAGAGCGTCTTACATGCTCGATCCTGGTCTTATCTCGCGAATACGCGCACAAGCTTGTTTACCAAGTGCATTTTTTGCCTTTTCGAGACTATACGCCAGTAATTAGATTATAATGGCAAACAATGCTTGCGCGTAATGTAAATATATATCTTTTGGACTGAGCCGCAGTCTAAAATTTTATCTCCACACCATAAATCGTCTTTTATACTCGTCGGAAGAATGTACCTGCTAAACCGAGAGAGAAAGAGAGAGAGAGAGAGAGAGAGACGCGACGACGACGACTTTAAAATGTATGGCTAATAAAGTTTCCATTCCCATCAAGAATTATATTTCGGCGTATAACAGCAGCGAAGTCGTTCGTGTTATATATCAGATACGTCTGTTTTACTGTACAAAATAGCGCAATAACGGGATTTACGCGAACACAGCCCTATATACGCCCCGCTAAAAATGAACTTCGAAAGTTCCTCCCACAAGCCTTTTACACTCGCCATTCGCGCTGACCGACAATTGAATTTTCGAAAAAAGCTCTCTCGTATACTTGCTCGCGCGCGCGCGCGCATTGTTCGACAAAAATTTGCGTATATTCGCGCGCGCGCTTCTCTCTTTCTCTCTCTTACGAGGTACACGCGCAATTATTATGACCCGGTGAGTACGAGGCGAAGCCGTAAATTTAGCTTACACGCGTAATCCAAACCACTATGTAATGCGCGTAAAAAATAACGAGCACAATGGGCGCACAAAAGGGAAAGCTTCCGGAGGAAAATGAGCAAAAAATTTCATATTACCCGGCAATGATCCAGGCTTGAAAAGACAGTCGTTGGCGAACAAAGAACAGCCGCAGTAGTACAGCAAAGTAGCGCATAATCGCTGTAGCTCTCACCGCTCCGACACACGCACACACACACACACACCTATACATAAGAGCCACAGTGTGTATAGCGAGGGACAATCAAAATTCAGCGCCTACCACCGCGTGGCGCGAAATTTCGGGGCACAAAGTGCGCTCTCCCTCTCTCTCTCTCTCTCTCTCTCTCTCGGTCTCTCCTTCGCGCGAGAATTATGGAAATTCGTGCGGGGCGGGGAGGACGAGCCGCGCGGTGGCGGCGGCGGCGGCCGATTACAGCGGTAATTTGCCGGAATTTCCCGGGGCCGCTTTTATCAGAGTCCGTTATCTCCGCTCTTTTCCTTCCGAAGCCTGTCCCTTTCACACGGACGCACGCGCCCAGCGCTAATCTCTTTTTATATTTCGCTGGCTTTCCTGCCGCGCTATACAGGCCTTTTATTATTCCTCCTCGCCGCGCGCGGCGTCCTGCTCTCGCCCTCGCGCGCTTTCAATGCATGCGCGCGCGCGCGCGCCTATTGCTAATCTCCTTTCGAGGCGCTGCAGACAGAGAGCAGACCGAGTTGTCGAGCTCGTCTTTCATTTTTATGGGCTTCTTTCATTGTTCGTGTCCTTTTTTTTCGTGCTTCTTTGCTCTTTTATACCGCACTCTCTGGCGCATAAGCGAGCGTAGGGCGCGCTGTACCGCGGAATTTCGTGGCGAAAGGGCGAGAGATTAATCTGCGCTCGTAATTTGACTGGGCCGATTTCGCTGGCGTCGAAGGCCTCGTTTGGCACGAGCTTATGCGGTCGCAAGACCAATTTCTCTGCGCTCCTTTTTTCACGACCCTACGTCCGATATATGCTATCGAGGGCATTTTTATTGCAGTCGAGAGTTTATTTTTCGTCGCTGCCTTGCGAATTATGCCGCTGGACGGTGAAACGCTGCGAATTGTACATTCAAAAGTTTATAGAATCTTTTACTTTGAAACAAGCCCGCGAGACTTGTTAATCACGACGACTGGATGGAAATATTTCTGAATAGAGTTTTCAAGTTATGCACGGTCGCTTTGCGAAATCTCGAAAACTTGGAAAGACGTATTTTCTCAAAGTTACTGCTACAAAGAATTGTGTTTTTGATTTTTGCGAATTGAAAAGTTAATCCGTTAAGGCATGGCGAATAAAAAAGGATCAACACGTTCAATCTTCTACCATAAAATAGGATCACCGGATTTTTCGGGGTTAAACAATGTAATTTGCTCGCAGTAGTCGGTGTAATCGAATTTAAACTCGTTCTACTCGTCTGCGCCCTACTGTAGACTCAAACGTTTGATAAAAGCCAATTAGAAAAATGAATTGGACGGTCACCTGCGAAGAAGCACACACAACGTTCCCATTAAACATAACTTGATAACTTTTCATTCAAATTTTCCCAGTAGCAGCAAAGGGAAACGAGGGGAATTCCATCAAGTCGCTGTTCTCGTTTCGTGAAAAATTCATTCCGCCGTTTTCAGTTCTAAACGAATTTCCGTAATTCTTCTTCCAGTTTCGGGACAGCCGGATTACTAAGTGTCTTTCCGATTCGCCTTTTTCCTGCGCTTACTCTCGCGATCCCAACATCAGCTGAAATTCCGCGCGTCTCTACACAAGCGTATCAAGCGCATTTCTATCTCTGTGTGTGTGTGTGTCTCTGATAGAAAAATTACCTGCGCTTTGTAACGGCCGCCACGTAATTTGTCATGTGGTCAAAGCGAACTGATCCATCAATCACGAAATCGCTTCTCTCATTACGCGCGCGCCCGTAATTTTTTCATTCTTCCGCGCACTTGGGCTTTAATATTTATTCGTTTTAACGCTATATGTGTTTTCCATTTATTTACCGCGAGTCGTCTGACGTTAATGTTAAAAATGAGAGCATTATTGGTGTTATGAAAATTTGAGCGATCGATTTAGCTCTTGCTTGCCATCATTTAATTATTTAAAATAATGCACATGGAATTATTGCAATGTATAAAATATTTACTGCAACACAATTGAAATGCTTTATTTGATTATTGATTGTTCATTATTATAAATGCATTATATTGAATTACGACTGAATAATGCAATATATAATAAGTCACGTTATTGCTGGTACGTTATATAAATCCTTATTTTATAAATACATTCAATATTACATCCAATCTGTGCTTCATAATATATATTCAGTAGAAAATATATAATCCATACAAATAAAATTAATCAAGATCTGTAACATTCGCTGTAATGTGATATTAATTTATCCCACGAACTCGCCCCATTGTTGTATCGTCATAGAATCTCGTGACACATCGTTATATTATTGAGTCAACAAAACTCTACTCCAATATTCAATAATTGTTTATGCTTTTCGTATAATATCGATTCGCTCAGAATCGTTCGATTGAATTATTCAACTCGGGCTTAGTAAATTTCAGATTTATATTTAAATTTCATTAAAAGCTCGCGAAATCTTCCTCCCAAATCAGTATGCCCCACAAATCTATCCCTAACGAACTCAATCCCTGTGTACAGCACTCATCGCACGAACCCTCCAATTAAAAGCGCCAGTTCGCAGAGAGCACCCTAATTAAAAATTCCCACCCCACAAGAAAACTTAAAAGAAAAAAACAGAACTTTCTCCTCTTCGCCCCTTCACCATTTTAATCTCCCGACTATCCCTGGGCTTTCCTTCACTCCGATATATCAGCGCGCATACATACATTTACTACGGAATTCGTATCCCGATACGCATATAACACACGGCCGCATCTTTTCACCGCACGCGCGCGTACATCGCGGTAATGAGCATCTCGCCGTGATATTCCGCGGGAAATACGAGCCCCACACATGCACGGCAGATCTTTTTATCGCGAGCGAGAACCGTAAAGTGGCACTCGAGAGGCGCGCGCGCTGCGAACCAACGGCAATTCACTCATAAATATATTGTTATCCTCTTAATCGAGGCACTCGCCTGTGCGCGCGCCTCTTTCGATTGTTTAATTGATCGGGTTTGCAGCCGCCTGCACTGCAGCCGAGGAAAATTGTACCGCGCGCATATATACGGATTTCGACGGGGAGAGAACGCGCGGCGCGTAAATTGTTAACAATAGAGAGCGAGGAAAGCTCATTATACGCCGATCGTTACAATGAGCGAATGAAATCTATCGCGTCCAATATTGTCGGTATTCACCCTCGCCGTCAATTCTATAACAAGCCAATCAAGCGGAGAGACATGAAATTCGCGTATTATCTCATTCGGCGTCTCTATAAAAATATACAATAGATAAGTATGCATGCGCGTGCGCGTGCGCGCGCTCGTATATACTATATATACGTATTACAAACGGGAATCGATGCCTGCTGCGATTTGACAATAACGCCTCGGCGCATTCTGCGAACCGAATAACTGTCTATATATTCGAATCGTAAAGTGATTAGTTTGCGCTCTCGTAATTATAAATAATGCGCGCGTTGAATCACCCTGTTAAAGCGCGCTTTGCAGCATTTACACACTGCTCGTGAGCGTTAATCCGAAACTGCGTCAGATCGTGTGTGTCGACCACAAAATATATATTCTGAGTATGGGCTGTCGCACGCGTGGCGAGTTTTTGATTTTTCTCGTTTCGCGTGCATAATGAAAAAATTTTCGACTTTGATCATGGTCGAGGCAGCCGAATTTCGAGTGTAACATCAAAGTAATCTCTTTTCAAATGAAAAGAAATTTTTTTACATATATCAACGTTTAACCATCGGAAATAATAAGGAGTGATTTCAAAAGGATCTTCGTTATATGTCGATCAATCACGCTGGCGTTAACGAGTCCAAAGAGTGAAAAACTCCCGATACCCATCAACGACACGAGCCCGAAAATTATTATTCACCCCAGCCGTAACCGAATATCCTGACATCCTCGATCGAAATTAACATTAGTTCAAAACAACTCCCCTTCGAACGAAAAAAAAAAGCCGAATCCCGAGCGACATGCGCGTATTCTGCGGTACCACCGAATCGAAATGTCGATGTGTATACGAATCAGCATAATTGAAAAAGCGTAACACGCGTCAACTGTCAAATTTCGCGAACGACAGAAGGAACGATTTTTCGTATCTCTCAAGGGGACTCCCCGGAAAAGTGCACAACGGGATTCAATCAAAACTCTGGCGCAACGTTACTTTTTTTTGCAGCATATGGCACGCGTAATAGAATTTACCGACGACTTTGTTTATCGAGTGGGAGGGGGCTTTCCCAGTTGGACGGAGTTTCGGAAGAAAGAGGCTGACGTGAAGGAGTTATCAATTAACGATTAGTCAAGTGTCATTGACGTATTGTTCATTGAAGGATGATAAATCGGAATTTTGGCTATTTAATGAGCCGCCGTATTATCCCAGACGAGAGAGTCAATCTTTGGTTATGTAACTTTTCCCATCTCTAAGTTTTTATTTACGGTATACTAGATAAATACATAGTTTTTGATATATAAATTATTGCGGTGCCGACATTCTAATCAGTCATCAATTACTTATACTTTGATGAAGATAATGAATTTTATAAAAGAGAAGTGAAAAACATTGTATACTTCGAGAGATATTAATTGATTGTGCAGGAAATTGCATTTAGGAACATTAATGGTTGCATGAAATATATGATTAATTGAGCATACTCACGACTCGGAATATGAAAAGATCAATTTTTATTCGCTTACCTGAAACAAAAATACAGTTTCGTCAGTGTATTGTTTCATACAAAGGATCAGAATACTTAATGTAAATAATAGGTAAAATTTTAAATACCCTGGCAGAAACAAGTCTACTTAAGAAGTTTTTAATTCTTATGCATTTAATATTCGCGCTTACTACATCTATTGTAATTATACATATAGAAAGCACCATTTTTTTCTATAGTTCTTTCTAAACTTTCTTAAAGTGTCCTAAACGCTCCGTACTTACGCTCAAAGTTTATAATCTATGTTAAAGAATTTAGCACATTTTTAAATATAACGAAGCGACAAAAAGCAAGCTGTGCATCACGAAATTAAATCCAAACACAAGTGAGATCTGGGAGTCACTAACGAGTTTTTGCGCCCCTGTCTCCCGTATATCAGATCAAATATCCCGCTCATTCATAAATTTATCGAGTTCATTAAACAAATGTCAAACTCAATTAATGTAAGCTCCAACTTGTTATCTTTCCACGGCCAACTTCGAAATTTGATACTATCCGCGAAGAGTCGAGTCACGCGAGTTCCATATCCATGAAACGAAATTCTATAACTCTTAGACATGTAAATCGTCGACAATGAATATGCATATTCTCAGTATATCTGCGAGGGCCGTAAGCGTCAAGCGAAAGTCGACATCAATCCTAATTTTTTTTTTTTTACAAACTCGCTGCATCGAGTTAAAATTCCCGAATTAAACTCGCACATCCGGCAGTCGAAAAGCCCTTCGTCGCGCAAAACCAGCGGCGACTCTCTCTCTCTCTCTCTCACTCTCTCTCTCTCTCTCTCTCTCTCTCTCTCTCTCTCTCTTTCTCGCTGGTACACAAAGCCTGCAACCACAAAACCGCAACGGCAACCCTAAAAGTCTCATAAAAAGCTCCGCGCGCCAACAAGCGCGCAACAATCGCTACACACTCTATAGCCTACCCTTCCAAATATTTAAACTGACCATCGTAAAAATTCGAAAAATCCTCTCGCTGTCAGTAGCACGATCGCCGCAATCGCACACACAAATCCATGCGCGCACATACACAAATGTACAACTGACGAAAAACTTTTCCCTTCTCGCGCGAGCACACCAAGAAGAGCTCGAATTGAATTTACGATCCCGGGAGAGGGGGAGAGTAGAACTGGCCGACAAATTTTCGATCCACAACCCGAGATAGACGGACAGGCCACTATAACACTCCATACGTATACATATATATACATATATATATATATACACACACACGTAAACGTATGTATAGCAAAGAGCCTAGAAAGGTAGGGGAGGGGAGAGGGTTACTGAAAACATATATGTGCATACACACATATACGTACAAGTATACATATAGGTATACGCAAAGAGAGAGGTAGAGAGAGAGAGAGAGACGAGAGGTGCGAGGGAGCTCCACATCTGGCGTGATAAACGAGCCGGCGAAAAGCTCCGGCTGCTGCACTGTAATCTGGCGGCTCTCCTCCTCCCTGCTCTCCCCTCGTCCCCCCGCGTCGTAGGTGCGGCGGCGCACGCAAATGCCGTATAACTGTGTGTACGGCCACTTTTACGTGTGCCGCGCCGCAGAGTGCCGCGCGAAAACCCGAAGTCTGCTGCTCGCGCGGCAAACATTCGCGAATTCGTCGTTAGTCCCGTGTATATACGTCAAGGAGAGATTGCAGTTGCGCTACTGCTGCTATATATAAGGATAACGTTGCGTATAGTTTACTCCGCGAAACGACGTGTCTGGGCTGCGGGGGAGAGACACGGAGAGAGAGAGAGAGAGAGAGAGAGAGAGAGAGAGAGAGAGAGAGAAGAGAGAGAGAGAGAGAGAAGAGAGAGAAGAGAGAGATTTGCGTCTTGTTTCCGGAACGAGATGTCATAAAGATGCCTGATGCAGCTGCTGCTCCGAAATTAAAATATCTAGATGCGACTACGGGGAAGTGAGGGAGAGAGAGAGTAAGGGATGTCGCGTACTCGTGTTGCATGCGCGCGTCTTTGTTAACGGAATATGTTTTGAGCTAGATAAAATTGTCGTTAGTCCTAGGGAATTCGCTGAGCCAATTTCTCGGATTATTGCCGCATATCTAAACTGGAAATCAGCGAGAGCGTTTAATAGCGGAAAGTTTTTGCCCGGCCGCCGCGTGTTTGTTTGTTGCCCGGCGCTGCCGGGAGGTCGATTCCAGATACACCTATACAGTATACGTGTATATATATATATACAAGTAAAGTGCAATTAGTTTTTGTTTGCTATTCTGATTCGATCTTAACAGATACTGCACACACGTACACTGCGCAGAGAGGTAAGCGCGTGCGCGTGTGTTTGCGGATTATACGTCACGCGCTAATGAGTTTGGCGAATGATTTGCCAGTGGTCCCAAGAGTAACGAGATCGATCTTGCCACACCACAACTTTGCCATAGCCACAATCTATACTGCAGAAGAGCCCGTGTAACTATAACCAGATTTACTGCGCTATATGCTCGCACACCCGTAGTAATAACTTCTCGTCCGCACTTTAATCTAAGTTTGAGCTACTCTGTGCTAAAAATTTCGACCTCAATGCATGCAATGTAAATTGAAAGACCAGACACCGAGAGAGTAGATTCCCATCTCGTCAAGTGAATCCCGAAGATTGCTGCCAATCAAATCTGCATTCGCCACTCTCTCCGATATGACTGCGTCGTAAAGTTAGACAACAGTCGTGTAACCGCGTATCGTGTTCACATAAACATAATGTCGACGTCGATCGAGATCAGTTTATTCGTTTACGTTAGTGAATTCACGACATTATCATACTATTTTAATCTGGCTCGCTGTATGATCGTCATCGGAATAAGGAGGGAAAAGTGGAGGAAATTCCGTGAAATCCTCGACGTTATACTGCACTTTATAGTTCCATGTGCCGCATATATGCTGCACTCGCATTCCGTCGTATTTTCAGAATGAAAGTTATGATTAGTTGAATGTGAAAGGCATATAGTCCATTTGCAGTTCTCTTAGATACGTACAGCAATGATGAGTCTCGGACGGCCCATATATCGTGATGGATGTTTCTGCTTTTATTTGTCTTTGTACCGTTTCAAATTAACACTGCTGCAACCGTATCTCAAAGCGTGTTTCAACACTTATATTTTCATTCTTCAATCTAAGAGTGATAAATAATCATTTTGTTCACTCTTTCGCTGGTTATTTGGATAGCAAACCACATCAGTTCTATTATTAGAACTTTTGTTAAAAGTTTTCAAGTGGTGCATCGCGTGACAGTGTAATCAGTGCAAAACATCTCGAGTGGACTCTTCGTTTGTATCGAGTTTGTTCAAAACATAAAAGGATAAATTAAGCGAAGTTCAAAAAATGCCAGGCTTATTTGTTTTCTGATTGGCGGACACTCGTTTTTACCAAAAACAAGAAGATTAAATAACTATAGGAGGCTGTCCATAAGTTACTCTATACTAAGAAATAATAAAAATCTTGACCATGCACTTGTTTGTACAGGTACACGCCTCATCAATCCTGGCAAAGCTCAAAATAAAAAGGAGTAAAGTTCTATTCTCCATTTTAAACAAACATCAAACGTTCCTTCGAGCAAACATCCTGTCCGAAAAGCCAGGGAGAAGTACACATTCGAAAATATGTTCTTTGCCCGTAACAAACAAATCCCTCCCTCGACACGGGGAGAAAGTCACACGGCAGAGGAAACCATTCCACACGTTACCGGATTTTCTTCTGCACCACTTGTCGCAGTGGTATCTCTGTGTGTACACCTACTCTAGGATTCACGCGCGCACGCGGGGGGAGGGGGGGGATGGGACGACATCGTCGCGCGACTGAGCTTTGCGTTCCTGTGGTCCACACACATAGCCAACATCTTGGAATATTTACTCGACCAGCGCTCGAGCCTACATTATAAGCCTTTGTGGATACCTGCGTTGACCGCTGAGTGTCGCCGCTGCGATTCACACCGCATATACGAATACTTTCTCGTCGTGTCGCGCGACAACCCTTTGTGCAGCGACGAATTTTTTTGAGGGAGCAAGGGGGCGAGAGGCGGAGGTATGTCAGCGAGAATTTCGCTTTGACGGTATGGCGGTGACGTTTCCGTTGATTGGAACGAATGAGAATCATTGTGGAAGGGGTTAGAGTGGGTGGACGTTGCCCTTCGCTTAGCCAAGCCTGATGCGTGGCAGACTAGAGGATTTTTATTGTTAAATTTTTAAAATTGATATATTTTTATTGATTTGGTCTAGCTGTGATAAATCTATACGTAACTTTATAACTTGCATAACATGTGTAAAACCCGATCGCTTTTTATCGAAACATTTTTGAAAAATTGTAGACAACGCGCACAGGCAAAATTTAACCAGCATACCGCATTTTCGTTGGACTTTCAGCTCCCTATCACAATATTTTTCCAAGTTCCGAAAATAAAAGCGACCTTTTACAGTTTACAAAACGAAAGCCAAGGGATCAAGCGCTGATCCCCGGGAAAAATCAATCGCGAATAGAACAGATGAGCATAGCGTTTAAGCACCTTCGAATTTTTCACGGACCATTACATACCCCCGTCCCCAAAAATCCACGTGAAACATTTAGTCGGGAGCCGGTAAATTGCGCGTTGCCCGGTCGAGGCAATAAAATTTTATCGGCCGATGAATCGCTAAACTATTGCTGGACCACCGAAACGATAACGATCATTTCAAATACGGCTTCGCGGCGCGGCAGAGCCAAATTTCGAAGGCTTACACTCGTAGCTCTCTCTCTCTCTCCGCTGCGCGTTTTGCCGAGGGTACAAAAGAAACGCGCTAACGAGGCGAGCGCGTGAGCGCATTGCAATTATGGTATGCTGCGCTGGTGCGTTCGAACGCCCAACGGGCTACACGTGTGGAGGACCGCAAATTTACACGGGCAGATAAAAAAAGCGAGCGTTCTTTCGCTACCTTTTTTTCGCTCGCTGGGATGTCTGATGGGGCGCTACACAGCCGCTGGTCGTGGAAAAAGGAGATACGGGATAGAATTAGCACGTTTTTTATTTCAACAAATTTAATCTATATTTTGATATTATTATTGTTGTTCGAACGAAAAATGTTGATGCGTAATAATCGAGCACTAGGTTCTTCAAATTTAATTAGACTTTAAATTTGCGTAATACAGTATATATTTATTTACATTATATTCGGATTTTATTAACTAAGGGCGTATAGTTTTATAGGGTTTTCGATCAAATTTATTGAGCCGTAAAATAAAGTTGGTATAAATATTAAAACTGTAATAACGTTTGAAATTTCTAGTCTTATATATTTTTGAATTTTTTTTTTTAAATAAACGTTTTATTGAATTTTAAAGTTTGCGAGTTCCTATCCAATGCATTATTTAAAATTTTTTTATTTTGAACTGAACGTTTTATTGGATTCTAAAATTTATTAAGCTGTCAGGAGTGAATAAATATTGAGCAGAGTATAACGTTTAAACTTTCTTGTCAACGGGCGAAACTAATCCTCCCCTATCCATCTCTCGCCACAGTAAAAACGATCGACTTCAGTTCCAATCCCAGCTCTCCGGCAAATAAAAGAGTTATCCCCTGTCACTCACTAGCAATCAATTCCCCTTATCAGCGCCAAACTCCTTTCATTCTCTCTCCCTCTCTTTCTCTCGATCCAATCCGCCAGTAAAATCCCGTATGTGTATATATGGAGTCTATAGCGTTCAGTCGTCTAGCATATACTATACGGTCAGAACCGAGACTCGTTGGGGGATATAAATTAGCGACGGACCTCCTTGGTCAGTCGAGCGTCGGCTTCCGGATGTAAGCACGCGAGCGAGAGAGACGGAGAGAGAGAGAGAGAGAGCGCAGATGTGTTCCAGTTACGCGCGCGATCGCGATGCTCATATGCCACTGGTCTTGAATGTTGCCGCACGAGTGGAATGTCTGGTGTATATATATATACATGTAGACGCGCGCGAATGAGCCATTCGATGCTCGCGCTGACAGTGCTGCTGCGTCTGAGAGATGCCAGTTATCTTGGATTTCGCAAGAGTCTTCTGTGTCTAGGATAAAGATTTTTAGGAGCACTCATTTCGAGCTTATCTCTGCGGCTGTGGAGCTGGAAATTATGTACGTTGGCAGATTTTGTAGGATTAATTTTCACGTTAAGGCTGTTGCATTATAGCATTATTGCACTGATAAAGAGAAAAACTTTGTTCTGTTGCGTAAAAACGTATTCCATTGTCATGTATTGTATATTTGTGCGGTTTTAATAATGACGTTGGTTATATATGAAAATAGTTAATTTCCTACTTGGATTATTTGATTATATTACGTCGGTTGTTGAATTAGTAAAGAAATATACTTGTATTCTACATTCATGAACACACTTTAATTTTTTCAGTTGACAAATATAAGCAACTTAAAGAAAAGACGATCGTCACTCCTTGTATAATCCATATATCACGTCAGAGCCAACGTCATCATCATTAATACAGAGAATTCTGCAATGACCACATTTGCCATTCAGATTATTTATTATTTCCCAGTACACTTGCTTCACTTTAGCAATATATCATGCCCAAAAGAAAAAAGGCGCAGTGTGGTACGCGTAAATTATAAAAGCGAGTGAAAGACATATAAATCTCGCGAAAAGAGTAATTTCCACGCGGTTGTAGCCTATTTACCCGCGCAACTCGCACACTATATTTGTGTCTGCAAAGCGTACGTTCTCGAGCGGCACAGATACACGTACACAGTCACGATAGATAATATCCGTAAGCACATAACACTGATCACTCCAAACTCAAACAATTATTTTACGCTCTAGGGCGCACGCGCAGATGTATAATGCCGCCGCTTCGAACCGCATTGCAGCCGGAATTACATTCATTGGAATAATAGTTTTATTAGCGATTAAGTTTGGCCAAGTATTTGATTTGACCCGAGGCACCAAGGTAGACTAACGCTAGATCAAAGAAACTACATCTCGGGAATCTGCACCAGCATTACATTCTGATCCGTTATATTATGATGTAGCTCTGCGCTTCTAGCGATATGATCATTCCTGGAAGATGTACGTTAACGACGTGTTGGCTAATTTAGCTGATGATGCTTAATTTTCAAGTCTGAATCGTCGCACTAACAATATTGCGTTAGCTATTATAGAATGGTCGATAATCATCTGCTGGTAAATTTTGAAACTTGACTGAGTATCAAAGATTTATATATCTTGATAAAGTTATGGCCTTAATAACCTTGTTACATCATTTCATCGTTACTTTACAATTATTCATATTTCAATGAATTTGAAAGTACTGATCGAGAGCGTACATAACGTTGATAAATAATTATACATTTTCTGGTAAAACCTTTCATCGAGATTTTATCATAACACGTCATCAAACATAGAGACATCATCTGTTATAATATTACTCTTGTATTATAGCATTTTTATAATAAGATTCCAAAAAATAGTTCGAGTGATATTATTAAAATATTTTCTTTTTAATTGCAATGATAAGACTTACATCGAAAATGCGCTATCATGATAAAATGTGAATATGCATACTGCATACGGCGTGCAATTAAACAACTTACGCCCCGCCGCAAATAATGTCACAAAACTTTATCGTGATTATTCATCATCTTGGGCAACACACATGCGCAGACTTGCAACAGTAAAAGACTGTCTATAACTATTCCCGAGTCTACGAGCTCAGTGTGTGCGAGTACGTGTGCAGTATGCGCGCGCGCCCGTGTGTGTGTGTGTGTGTGTGTGTGTGAGCGCGCGTCATTAAAGTAGTTACAGGAGCTCGAGACTGCGATGGCAGAATTAGGGATGTGACTGCGATAAATTCACTAGTTCACACATTCCGACCACTTACTTGCTCATTGCTCGTCATCAGCAACTTATACGCTGAAGGGGTATTCCGCGTAGCGTTGTCGGGTGTCGATTGATTGCATAAAACTCGAGTTTTGATTGCCTTCCAAGTTAGTTGCTCGCTACACGCGATTAGTATTAATGAGCTCCAGGCTAATAGGGATACCTCGTGAAACTGTCTGGACTTCTAATGTTGATTAATTATGAAGAGTTATCTGTGTGTGTGGTGCTTTGATGGCTTTTGAAGTATCGAGTGGCGAACAATAACAATCGCAGCGGCTGGAACATATATCGACGAATTCGAGTGTGTTCGAAAATGCAGAAGTGCGATTTATGGGCTCTTGTAGGCGAAGGAAATATAAAGTAGTGTGTACGCCGAAGTTTCCTGAAGTATGTGACGCGCCGAGAAATAAAACATTGCGACGCGAGAGAAAAGTCCGGGAGGCGATATAGCCCCAAATGTTCTGGTAAGTCAATATACCATTACAATGTAAGACCCTTTATGTGACTCCTACATCGATCCCTCGAAACTTCAACGATTCTCCCTTTCACGTGTTTCTCAAACTTTTTTATCGTTTTCTGCGACGTTTCTATGCAAATATTTGACCCAAAATAAAGTCCGACTTCAGCATTATCGGGATAATGCCAATACTTGCGAGTCGTGTGCCACCTTCAATACCAAACCCGACCCACATCGCGTATAGCTTCCTTTTGCACGGGAGAGAAAGACTTGTCTTTTTCTCATATTCCTGAAAACAAAGAGAGCCAACTGTAGAACGGACCGGGAGGAGGATTTCCCCCGATGAAGAATACTTTTCCCGTTGGAAATACACGCATCGGACGGCGAGCCAACAAAAAAACACAGTTGAATTTCGCGCCAAAAAGGGTAGAACTTCGGTGGTACGCCTGAAGAATGCCGGGATACCTCGAATTCCAGCGTGCACATCATACCACGTAGCAGCTATACACCAGCTGCTTTACTTTTTTTTCCAAGGATTTCCGTACTCGGTCACTCGAATGGTTCAGACATTCTAAATTCTTTTATTTAGCATATCTAATCTAAATCAGGCCGCGATCATCCATTATTCAATTTCGCGGAAAGTTCAGCGAAAGATCGGACGAGGTATTCGTGCTAATAATGTTTACAGGCGGCGATTGTCCCGTTGCGATAAAACTTCATTCACTGGAGCAATTTACAGTCGGTGAAAGCGCGAAGCGAAGTTTATTCCGCGGAAACAATGAGAGAATATTATACCCAATTACACTTTTTCCAAGTGCAATGCGCTCGAAGGTTAAAATTCGCGGCGACAAACAAACGCGAAAAAAGCATAAAGTAGGTTAAGCTCCAGTGCACGCAATTATAACAAAGTTACACAGCGCGACGTGAAAGAAAGATGAGCAAAACATTCAATTTTGGTAAACTGCGCTTCTCTGACAAAGTCATAAACGCCACGAGATTTTGCTGAAATTAAGGACATAATTCCACGACGACAAAGTTATTTATACAACTGAGCAAAAGTAGTTGTTACATCCAACTGTGAAATTTCATTAGGCTTAGGTCTCTTTGTGTCTCATTCGCGCGCACGGCTCGCTCGTGTCCCCAGCCCGTAAACACCTACACGTACATGTACCTATGTACACTCTTTCTACCTTTCGCTGCCTGTCCTGTTTCTTTCATTTCCTCTTCTGGTTACATGGTACACTGTACGTATAGCGTATACGCATGGGTCTCTGTCAGTCCACAGATGTATACATATATATATTCACGGGCACGCTTAGTATACCTCTGTGTGCCTTGTAACGTGTTCTCTTGGGGCTTTTCACCCGATGGTCTTTCAAATGTACTTTCTGTCTTTTTTCCTCGCTGCCTTCCAGTTCTAAGCAGACTTGGTTATTTAACCAATTGCCAACCGCGCGCGCGCGCGCGGCTGTAATTAATTATGTCCGATCTTGACGCGGGTCTTAGGCGCACAGCTCGACGTTAATGAACTATCAGATCCATTTAAGAAAGAGCCGTTGTAAATCGCCGTCCCTTTTTTCGTCGTCCGCGCAGTCTCTGTAGGAAAGCCCAAAGCTTCTCTCTGCTGCGCGAACGATTCACCGCGCGTATAGAGTTGAATTTTTGCGCAAACGCGTATTAAACTCTTTGCTTTGAAATATGAAAGCACTGCGCCGCGCAGCAATGGTCTCTATTCAGCGCATCGATGGCGATGATGAGGACCGAGATGATTAATTTTATACGGATAAACTGAAGAGAGATGATACGCCCAGATTATTACAAGCAATTTCATGACTGTACAATAACGCGGCGCGACGACCGTCCGTTGCGAGCATGTGTATTTAGGGCAAAATCAATTTCAGCTGTGCACGAAACAAGCCCACCCGATAAAAGATGAAAGTAAACATTCCGATTACGAATACATGCTACGCATACGACGGAGGTATCCAAACGACAATTCCCTGTCTTTATATATGCATGTCAAGTGTGTCGCGCTACATAAAAAAAGAAGCGCATAATCCGCAGTGTCATCGTGGTAATGGAGCTGCATCCCACTATAGACCGTCACGTGCCGCCACCAACGCGTATTGTCGATCTCGCAACAGACATAATTACCGCAGCGACGCGCTCCTTCGCGGTGAGCCAGAAAGAATAAAGATTCATCCGGGCACCAAAAACGGCTACTGGTTTTCTCCGCGCGTATATCACACGTATAATGTACCCCCGTTGTATGCTGCAGCGTCATCGCATCGAGGAGAACCGTCGTGCAGAGCGTTATACATGTATACACATAATAGTAGGGAGCAGGCGAGTCGTCGCGTCGAAATTGAAGAAGGGAAGGGCAGGCGAATTTGTCGGGCTGCCGCGATAACAATATACGCTATTACGCGAGTAATTACAGGCAGCGATTATGACGCGCATAAAGCCGAGTAATTAATTTCGCAGACAGGTGCGGGACAGGCTGTCTGTATATAAACAGTTAAAAGGCAGACAGAGCAGGAGAGAGGTGCGCCGTGCGCGCCGGTAATTAAGTTTCAGAAAGATATTTTCTGCATTGTTGTTGACGCGCTACTCGCGCAGCGGCGCTAAAGCTTTATTAAGGCATTCTCGGTGGAGATGAGCTGCGCCCTCGCGAGCGATGCGCAATTTTAATAACCGAAATGCAAAAAGGTTCGAAAGTTAAACTCTCCCGGGCGGCAAGCTTTTGTCGCGCGCGCGCGCGCGCTCGAATTGGCGGAAAATTAATTTAGCATTGTTGCGCACTTTTTCGCTCTCGATGTATATACCGTATACTTGGACAGCGAGCCGCGAGCTCGTCGTCGTCGTCGTCGTCGTCGTCGTCGTCGTCGTCGTCGTCGGAGACGCTATAAGTAAGCTGTGCCAGCGTCGCGCGCGCTCTGCCACGCCGTTATCAAAACAATGAGCTCGAAAAGTTGGAGTAACGAGCAGTAGTAGTCGCCTCTTTCTTATCGCGCGAGGGCTTAAGTAACGCGTTTCCGGCTACTGCAGCCGAGGCAAAAAGTCCAGACGAGCGAATAAAGAGCGAAAGACCGATACTTCCGTCGTCCTCGTCGTTCGCGTAATCTATATGCGCGCGCGCGCGCGCGTCTTCTTCTGTCTATAAAGAAGAGAAAAAAACGAAGGAGAGAGAGAGAGAGAGCCGCGAGCTTCTGTCGCTACACGGCGAAAGTTGGAATCGCGATTTGAGCAATCTTTTCCGATCTTCTTTTTATGAGTTTCTGAATGGAGGCCAACAAACTTGAAGTTCGCGCGCACGCGAGACTGACGCGAAGACGCGGCGAGAAGGGAGCGAGAGAGAAGGAGACTAGAGTGAGGGCACATGAGAATCTCGATGCACTCATCCATCTTGAGCAGTGCTACGACATTATCGGGAACATCGAGTGTCGCTTCGCATGCTCTATAGATCTTCCTAACCCCATTTCTCTCTTTCTAGCTCTCAATTTCTCTCTCTCCCTCTCTTTCTCTCTTTCGCCGCGCAGCTCTCGGCATTTCTCCGCGGCTCGCGCGCCCCACTATTATCCCCCGCACTACCGCAGCTTCTTTTCTGTACGGCTCGAGGCGCTCTTCGTCTGCTTCTCGCTGCGTTGTGCGCATCTCTCTCGCGCTGCAGTGAACAAGCTCTATTGTTCGATCTGTCGCTGCCGCGCGTTAATTCTTCTTATTTCTATTCTACACGGCCGCTCGCACGCGAGTTTTCCATTTCCCATAGCACTCTCTTCTCGCTCGCCCGTGTATGCATATCACATGACTTTTACTGTTCTATTTTACTTCGGCTTAAGGTTTGATATCGGTTTGGCTGCTGCACTCACCAGATTAGCCTCTTCACTTTATCTTTTCACTGCGCTGTAGCCTACGCAGATTTGATTCGATTCGGTGAGTGTAGCCTGGTTCACTTTTTCCGGACGCCTGATTGTTTCGCGCCGAGTGAAGCACTCGCGTAGCAGCGTCGTCCCTCCCGCCGCATATTATCGATGCTGGATCGACTTTTTCTCGCTCGCGACGACGAGCCTTTCTTATATATACCTGTCTGCGCAGGGGATGTAGGCGAGTACGGTTTCACTGCATTTGCGAATTCTGCGACTGAGTTGCTCCAAAGTCGTCGAAAAGCGACGAGAGATTGTAAGGGTTTGGGTACGAGGATTATTCGCGCGCGAGAAAAAACGGACGGACTCGAGTTAAACGCGGTGACTACTGAAAGTGCAAGAAAATTTACATAGGTAATTACAGCGGGAAGTAGCGCAGGTTTCCGCGCTGCAGCTCGCCCTGAATATGCTAATCTCGGAATAATAATCATGGACGCGGATCATCGCGAAGGAAAAAAATGAATAGAATATTACTCCGAGCGTGGTACACTAATGAAGGTGCAACTTTTATATCGCCGAAAGTGCGCGCTAAACTATGGGAGTCAAAAAAAAAAAAAAAAAATTCCTAGTCAAATTTCGACCGTAAGTAGCTTTCGTTAAAGCATAGTGGAATAGAAAAAAATTCTTTCTACGGGTACGTCTGCAAATCCTCATTATTCTCGCCGCCACCCCCCCCCCCTCCTCCTCCTCCTCCTTAACACACATGCGCGCGTGTGCTCACGTTCGTTTTTGCATCCTGCAGACGCGATTTTACAACGCTTCGACGTGCACTCTCGGCTAATCCCCCATTTCTTTATCCCCATCGCTCATACCCGCATTCTCCTATACACATACTTCTCCCCTGACGCGTACACAGAGGCCCTCTTGCTTTATCTATCCCTACACATTAGTGATTCTCCGTCTCTTCGCGCTTTTTCCGGCAGGTCCTCTTTTTCTCATTCCCTCGACGTCGTATTAATATATAATAACGGCGTGGCAGTCGAGGCACGTAAATAAGCGCGTGTCTCCGCTGTTTATTATATTCTCTTGGACGTCAACGCGCCCGGACGATTATTATCAGCGTTGTAATGCGCGCGTGTCGCTCGCCCGCAGAGTCTTCCGGCTTACGCATATACGTATATAGCGCGCCGCGCGCGCTCTGAAAGCCACCGATGTGTCTCAACAGCTCAAAGCCGATTTCATTATATGCGCGTCGCTACTGTATTGCGTGCGAGGCGCTATTTGGGCTCTGTGCGATATTTTTGCTCTTTCAGCGGACGTTAGGGGGAGGATTTTGCGGATAGGACGCAAAGTGGTTTGTCCATTTAAAGACTCAGATTGAATGTGCTTCTGGTTTGAAATTTGAAATTTTAGAGGATCGAGTTAAGTCAGCTTTATATGATGTTTACAACCGTTAATGGTGTACATTATAAATAATTTATATGAAATATTCGTAATACGTCTGAGTATATAGGTGCGTTAAAACATTTTCTGCTCTGATTATTTTGAAACGTCTCATAGAAGAGGAAGCAAATTGAGTGCATTGTAGAATTGTTAGGTATAGACCATTAGAATTTGCACCAAATTACGCACGTAATTATGGAGTAAACCAGGAGAATCGAGATTTTAATGACTGAACATCTCGAGTAAAGATCTTGATCTTTAACTTTGTACTATGCTACAATTGAACAATGTATTAAATGTGTACCTCTTTTAAACTACAATTACTCTATAGTACGCATACTACTTTGTTGAAGATACGAAACCAAGAGCAGCGCACTTTGCGCGCTCTAATATTTATCATGATTTGTTTATAATTTAATAATACCCGAAAATATTACTTATTAATCAATTTTTATTGATCAAAGATCAATAAAAAAATTGATTATATCAAAGTTCATTGCAAATTATTACTATTCTAAAATTTTAAAAACTTATTTTAAAATTATTTTAAACTTATTTTTAATTTATTTTAAACTTATTTTTAATTTATTTTTAACTTCAGTAACGGTACGGAAGAAAAATGCTTTCATCTCAAATAATGTAACCGAATTATGCAAAGTTAAGAGATGCTTGCCCTTCGTCTTGGCATTATCTATCATTGTGCAAGTTTGAAATCAAAATAGTCAGGCACTGGAGAGAAAAGCTTATCTGAAAATCTGTAGTTGTAATGTGATAAAACTTACTTCTGCTGATAGATACTGATTTTCGGACAAGTTTTTCTCGACAACGCCTGCATATTTTGATTAAAACCTTTGCATAATGATAGATAATACCAATACGAAAGGCAAGTATTTGAGATCTAAGTATTTTTTTACTGTCGTTACTGACCGGTCACTGTAAGCTTCAGACTTCCTTAGTTACAAAATTATTTTATTCTAAAAAAAATTAATTAAATAATTAAAATAAATAATTTTGGAATTATTCAAAACTTTTATTAAAAGTAAAGTTTATCCTTATATCTAAAAACAACTTATCGAACTGCACACAGTAACCACCTATAGATGAAGAGCTCATGAATTGTCGATTCTGCTGTGCATAACATTTTTAAAAAACCTAATAAAATTGATAAAAAATTTAATATTGACAAACTGAAATAAAATATAGACTGTACAGATGATTTACTCGATCTTTTTCTCGATTTGCTTGAACGCAGATGTTTTCAGATGTTTTGCGATAGACATCTAACTGAAAAATTTGTATTCAACATAAAATTATAATATTCTCACACTTAATTTTTCAATGTAAAGTAAAATACGAAAGTAGAATTAGATTATAGATATAAAGTTTGAACCATATAACGGATGTATGTGCCTCTTGACGCATGCGCACAATATGAGCCAATCACATACAATCTTCAGATGCTTCAAAACATCCGGTCATGATTTTTTATGAGGAAACCAAGTATGAATACTAATGTTTATGGATATGTGTGATAACTCATCAAGAATTGTCATTCGTGATGATATGGAAATATAAATACATTTTGCTGCTCATGGAAAGCTTTTATGGTATTAATGTTCTTGTAAATCATCCCTTTCAATATAATATACGAATACGCCAAGTAATTACAATCATGACTTCCAACTATTCACCTACAATAGGAAAGTTAGTCGTGTGTTGGATTTCATGGACTTAACAACGTTCGTGGCATTAATGAAACTTAATTTGTGTTTATTCAACAAAATTATAAAGAGTCTACAAAGTTATAAAACAGAACTTATCAATGAAACTTCGAAATACAGTCATTTACAATATGTTATGGGATATTGCATTGTTAATAAATGTACGAGCAACAACGAAGAATAATTTTTATAAGTTTCGAAATATTGATAATTTACTAGAAGGAACGGTAAAATCTTTATTTGCGTAGTATCATTTTAGTATCTTTATATTGGTATTTTCAAGAAAACGATTAATTTCATTATATTTTTTTTTTTTTTAAGGTTAGTGTAATACAATATTGCCTGAATGACATTTCTCAAGGTATTGTACTATCCAGTGATTTCGATAATACAACAGATACCTTTTTATTAAAACGAATCTTTAGTTTAATGATACCTACCTACTTAATAGGTTTTTATGAAACGAAAATTTATGAAACGCATCAAATTTTTAGAAATCGTTATCTTTTTCGTACTAATTTGAGGTATCTACCTCAGTACTCTGTCAAAAATTACATAATCGTTGCGTCATCTACTCAAAATCTGTTGCTTGCATTACATAGACTGAAAAATTCTCGTTTCTGGAATTATCAAGGATTTTATTTTATAGTGATAAGTAATTTGGAAACAGGTTGTGATTCAGCTCGAGACTTTTTGCGTGTGGTATGGTTTTTTAACATTCTGAAAGCAGTAGTGTTATGTGAAAATTTGAAGCCTGAATATCAACTCTATACATTTAATCCATATTACAACGTTGCTCCTGGATTTTGGAATGAAATAAAACCGAAAAATGTTAAAAATAATAATGCATGGACTTTATTTGAAAAAACATTTACAAATCTCAATTTTCTTCATCGTAAGTATAATATTCCATTAAACTATGTATAATCGTCACATCATAAAAATAGTCTATCAATATTTACAGAAACCAATTACACATGGTGTAAAAATTTAGATTTCAACAAGACGAAAAATTTATTTGGATATGTAATTAAAATGGGGCTTGCCATAACCGACTACCGAAAAGCAATACAAGATAACACAAAGCCTAGAAACGAACAATATTTAGGCCCAAGGGGTATGCTTAATCATATAATATGGAATCATTTAAATGCTACTTTAAGAATTGAGATATATCCACAAATGTGTTTTTATAATAAAAATAATACTGCGTGTGATATTTTCAAAGACCTTATAAATGGAAAATTAGATTATATAGGGAATTCTCTCTTTCAATATAATTTTTGGAAAGACTTTACAGTCCAAAGTAAATCCAATGGCATATGCGTTGTTGCGTCAATGCAAGAAAATACTATTATTCATAAATTTATGTCGACATTCACTAGTAAGTTTTGGTTGATAATTTTGTCAAGCACTTTAATATCATCGATTGTTCTGAAGATTCTTCTGAAAACAAATATAATTACATCGTTTTTAGATATTTTACGCATGCTATTGAACATGTCCGCTTTGACAGTGCCACGCCAATCAGCGCAACGAATTTTATTTGCAATAATTATATTTTTGACCATATTAACTAACTCTTATTTCCAAAGTCGAATGAATGCAATGCAAATAGTGCCCAATTCATTACCAACTATTGACTCGCTGGAAGATCTGGAAAAGTCCCAATTACCGGTGCATGGGAAGAAAGATTTTAAGGACTTCTTTGAACATTCCATTATTTACTCTCGTTATATTGAAGAAGAAAAAGCCATAGATTGCGTCAAACTCCTCAATAGAAATAAAGACGTCGTTTGTCTTTTTCCATGCTCTTGGAAAATACGTATAAATAAAAGCTCGACTTTACACTTCGGAGAGCACAAGATGAAAGAGATATTTGAGGTCATATACTCACGTCAAAATTGGCCTCTTTATACCAAATTTGATACAGCGCTTCGAAAACTCTCTGAAACGGGAATTGTTAAACACCTCCAAAGTAAAGAAAATCAAGTCAATGTAAAAAATGTTCCGAAGCCTGAACCATATTCTAAATTATCAATAGCTGAGTTAAAATTAGCATTTTATATTCTTGTTGATGGATTGTCATTTGCGATTTGCGTTTTAATAGTAGAATTCTCAGTTCATAGAGTTCAATTTCGGATTAGGCGATAAATGAAACATTTTAAAATAAAGATCTGTAATTTCATTAATAAAATTCTGTATTTGTTTATAAATTATTGTTCTATAGCAAAAATTTAAAAAATAGTGTGCTACTCTGTAGCGCATAAATTCTAAATAAAAAGTTGTATCCCATGTATCTATCTTGAAAACATTCAGGTTTAGTCAACTCGGATCATAACCAACGTTTCCATTGTCACGCAATATTAACAACACGTAATATTTCACACAAAAAATAAACATTTTTTGGTATGAAAAAAAAAAAATTGTCATCGAGACCGTACTAACGCATGCAGTTTTACAAGGTATTATAGAACATGGATATACGTGAATTTTACAAGGCCTATCAATCACAAGAAAAACAGCGCAATATTTATTCTCCATTATATCTTTCGACAACAGGCCAGTCATTCATCAGATAAAACCTCGGTCAAAACACGGCTTGAACACACCCAATCAAAGCCCCGAAAATTACAATCAAAATCCCGCCCAACTACGGGGAGATACACACTTATGATTAACGTCACGAAAGCAGACAACTCAAATAGAAAATTTTCCGATTACTGGGATTCACAAGCCCCGTAAATATAGTTCCTCTCCCGCAGCAGCAGCAGCAGCAGCAACAGCAGCAACAGCAGCAGCATCATCAATCACAGCGCGAAATTCGCCGGCGTCATCGCGTGGCAATAGTGCGGCGCGCGCGAGAGAAGAAGACGCGCTCCATAAGGCCAGCGGCAAAAATCGAATTAATCCCTCTTTTCATCATATCAAGAGTGAGAGAGACAGAGAGAGGGAGAGTGAGCTCATAGCCACCCTATGCAATATATAACATCTCGACGAGTAGGCGAACAATATATAACTCCATATAGGTTACCGGCGACCGCTCGCGAGCACATGACGCTTAATGGCCTCCTTCCGCCTTATTCGGGATCTTCCACAACTAATCCATCTTACCCCGTATAGTCTCTCGCCTACTACTCTTATCAACGCACCCAGTTCTCCTCCTCCTCCCCCTTCTCCTTACACCTCGAGCTTATTCTCCACTGACGGCACTGACACTCGTCCGACAAACAAGATCAGAGACGATCCCACACGATCGTTGCGCCGCTGTTATTATTGTTGCAATATGTGCCCCGGCGGAGCTCTGTGGAAATCCACGTGCTGTGTAAGCGTCAGAGAGAAAACGGCAAGTGTACTCGAGACTTCCGTAATGAATGAAGAGCGCGTAAGCGTAGTCTCTCGTGTTTGTATACATATTTTAAGAAAGGGTGGATTTCGCGCAGCAAAGCCTCTGCGTGCGATGTTCTCCACAAAGCTGATATAGTACCGTTTCACTAATTGCGCGATAGTGAAGCTGGGTATACGTCTTTCGCTAATTAATTCGTTAAATAAGAAAGTTTCGTTCTTTCAATTATTGGTGCCTCTCTTTGGCATTTTTATAAAAAAAATTCACAATCAACAATTACTACACGTTAGCTTTGTTAACCAAGTACATCGCGTGCATCGCGTAATGTCTAAGGAAAAGCCCCCAACTACAATGTACGCAACGCAAAGGGTGGTCTGAAAGTAGCTGGAAACTGTCGTCTTCTCTACGCTTATACGCAGCGGCTAAAATTACGTTTTATCCGAGTGTCGTTTATAGGTTCGCAAGACTGGCCGAGCAAAAAAGAGATAGTGTAGGAAACGACGGGCGATACCGTGCTAATGGACACTTTGAAAATAGCGAGAATAGCCTATCGATTGGCTCTTCGGATATGAAATTGGCTATACATATATGTATATGCAGCAACCGTATCTGACCCATCAACGGAATCTCTCGATTGAAACGTCTCGTTTCTTTATCGACCAAGCTGTAACCACAGCTTTCTCTTCAAGTTTATCTCGGATAACACAATACGTATACTTGTACGCTGAGGCTGTTTAGGCACAATTATATTCTATCCGAACACCGAGTATGTACACGCATATGCGAGGCGGAAGAGAGTGCGAGAGAGCGTTGGAAGAAGATGCGGCGCACGTGAAACGGAAACTTGCCAGTGTCAGCCGGTTCGCCTAATATATCTGTAAGCGAGCGCGCACACAGATGGGAAAGCGTTGAGGGATGGGAAGACGTTGGATTACGGCAGAAGAAGCCAAGGGAGGGATGGGGGAGATCTGAGAACAATATGTCACGTACTTTATTAATCACGCCAGGCGTGAGACGTATAGTTTAATGTAAATTCCAAAACCGAGCGATGATGAGCCGGCAAAAAGTGTATATACGCCGAGTTACCTGCACAACGCGTAATCCGATTACGGAAGTTTCGTATCGCCATCTCTGTTATGTCAGTGCTCGCGCTCGCTAATGGAATACGGCTGGCCGATGGCTCTTTGAGGTTGATTCGCAGCAGCGATACGGCTTGAGTTGTTACAATTCAATGCTACATATTTTTCAGCCTATTGGACTCGCGATGCCGTAAAGCTCTCCGGACGTTGCACGGTGTAAAGCTTTCCTTTTTCTTTTTTTTGAAATAGGCTCTTTCTGAGTTACGAGCGAGTATAATCTTGCATTATATATCCTGTCCCTTTCCCCCTCCGCGAGCTTCATTCACATGCATAAGCGAATAGCAAATCAAATCGATTCCATTAAATGTAGCATACGTTATTTATTTAATATAAGCATTATATAGTTGGACATTAATCCGCTTTCGCTAATTAAATGAAAAGCAGCTTGCCGGCCGCGCGTTGCAGCGGGTAAATGTATAAATTTCGCGCTTAAAAAGCTTGCCGTTTCGGCTTCGATGATCAATTATATCCGGGAGGAGCAATGACCTCGGAATTCCGAATAAGTACCGTACATTTCTACGAATTTATATATATGGGTATACACCGACACTGAGCAGCGCGATAATTTCGAACTAACGCGATTCGCTTCGTCCATCAGCTCATCCGTCTCCGCTTAGACCGATGTACAAGCGAAAGAAACCGATTCGCAGCGACGATTCCCGAAGAAAAAGGAAAAAAAAACCGGAATGGAAGCGTAGAAACGGAGAAAAAGCTCGGGCACATCTCTCGGGCGAAAAAAGCCTACACAGCTTTCCAGGTTGCCGTATACGAATCGTCCTAATCCGCGTAATCGCGACTCTCTCTCGCACGCGCGCAAAAAGAGTTATACCGCGGGGATAATTCAGCGCCAATAAAGGGATTTCCGCGGAAAAGAGGCATAGCAGCAGCAGCTCTACGTAGAGGAGAGAGAAAGAGAGAAATATGCGTCGGCTCGCGGAATTTATTTTTACGGCTTCGTGCAGTTTCCCTCTCTCTCTCTCTCTCTCTCTCTCTCTCTCTCTCTCTCTCTCTTTCGGCTTATTGTCGTGGTGGCTCCGCCGGAATTGATTCGTTTGCCCGGCCCGCCTTCTCTAATATTGTCACGAGAGGGCCGGGCAGTTTTCGCGCGCGCGCGCGAGAGAGAGAGAGAGAGAGAGAGAGAGAGAGAGAGAAAGGAGAATCACCCTTTTTCTCGTCGCTCTCCAGCTATTAATGCCGGATTATCCGACGCGGATTTTAATGGGTTCGCTTGTGTAAGCATTAAGGAGATTGAGAATACATCGAGACGGGGAGGGGGAATTTTGTTCTCTTACACTTCAGTAACTACGCGAATGAGATTTTTCTTTTACCTCTTTTTTTTTAAAGAAGAATCTCTGTCTGCGTACGACGCAGCTGTTAATTGTTTATTGTCACGTTACACGCGTATGTCCCGAGTAAATGAGACTGACGCGAGTGTTTTTTAATTGGCTCTTTTCTCTTAGGTGAAACTGTCGAAAGTTAAACGTTTGCGAATGCTCTGAATTTCGTACAAAATTTACCTGTTTACACGAATTTGTTTACAGCAACAGAATTTTCAATTTCAATGTTAACCAACAATTATCGTGCACTAATTATGAATCATTAACCGCATTCGTAAATAAAATGTTTCATTGCCCTATTATGATTAATTAGTACTCTGCAAACAAACATGGAATAATATTCTTCACAAATACATGTGCTAAAACATGCTATTAGAGTGAAAAAAACGAGCAGCATTGTTATTCTTAATTATAATTAGTTTGCTCGTATAGTTTCGGATAATTAACGAACTTCAGCATAAACGTATGTTAGAGAAGCACGTTAATTTATTATATTTTCCTCGTCTAAAAGTCGATAAAATCCACACGGGCATGAAATCCACAAAGTCAAAAATAAAAAAAGGAACGAAACAAAATCTTATGAACCCAAACAGAAAGGAAGAAAATTCTCGGCAGCCAATAAAAAGCACGCGTACACTCTGTAATTTCGGACGGTTTGCCTCTCAGCTGCTGTGCATCTTTGCGCGCAGTGTATAGATATATTATACACATATATATACAGGCAGAGAGAGAGAGAGAGAGAGAGAGAGAGAGAGAGAGTGAGAACACGCAGCTTATATACCTATATATTAGTGTGACGCAACATCAGAAGGCTGGCGCAGAACGTTCGCAGACGGTCTTGCGGTCGGGAAGGGAGTCATACTACGCGCCGGACAGCAAAATTGTACGGGCGTATAAAGCCACGTCGCGCGCGAGAAGAGGAGAACGCGATGAGACTTTGGAAGCTTCCAGAACGTCCGGTACGAAGACGACGGCTGTCCGCGTTGTATACGAGTTTTAACGTTTCACACATGTGCACACACACATCACACACGCATACATACATACACACACACCCACCCACCCACCCACACATCGACCTTTAAACAAGACAATATTGCCGAGAAATACGGTATGCATGCGCGCACGAGCTCTATATATTTCGCATAGATGCATAGAGAGAGAACTCGTGATACGGACACCAAGCCATTGAGCCGCGGGTTCCGCGCGCGGTTATTTTCAAGTTCGAAAATTCATCATGTTTGAAGAAGCTTAATGGCCGCGGCGCGCTGTCGAAAACAAATGCCGCTTTTAATGCGAGCCACGCGATCAGAGCGAAACGGGCGCGGAATATCAATTCTGATGGAAATTAAAAATGTAACGGGTGCAGAGAGCGAGCGTGCTTATAAAAAAAAAGGGAGCAAGCAGTATGCGGCTACTGAACAGAGCGTGCGAAGCTTCGGTGAGGATTTACTGTATGCCAGATAGCTGCCGTAAAATGAAACATGATTAAAGGTAGCCGTTTCGCGATGGAAATGGTGTATTTGTAGTTACACGTTATGGCCGTTAAGAGGAGACTCGCTGCACTCCTGCGCTGCCCACTTGCTTCCATCAGAAGTATGAGAAAGTGTGGGAGATGAGGGATATCGATTGGCGACGCTCCTCTTTTTTTTATATTTCGCCGAGAGCATTCCGCCTTTATTCTTGCAGTTATATTCAATAAAAAAAAACTATTGAAATGCATCATCCTTTATATATATATATATATATATATATATATATATACACACACACACACATATATTTATATGTAGTACATATTTTATATATATATATATATTGAAAATGTTTACCGTTGCAAGGCTTTCTCTTAGAGAAAGTACACAAAGTTAACAAAAGCAACTGCTTTTTCAAATCCATATTTGGATATACCGAAAATCTTGATTGACCAGTCTTAAAATGCACAAGGTGCTCTAGTTATTTTTTTTTCTGTTTGCAAGTTCAACTTTTGATAATATGGAAATCAAATGTATTTTCTACGGAATTCCGTCTATATCTTGCATAATACGTGTAAATAAAGTACTTATTTAAAAGAAAAATCAGTTTTGGGAAAATTCAAACTATGTTGTAGAAAATTTATGAAAAACAATACTTTATGTGCGAAAAAAGTAATCATTCAACAACAATGTACGTTACACAACATCTAATAACCTTACACAATCCCACCGTTACAAACTTCACAGAACAATATTAATAAAGTAAATTGAAACAGAAATTTATACAATACCCGCTATAGCCTCGAGGTAAAGCTTCTTCTCTAATGTTTCGTTATTCATTAACAGAAGAACTGCGACTGCCGCGTTAGAGAACACAGGCACATTTGTACGTAAATATATAATTATATATGTGTACGTATATACGTATATACAATATACATGCATATATACATGGATGCATACAAAACATATACGATCGGGAGGGGGAGGGGGTCAGAAGAATGAGCCATTAAGATGGAAAAAATATCTTATATAGCCGGAAGTGCGGAAGATTCACGGGCAGAAAATGCGAGAGCTAGAATCGGAGTAAGATAACGAATATGAGAGATCGACTGGAGTGAAGAGAGAGAAAATAAGGAGAGAAGCGACGCTTCGAAAAGTTTCGAAACTTTTATCCGCTCTAGCTCGTTATTAGCTCTTGTTTGCTTTGGCGAGGCCCAATCTTTTTATCTGTTATCACAACTTTTCCGCGCCGGAGGTAGGCGTTTCAAGTATTTTAAAAGAATCCGCCGAAAAAGGGGAGATAGTTATCGAAAGAGAGAAAAAGAGAGAGAGAGAGAGAGAGAGAGAGAGAGAGAGAGGGATGGGAGAGAGAGAGAGAGAGAGAAAGTTTCGGAGGAATATTTAGAGATTCAGCGAGTTTGATAAGTTTTTCGAGTTGATTGTACAGTCTCTCGCCGAGTGAAATGTGAGTTTCTTTGATATATACTTTCACTCTTCGTCTATATAATTTTCTCGAATTTGTTGCACTCGGAAAACGGAAATTTTTTTCTGGAAATTGCATTCCTCGCCGATCGATGGAAATATTACACTCGACTCGATCGCAGGATTCATTTTTTTTGCTATATATATATATACACACACGTAGTAGAACAGATTAATTCTTTTCGTCAAGGAGATAATCCTTTTTCAATAAAGCGATTTTCCTTTGTATCATTAAGAACACTACTTGCACTTGTGACGGTGCAGAGAGAGTAGGACAGAAATCGGATTCTCTTTCTATGAATCAATATACCCATTACCCACTTCCCGGCGTCAATCTCCGTGCACAGTCTGAAAAAGCTTTCCAGTTTAGCAGGCTCCGGACGAAGACTCGAGTCAAGCCGATGACAAGCGTCTCAAATTAAAAGCAGAAGCGGCGCGCATTACTCGAGCTATCTCCTCGATCATACTCGCAAAAAGCAGCTGGAAACAAAGGTGCGAAAGCCCCTGTTATCTCGAGCTGTATAAGCGATTACTCTTGGCTAGCGCTTACGAGGCGTTGAAGCTCGTCCTGCAGATCGTGTGGCCTCTCTCTCTCTCTCTCTCTCTCTCTCTCTCGCGGGACGGGGGGTGGGAGAAAAAATAGCACTGGCTTCTCTCTCTCTCTCTCTCTCTCTCCCAGCGGGCTTTATTTAAGTTAATCCGCGATCCAACTAACAGACTTTTCTCTCTCCCGCGGAAGTTGCTGCAGTAGCGCGGAGTGTCCTCACTCCCGCCCCCCTCCTCTCAGCTGACAAACTTTTTTGTAATCCCGTCGCAACTACTGCCGCCTCCTTCCTTATCTCTTATCAAAATTTACTGCGCTCAAACTCGATAAATCCTTCGTTTTATCAAGTCGCCTCGAGACGCGATTTATATACCTGCGACGACGCTGTCGCCGCCGCCACCGCCGCCGTCGCTGAAAAAGAAAGAAGACACAATGGGATCTGCAGCGAAATTAATATGTACCCGATCACAAGCGAGAGAGGGAGAGAGGAAGAGAGAGCGAGCGAGAGAGCGAGGGGGATATATATATATATATAGGCGCGCAAATATTAACCCTTTCGCATAATCCGAGCGCGAGAGCTATATAATACTCCCGCGCGCGCCCGGGATAGAGCGTCGGAGGCTTTAAATTGCATTACAAACTTGGCGATTATCGCGTTATCTCTCTTGCCGAAGTTTGAGTGCCCGTGCGCGCTCGCGTTCGGGAATTATAGTTACAATGGGAACTTCCTAGCCGGAGAGAGAAAGAGAGAGAGAGAGCGCTGCGCGTTTTGCCTATATATATATATATTATACAATATACATGGGTATGGAGATTCATCGAATCGACCGTATAGTGCTAATTTTCAGCGAACCTCATCCACGCACGTCTCTATATAGAGCCGCTGTACACATTTGTTTCGAGGCAAGGTTCAATTCTTTTCTCTTATGCACATTCACCGACAGAACTAGACGGAGAGCGCGCATAGTGGAGCTCAACTTTGCGTAAACATTCACAGTTGATGGGGTCGAAAGTTTGCCCATCGCGTCGAACATATGTGCATATGACGGAGAGCCCGAGTGCGTGCTCTTTCTCGGGCGCTGCTCGCGATCTGCGATATATACGTGTAGAATATATATAGCATATGTAAAACTCGAGGAGTTTTCCCCGGACAGAAATCACGCGGTCGCTCAACTTGAAATGGGATGTTACGTCTGTTATACATTGTGTGGAAACCTTGCGAGCGCGATTCTTGTCTCCTCGCTTTTTTGCGCTCTCTCTCTCTCTCTCTCTCTCTGTCTCTCTCTCTCATTCGAGCTATTTTATGAGTGTCTGTTTGACGAAAGAACCGAAAGCCGCATGTTCGAAATTCGAATTTCGCGCCGTGATGCAGCGGTTTATAAGTATGTATAAAGTTGTAGAATAATAATCCATCATTTTGCAAAGTTACGAGAATTCATATTTCAGAATCGGATGGATAAAAAAAGTTTGAATAATGTGCAGAAATCACGTTATTCAAAGGGTTTTTCTTCCAGACATTGAAATACGAAGTTTATTCAAAGTGATTGATTATTTCATAGATTAAAGCAAGCATATCGTGATTTGTTGGAAATTAATTTTCGTTGCAATTTTCACCGCTTTTTGACTTATTTTAATGGGGGCTAAAGCGAACTATAATTAACCGGTGGATTAATGTGGTTTTATATATGCATTTTTTCTTATATTTCTTTAATTGCGTATTGCAATTTTTTATTATCTTTAATTGTATTAATTAAATCAAAACATTTTGTTATATATCAGTGGTCAATTATTTTAATGATCTCAAATTTCTTACCTCAAATTGGACAATCAGTCGAAAAAAATCCACTTTACACTTTTGATATGCAGTATTATATGTTATTTAATATTTTAGTTATTTTTTCCTCGGCTATATTACAGCGGGTGTAGTGAATTTTTACTGAATTGGCTTTTAAACTTCCTCGACCGCGATAGCTAAACCATTATGACACAAAGAAACTTCACACACGCGGAAAAAGAAACGGAAGAGACATGGTGAAAATCGACGAGTTTTCTCGAATTTCAAGGGCATACTCCGAAGCGGAAAAAATTCAAGGAGAGTTTTCAGGAGAGTTCAAGGACTTAGAATGCCCGGAAAGTTGGTGCCAATGTTATAGAATGCGAAAGGATATTTCGATTCATGCATTCCTCATCGATCGCAGCTACTTTATTGAAGGCGGAATCGTCACACCAGTTGGTACTTTTCTAACTAAAAAAAAATTCCGCTTTAATAATAGTTCGTGTAACTCGATGAAAAACGAAGGGGATCTTTCTCCGAGAGGCAGAAAGTTAATTCTAACTGACATTAGATAGTATCGCAACTTGCCCTGAAACAATTAACGAATGAACTTGTAATCGTATACGAGAAGAGAGCTAAAAAATAATAAAGCAAGCGTTCCGCAGTAATTCAAACTCGCAATAAAGTAAGAAAGTTACGGACTAATTGTAAGTTAGTACATATCACTCCGTTTCCGCGCGCTATCAGATTATCTCTCGTGCCCAGATAACCGTTCCTACATAAACTCTCGACACCTACTCCTCTTCCCCGCAGTATATTATGCCAGGCGAAAAACTGACCTATAATCCGCAAGTTCCAACGTATACGTATATTGCACACGCGCAAAGGTCACTACCTACACCAATTCGTCAACAAGAGAAAAATCGTGTTTTCTCAGAATAGCCCAGTATATAGGCAAGCGACCCTTCGACGAAGAGCAGCACACTTGGGCCGAAAATAGATTCTTTCCAAACAAACATTTGTCCCGCGGTCGAGCATGTATACCCAAGCAGCGTTGCAGGTGTACCTTAGCCCGCAGAACAAATACTCCGTTTACCAAGGGTTATATATGCAGCGCAGGCGAGTTTACACTGCAGCGCTGTACATGCGTACTTATACCAGCTAGGAGCCTATATGCGCTATGTCGCCGGCAATTTTTAATAACATCGCGCCGATTCGACAATCGCGCGGTACCGCGGCATCGGAGCCGCGCCAAGCTCTCCGGCGTTATATCCCCTTAAAGGGGATGGACCGAGATGCGCAAGAGTGCAGCCACGTTGTACTACATATAAACGCATATGTATACGCGTGCTGGAGAAAAAAATAGCCGGCGTATTTGACCTTTCGATTTTTCACCGCTGTCCCAGTGTTTCCATATGCGTATACGGCATTGTTATTTTAGGGGGAGGCGAGGGAGGGGGGGGGGGCTCACTTTTGAATACACTTTTTACTCAAAGAATGTATAAGACCTACTTTTGTGCTGCGGAGAAAAGAGCATGTAGGATTATCCTCGGGTTCGAAGGCGCGACGGTTGGTATATATAAATAGTCCAACAAACAGCCGCGCGCTCGATAAAAAGGGACGAGAGCCCGGGTGCAATTTTTCACGGAGTGTGCTAGAGCCAGCTCGGCGACGTCACGCGCGCTAAGAGACAAAGTATAAGCGGAAGATTATGAATGAATAAAAAAAGCGGGCGGGAGAGACAGAGAGGCGGTGGGAGAGAGAGAGAGAGAGAGAGAGAAGAAAAACGAGTGTGTATAAGCGACGTGAGCCGATCATCAATATTAAACGTGTGAAAACAGCGATCCGACAATGCGCGAAATCAGCAGAAACGGCCCCCTTTTTCCACCCTGTGTGTCACATAAGAGGGTGGCGGGGTGGGGAAGCTCGCTCGAGTGCAGCATGTGCTTGGTACTAACGAAGGACACGATCGGCCCACCCCAAAAACCAAGGGTAAAATAAAACTCACCGCTTCGAGGGCCGAATCTCCCGCCCTTCTACGTCTATATCTCTCTCTCACTCGCTCTCGGTCGCTCGATCCCTCGTCGTCTGCGAAGGAGCCCCCTATGCCTCTTGTTTTTTTGGAGGTTATGTCGCGCGCACTCCGCCGGCACACACTGCAGCAGCCGCACGCACACCAGATCTCTCCCTCTGTGTAAGTATATACGGTATATACGTACGGCGTGTACGTGTGTATACACTCTTCTTAAAGCGAGAGAGATCCGAGCCGAGGGGAACCGGCCTCGATGATAATCACGCGCGAGACAGCACAGTGCGTATAATATTGCAGTCAATGCCGTGGATGGATGACGACGCTATATAGACGTATACACACGTGCGAAGCTGCGTTTAACGCGCTTTTGATGACGTTTCTGCTATTAATGGGAGGGTTTTGTTTTTATTAGCTTGACTTGTACTGAAACGGAGAGAGGGGGGTGGGGGGAAAGGGTCGGATTTGTTGTGTTGTTTTTTTTTCAACTGATGCACGCATCGGTCAGTGACCGCGCGGTACGAGCGGTTCTCTTTCTCTCTCTCTCTCTCTCGTCCGGGACGTTCGCGAGCATTAATATTTTTTTCGTTTTATGCAAGCGATATCTGATTCGACAAATGTGAGAGCGGTGTCGATGAATATTGAATTCGGTTATACGCGTGCAGTATGCGGCCTGTACCCGTTGCACCTGCGATCTCTCGGCAATCGCGGCGAGAAAAATATTTAGCTTGGAATAACGAACTGGCCGCAATTGGCAAATTGTATGCTTTTGAATAAAAATACGAAGTGGAGATGTCTGTCTCGGCGGAGTAGACGCGTATGTGTCTCATCGATACGCGCGGAATGGAAAATCGTGCCCGAGTTTCTATACATAGAGCGAGAGACCGCGGCTTCTATTATTGATAATACACAGAAATTCAATTGGCAAGTTGATCCGCGAGTGTATAAAATACGCAGTGCATTCGAGAACGCGTCACGAGTTCTCTCTCTCTCTCTCTCTCTCTCTCTCTCTTTCTCGGCGTACAAGAATCGAAAGAAAGTATATATCGTCGCAAAAACCGACAAGTATAACACAAGCGAACCGCCGAAGGAGAAGCAACGAACCGCTCGTACCTCGGTGCACCGCTGCCAGTATCTATCCCGAGAGCTCCTCTACGTTATCCAAGAAAAATAAATCGCGCAAGTGTAAGTACAGAGAAGATATACGCGCAGGAGGTAAATACTGCGTGGGTCTGCGAGCAGAAGCGGGAGAGCGAATGCGACCGCGCGTCCCGAGCACTCGCGCTCGACTAACCTCCTCGGCGGCGCGCATTCCCAGTCGTCCGGGCGCTCTCTGTCTCTCTCCCCCGCCACTGGATGCTGCGCGCCGCGTGGGCTCGACTCCTCTCTCTCTCTCTCTCTCTCTCTCTCTCTCTCTCTCTCTCGCGATGTGCTCTATAGTTCTATACTCTCGGCTCGGCCGCTGCGCCGCGAGAGCCGACTATGTGCCGAGGCTGAAGGGGACTGCATACGTGACGATCGGATGCGCGCCCGGCGCTCCTTTTCTCCGCGCCGCGCGCAGCTATAGCTTCTCTTTACGTATACCACTATAGATATACGCGTATGCGAGCGCAGAGTGTGCATATAGAGTATAGGCGTATATATAGAGAGCGGCGCGCGCGAGAAGCCAGCTGTGTCCGATGCAGCGCGCGCGCGCGCGCGCCGGGAGACGCTGGCTCTTTAACATTTCGCTTAGCGCGCGAGGGAATTTACGGAAAATGAGCTGCGCGAAGTGATCTTTTCTATTTTGGAGAGAAAGAGAGTGAGAGAGAGAGATGAGCAGCAGAAGGGGGTGTTTTTTTCCGAGCGGCTGATTAATGTCGGACTGCTGCTCGCCCCGAGAGTTGCCAGTTGGAGTGGAAATGCTTCCGAGACGGTTTATTGGACGACGGCGCGGGACGAGCGCGAGACTTCCGATGCGAGAAGATTCGAGATGAAGAGGAGAGGACAACGACGACGGCGACGACGACGAGGACGAAGAAGAAGCGGAAGAGGAGATTATGACGTCGAGAGATCGTTGGCGAAGGGGGGAGGGGAGGGAGGGAGGGAACGGGAGCGAGAGCGAGAGCCCGAGAGGTGGATGATAACCTACTCCCGAAAATAATGCGAAAATCGACAACCACCTGTTTTGATTTGTATTAAAAATACAACATCGAAGCCTGGACCAAGATAGTTTTTATTTATCTCCAAACAAATCTAAGTGACTCCGAATAAATAAATATATATAATATATCTTCGTACTCTGTATGCGGGCTGCACTTCGTCTTCGCGGTAGTTTCTCTGATTTCTCTCCAGTGTAGCTGTGCTGTGTACGACTCTTTCGCTCTATGCTCTTCTCGGCTACTCTGTTCTATATACGTATCTAGTCACCGTGAGCAACAGCAATGCCTTATCTATATCTATACAGCAGACGGTTTCTTTTTCCGGCCTCTCTCTCTCTCTCTGTCTCTTGCTGCCTCTCTTTGCTGTTGCTGCTGCTGCTGTAGCGCGTGTTTCATTTTTCTTTTCCTTCGCCTAGTTACGACGACGACGACGACAGCGCTTCTTTAGCCTTATTTAGTACCAGGGATTTGTCGCGACGTTTCCAGCGAGCTTTGCATGTAAAAGTATAAGCACTCCTGACGAGGTTTTTGCCCGTTCGAGCGGCTCCGTTTATTTTTTGCCCACTATTTGCATGTTTTAACTTTTGCACGCACTTGCAAACCGTACATAAATAACGCGCCTTTACCTGCAGGTGAACATTTTTCTTTTACTCATTTTTCGGACGTGTGATATTTCAATGTTTTGTGAATTATTTTTTTATACCGCATTTCACGAGGTGAGATCTTACGCGAGACTCGTGGCTTGCGAGCTGCTTTTACTTTTTTTTTTATTTCGAAGTAAAAATAAAATTACATTTCCTTTATACGCGCAATTGTGTATTATTTTACAAAAAGCTTAAAGCGCATCGTCAAATCACGTTACGCCAAAGCGAAAGAATAAAGTTAACATTTAAATATTACTCTCTCGCTGACTGACGTTTGAGTAATGTATCAACATAATGTAATCAAATTATCGTGCCGAGACCTTTAATAAAAAAAAAAATATAAATTAAATTTCAGAATACTACAACTTCGTCAGCCATTATGTATTTACACGCCATTTTATGAAATATGTTCTTTTTTATTCAAGCCGCTGTATTCTCGCTATATTCTTATGCTTTCTCATGTATAAATAATACATTGTCCCGCAAAATTTGAGCTGATGCATTTTTTATACTTTTACCGCGTTTTATATGTTTTAAACAAATTACTTATTCGAAACACGCGAAAATCGAGACGAAAATCGTTTTAAGCTGAAGTGATGAATGCGCTTATAGTTTAGATTCTTAAACTATACGCTTAATTTTGAAACTTTAGAAATATAAATATATATACGGAACTCAGATCCGGGAAGCGCGAAGAATTATTGTCGCTCGTAAAGCCTTCCCTTATAATGCTAATAATGGCTTGATTCATGCATCTGATTCGAAGAGAGAGAGAGAGAGAGAGAGAGAGAGAGAGAGAGAGAGAGAGAGAGAGAGAGTCGCTAAAAACTCGGAGTACACAGACCAGTTTATTAAGTTTTCAGATAGCAAACGGTCATTGTCGCGCAATGAGCTACTTTGCTTGAATGCTCGATTGGTGTCGTGCATTATTCCACGCAATAAAAGTAAAAAATTGAAATTATTCGATTTTTGTTTTACTAAGGTGACGTTTGACGAACGCTTAAAGCGCGACGACCCTCTCGAGAGTTCGATGGCGTCTAAAAATCAAGTCATTCGATTTACAGTCTGAACAGCCGAATAAAAGACGTACAGTATATGTCGCAGACGCGATTCTCCACACGCATGCGACCTCGCGACAGGCGGATATGATCACCTAAAAATTTGAGCAAGCTCTTCTGCTCCTCCATAAACCGCGAGCGCGAACGATCGGCCGCGAAATTTCACGGAGCATGCAGAAACGATGGCGAATTCGATAAGAGGCTCTCGTAGCTAGAAGTACGGCATTCGCCGTCTCGTCACTGCACGAGTCGAGCACAGCATGTACAGTGCAGTGCATCGCGCAATCCCACGAAATTTCGTCATCGCGATCGCGGATTCCCCTCAGCCGAAATGAAGTAACGGCAAAGCTAATAAAAGAGGCAGCCCAACTCGGCTTTAGCTGTATCATTTACACTTTTTTTGGATTTAATATGAAACAGAATGAAGTGTAATAAAGCTCATTGCACGAAGCATCTGGGCAGTTATTCACTAAGTATATCAACGTGATACGCCTCGCATCAGCGGCTCAGCGCTATAAAACGATAAATTGCCCAATGTTTTTGGAAGAATGGAGTACTTATAGGGCGCTGTTGACTGCTGATCGCAACAGAGTGTGAGGGGGAGTCGGGGTCCTATATGCAAACATATTGAAAAGTTGTGTCAAAAATTACTAAGAAATTGGAAGGATACCTACAAGGTGTACGGATCACTGATAAATTTGAAAGGAGTGTACTGTTAGGAATGTCTGTCTCGAGATGTAAACCCAAAGCTTCACATGTTAAGGCAAAGAATTTTGCAATCTTCGAATTTCAGAATACTGTAAGGAATTTTGTTTGCATGAAAATTGCATTAAATAATTTTCTCTTTAAAGTATCATCAGTACTACGAGTTATAGCAAAATTCTCAAAATAACGTTTTATTAATAAACTAAAAATTACAATAACTTATTTAAAATTACTTATTAAAATAACATACTATTAACTTTTATTTAGTAAAAATTTGTTTCTTCATTGTGATTAATATTGGGGATGTGATGCGCGTAAGCGGCAACGCTATTGGCTCAGACTCTCCGAGTCTCGTATGTGTTTGTTTACACATACGTTTCACGGATACGCTTTCTTAGGTGTGAGTGCGACAGTTGTGGTCAATCTTTGTTTTCATTTGCTCACGTGCTCAGTCCTATACTTGTCGAACTAATCGGATGAGAACGACTGGGGGGTCTGAACTACCTTAAAATATTTTTTAAAAAGTGTGTTATTTTCATTATTATTAATATTTTAGGCCAAAGTTAATGCTTAAAAAAGTGAATTTACCATCAAATTCATGAACAATTTCATTTTCGTAACTTTGCTTCAATAAAACATAAAAAAATACGAGAGTTTCCGTTTAAAAAAAAGTATTCAAAAAACCCTTCCTATTTTTAACTGTTAAATGTAGGAAATACTCAAGGACAAAAAAAGACTTATGCTTTAAATTCAAAAAGTATCGACTATACATGTTAAAGCTTTATCATAAATTTTTTCTATGAAATTAAGACAATATTTTTCCATAAAAAACTTATACTAATAATGCACAAATATTCAAGGTATTATTAGGCACTAGTACTTTTATCTTAATTATATCTTCAGGCGCCAAAACCAAGGTCTGAAGATATGACCTCTTAACGGTGTTTAAAGGGTCGATAAAACTTTTGAGAGTGATACATTGTATAATGTATACCAATGGCTACAAGTACTAAGCTCTTCGAAAAACATTCGGCAATATATAGTTTTGCGCTGGTATAAGGCATATCACGGCTTACGCACGTGTGGCTTATCGCGTGTGCTTAGTACAGCGCAATTAATGATTTCTGCGATAGAAATTGATTCGGTGGTAAAATTAGCCTTGTGAATAAGTAAATATTTATCGCTTGATTATGCACCTGTCGAAAATTAATTTAAGACTCGGCTGCTATCGGCTATCGTAAAGTATAAGCCTGTACAGTGAAATTTTCACGGTATCTTATATCGTTAACGTGTTAACCGAATTGAGGCGTTGTTTATTAAGAATTGAGTTTTACATCAAATTTTAATAGCGTCACCCTAAAAATTGTTATCGCGCAGCATGAATTATTCAAATCGAATTGTAATGAATTATTTTATCACTTTTTTATTGCGACTGGAACCGATATTATAAAAAAGAAAGCTATAACTGGATTAAGATATCTAATGTTTTAATGTGTCTCGTACGACTTCGAAAAGGGAATTCGTTATGCTATATATTGAAAAAGGAGCTGCGAGGTCTGCCTCTCTCTCTCTCTTTTGTGGTGAGCCCTATACGATGGGTAAAAATGCAGGGGGTTCACAGGAGCGAACTAAAGCCCGGGAATAAGAGCGGCAGCGGCGGCGGTGGCGATGGTGGCATGCAGGAAGCCTCCGTTCAGCTCGGCAGCCGAGCGCCAAACGCGTCTCTTCCGCAGCAACACATCACAGTGCTGCTGAGGCCCCCGCAGCCGCGGCGGCGGTGTGGCCGTCCGGCGCGACGCTAGCTCTAATTCATCGCGAGTTCACGAGCGAGCAGACACGCGAAATACGTTACCTGCTCTGCCTTCCAAGCCGCCTTTCCAGCCTCTGTCTCTCTGGCTGCCAGCCTCCCACCCCGCGGTGTATACAGGTATACTGCGCGCATACGCGCAGACCTATTGCAGAGCTGAGCACCGGGTATGCAGCGCGGGCTCTATACGCGCGGAGTACCGAGAGACAGAAGCGAGAGCGCCATTATACTGCCAGCAGCGAAGGCCGGGAGGATCTTCGAGTGCGTTTGGAGGTTCGGCCGCAAACGGCCCGGCGATGCCGAAAGTTACGCGCGCACCTCGCGTATATACGGCGGGAGGGGGGGGCGCCCGCCCTTTACGTTCGCCGCGCGCGCGCGCGCGCGTAATTTGTTCGACCTATCGTCTCTGATGTATATAAAGGCCGGGGCAATACCTGAGCTGCCACTGCGCTACGCGCGCGAATGAAAGGAATGGCGGAGCAGCAGCTGGGTGACTTTTGGAAAATTGCTGTTTCTCCGCGTTCTGCGGCGGGGAATCGACTCCGAGACTTGAGTCTATTCCGGGCGGGAGGGCATAGCGAGAGCGAGAGATACAGCGAGATGGAGATGAAAATTGAAATCTCGCCGTTGCGGCTTAGACGCGTGTGTGCCTGTAGTGCAGTGTACTGCGTGCATGTATACATACACCTCTCGGGTTTTCGAGAGGGACGCACTGTGCGCCCATAGACGAGACTCGCGATGGTTATCGGGGAATCTTGAATTTTCAGCGAGAGCTTCTAATTACGCCTGCGGGTGTACAGCGGGATATTTAATATGCGCTCTCTCTTGCACGCGCTCGTTTGAAGCTGCGTGTGATAAAAGCTGCGCTCTTTTTTTTGTGTGGGTCGGAAAAAATTGAGCGCTTTATCTTTGGAGCAGCTGTGTTTTTTCATTTAAGTATACCAAACATAGAAAACATTAATAACAAGCAGTCATTTTTCAGCCCGCGTTTAAAATGGTCGGGAGGCAAGGAGCTGGCAACCTGAAATGGACAGAATTATTCAAGCGTCGGTGCATGTTCTACCTGTTACTCTACGTCAATTTTCCTTTTTTTGTCATGTTTTTTTCGTACGCGAAAGCAGGAATGCATTTACTGTCCCGACTGCTCAAAAAACTGGGCAGAAACAGTCAATCCCCTAACTAGCCGCGCACTGCGCGGCTTTATTTTGTTAATCGAACCGAATTTCGTTAATCGAACCGAAAATAGTACCAACGTAAAGCAGACTTAAAACTCCAATGAACGATTTAATTAGCAGAAGCAGAGAGAGAGAGCAGAGTTCACAAGGGGTGGAGCAGGAAGAGGAGGGGGGATTGTAACTATTTTACATTTAATTTAATCACCGCAATTAGCAGCGCAAACAGAACAAACCTGATTCAACACTGTCCAGCAGCTGAAGCTGCAGCTTGGCATACCTTATTTTATGCAGTCGAAATTAAATAGGCAAGTGCTGATTAAAGCCATCGAATCGAATCGATCGCGGGCCGCGTAATACCCCCCTCACCCTCGCCCCCTCCAGCTGATTAAAATTCCTCATAACAAGCCTTTCTTCCTCCCGGTCTTAACGGCCCAGGCATTAACCTCCGCGATACACACACCCACACGCATAGACACACAGACACACACACACACACACACACACACACACGTCGGTGTATGGAGAGCACGCCGTACATCGCGGCGCTCGGAATCTACATAATGCAGGCTATAAAAGGGCAGCCCTAAGCTGGGCGATATCCATCGTAAAATTTCTCCTCCTCCTCCTACTCCTGCTCCAGCGAGAGCGAGAGCTTCCGTAGAGAAGTAGACAGGCTCGAAGTGCAACTACCCCGACCCCAAAATCGAAATTACCAAGTTGCAAGAGCGCGCGCGCTCAACGATCGCTTATACTGGCGCGAGCGTACGTGCCGCGAGTCTGCAAGCGCCCGCACCACCGCGCCGCGCACACCGCACTGCCACGCTCCGATGCCCTTTGACTTTTCCACCACTCCGCGCTACGTATGGTTTGCTTAATTTTCTTTTTCCACCAACCGACATTTTATATTGTACACAGGTGAATCGTCTTATTTACCGAATCGATATTGGTGTTAATTCACTGACATATATAAGTATAGATATATGTATACTATATAGTCAGGATTACGCTGCTGTATAGACGTGCGTTTACCTCTCGACTGCGATGGACAGAAAGTCGCGAGGGATTAATCAAATCTGCAAGGCATCGCAGAGAGTGGAAAACTGATAATTCAACGCCCTCCTTCGAAAATATTGATTTTCAGCTATGCAGCCCAGCGAAATTTCCACTTCCAAATTCAATTCATTTTGCATTCCGAGCGTATATACACGCGCTATGCAAAACATTTCTTCCATTTGCATGAAACCAAAGCAAAGATACTCGGTATCCGCCGCCGCTAGAGATAGAAGCAAGCCCGCAAGCTCGGATAAAAAGCTCTCGATAGTCTCTGGGCTAGAAAAGATAATCAAGTGTCTCGCACACATGTACCGACTTCACTCTCTCTCTCTCTCTCTCTCTCTTTCTCTGTCTCTTTCGGCGACCTCGTCAAAGTCTCGAGGGCCGTAAAAGCTCCTGGACTACCTACAGCTCAACTACCTTGTCGCCTATACGCTAGCACTCGGCCATGGCAGAGCGGAAGCGAGAGAGAGTGAAAAGCTCGCGCGAGGCGAGAGACTCAACTATGTACATACTCAATTAGACGGCGAAGCGTGCGAGCCGGCATTTGAACAGTCGGCGCCCAACTTGTGTCGGTGTATGTATGGACGCAAACATGTATGCATGTACGTATATGGCAGGTATGTATATGCGAATACGCAAAGGGCTGCGCAAGCGCGCATATATAGCATATACATATATGTATGTATAAATGTGTGTCTGAGTGAGTGTGGAGGGTTGTGTGTACTTATAATTAATGCTTCTCGTCGAGAGGCGGAGGCAAACTCAGCGTTCCTCTGTCTTTCGCGTGTCGACGGTCTGTAAAAGTCATTCTTCGCCGCGTCGGAATTTCTGATTGCGCCTAGCAGTACGTATATAGAGAGCGGAGACGAAAAAGCTATACGCGCGCGCGAGCGGAGTTTGCCGACGCGAGCTGTTTGGCTCGATGAATTTTCCGAATATATTTGTATAGGTGTACAGTATAATGCGCGCGCTGCAGAGCGGGAGTTTAGATCTGCTGCCGCTCCTCGGGCTATTTCAATGTATGCGCGAGAGAGAAGACTCGCGCTATGCGTTACAATTATGGAAATTGCCTCGGCGCGCGCGCGCGCTAACTCCTCGCGCGAGAGAGAGCTTGAAGGATCCGTTTGTTCGCCGGAGAAATTACTGCGCATGCGAGAGACGAGAGAGAGAGAGAGAGAGAGAGAGAGACACATCTCCCGCGCATTATTTCTTCCCGTCGATCTTATCAACTTTCGCGGAATGCATCTATAGATTCTGCATACTTTTTTAGTTTGTTTTTTGATTAGATTGAATGAAATCTCGTAAAAATCGAACGAGCTGATTGAAATGTGTGTTTTAAAAGTGTAGCTCTAATTGGTCGCTTGGTTATAACCAATGAGAACAGTACTTTGGTCAATATTTCTCTTATAGAAGTTTGCACAAAGTGGACAAGCGTATATATGTAAGCCAGTCTGATGTACAACACAATCTCTTGAGTACGTACCTGGTACGTATATACGTGTACGTTTTGTGTGCTCTCAGAACAATGAAACGTTGCTGTGCATTACTTAGATATATGTGCTTCTGAGATTTCACGGGACAAAAGTACGAATCTCAAATTGCTCGAACGAGTTTGAAGCGATTAGCAACTCTATAAACATAGTTTAATTTTAAAAATTTGATATTTTATTATTGAAATACTTGCATTTTTTTATTGCATATAAAATATTTTGTAATCTTAAAACGTTATTAACACTATCTTGCATTAATGGGAAGTATTTGCTCAAGAATCAGTAGCCACAACTTGACGTATAGATTGTGCAAAAATTTCTGTCAAGCGCCTAAATACTTTTATTCGAAATCATAGATTTTGGATTCACGTAAATTGTTATATTTATTAAGATCCATTACAGACGATCACCGCGGTTATGACATCGCCTTAATGAGCGGATTATTCGACTCGGTTCATCTATGTACACCTGGTCTTATATGTTTCAACGTCAGTACACGTATAAATTCCAAAATCGATAACCGAAATTATCGTGCGACGTGTTGGGCAAAGTTTACTAATTGTCGGAATCGTACGTACGAGTGAAACACCCGCCACGGATGTAGTGACGGGATACGGGCGCAATCCGTCTTCGACGTCGATTCTGGCCATTAGTAAAATATGGAAACTCGTCGAAACATATATACATATATACGGCGTCATCACTACAGGCGACAGTACAGGAGCGAGAGATAGTCGCAGAAAAATGTGTCTCGAAGCTATCGAAAGTTTGGCAAAGAGTTGCCGAGACCGAGAGAGAGAGGGAGAGAGGGAGAGAGAGAGAGAGACGCGTGCGGGGAATATACAGCGTTTGGAAAAATTTGTGTATAGTTCTGCTGACGGGGTGATAACGGAATTCTAGAGAAGAATGACGCCCATGTATACATATATCTGTATCTATACGCTATATGCGTGGCAGGAATTTTTCTTTGTTCGGAGCATTGTTATATTCTGAATGCACTTGTAGGCAAAGTTTATGGGATGAAGCGAAAAACATGATGGATGGTTAACATAATGTGGGGAAGTTTGGGCAAGTTTTGAACGAGGGAATGCGATGTAGAAAGCATTGTGCAGACTATGTAGAAATCCAACTAATTGATTGTTAATAAACTTGTTGGCTGTTGGCAAAGAGTAAATGAAACTTCTTTTAATGCTTCGCTGATAAATAAGATAAAATTGATTCCTATATCTATTTTGTACTTTCCAAAGTTTGGTTCTTCATACTTGAATTCAACTGCCATGTGTGCGGCGATAAATTTACCTATACGCATGTTTGCGCTGTAGCATACGTCAGTTACGTTACGCAGAGCCTAGGCAAACAGGCTCATAGTTTTTCTTAAGTTTATTCTTGTTATTTTCTAGGTTGCAATGCGAAATTTTTGTTTCCACTCGATTTTCGGGTGTTTCTGATATTTTCTACAAGCTGTCTCTACATATGCTACCTCGTGTAAACACGGAACTTCCGAGACACGCAGACTAGATATTTTTGAATTTACCTCAGCTCCCCTTTCCAAAATACAGACATTCACGTCTGCATCACACGCGAATTCATTTGTAAGCAGAAAAATTTCAAAATATTCCTCGCCAAAGATACACACAAATATTTATATAGAAAGCTGCGACTACAGCGCAAAATCCTAAATAAAAAGTAAAAAGAAAAAACACGAGAACGAACACGTAGCTCCGCGACTGATAGGATTAAGGAGTTTACATCTGCGATACCAGGAAATGCCGCAACGGCTGCCATATTCCGTCGCGAGCGCGCCTATATGTATAAGCTCGCAGCGCGCCGCGTCCGAAAATCAAAATCTCGCTAAATAAGCTTTTCAACGCGCGCTCGTCGAAAAAAAGCGCCTCTCGCACATTATTATCATCGTAAAGCCGCCGGCGCCGTCGCTCCCGCGTATACGCGCCTCGAGGAAAAAAATTCCGGCCTGGCGCTCGTTGCAAATCTGCATCAGCGGCACTCGAGCGCGCGACTCCATTCGCAAAAGTGCTTAATATAATAATACAAGCAGGCACTTTACGAGCCGTTCGCTTCTCTCTTTCTCTCTCTTCGCGTATAAGAGAATAAGAGTAGAGCCTGCGAGAGAAAGAGAGAGAGAGAGAGAGAGAGGGAAAATGCAATTTTTATTAAAACTCCGAAAGAACAATCTCAGGCATGGAGCGAGCGGCTACATCCGTATAACACGACCGAAAGCGCCACTTACTTCCGGGGATGTAAAAAGCAATTCACTTACGCGAGAGCCCGGCGCTGCTGCATTCCTGGGCCGCGCGCGCGCGCATTTCTCTGCCAGAGCTCTAACCCTCCCCTCCTCGGCACTCGCCGTGTTTTAAAGTTTCGAGGGACGCACTTCTCTCTCCCTCTTTTGCGCCGAGAAGAAATTCGCGAGAGAGAGATAGAGAGAGATAGAGAGAGAGAGAGAGAGGAGGCCGAGAGTTCGCGCAAGAAGAAGTTTGGCCGTGAAACTGGCCGGCGAATGGAGCCGTTTAAAAGCCCGCAAAGGTCGATATATACGTGTGTCCATCTCTCTCTCTCTCTCTCTCTCTCTCTCGGTGGAAGCTTTGCCAGGAGAGAATCTATAGATACAGAAGGAAGTTAAGGTAATGTTCGGAGGGGGCTAGGGGTGGGGGTGGGGCGGGGGAGAGAAAGTTAAATTTTTTTATACAAAGTTCGAGCTGGTCCTTTCTGTTATATATTTCTCGGCTTCTCAAGACACTTATATATCTATATATACACAGGCACTCGAGAGAAGTGTAGTTCTCGGGGAGATGTACAACATGTTTCGCGGGGCACTGCGGACTCCGTGTGTATACCAGGCGCACGTGTGTGTGTGTGTATACAGCGTTATATACACAGAGCGGAAGATAAGTTTTTCGGCTCTCCGCGAACGAGGAAGAAAATTAATGGAAGTATGCGTAACGCGTTATCGTGTAGCTTCTTTGTTTCTATAGTTGTTATATTATACGCCGTTGTACAGAGGCCGTGCGTTATTGCGGTGCACCGTATATACCGTTTCAATTCGAGCGTGGCTTTCTATGGCGCGCGAAAACACGTTTGCGAGCATTTTCAAAATGCAGAAGATATTCTTCGCTCTTTTTTTGGTTTTTTTTTTGTTAACGCTGAAGGCTAGTGCGCACAGGAGGATTTGTCAGTCACAGGGCTTGGCGAATACGAAAAAAAGCTACTGAATAAGCCGGGGCTATACACTGCGTGGCGGCAGCGGCAGCAGCGGCGGCGACGGAGCATAAAAAAAATCCGTTCTCGCGAAAGCGGATTAGCAATATAGGTTTGCAAATCTTCTTTGTATAAAAGATCTGTTGGGGAATGAGATTTTTGTAATCTGGAAAACGTTGGGAATGTACATAATATATATGGATAGCCGAAATAGCTGTGTATGAGAGAAGTTACAGTCCGCGGTGATTTTTTTTATTGAGTCTTTCGTAAACGAGAGAGAGCGAGAGAGAGAGAGAGAGAGAGAGAGAGAGAGAGAGAGAGAGAGGAGAAAGAGAGAGATACGAGGGCATTTTGGTTTTGAAAATCGATTGCATGAATGGCGATGGCGAGGTTAATTTTATGATTTCCTGGAAGTTCAACGCTCGATCGCAGGATGTGCATTTCGCTGAATCCGTCATTTCTGCGTATTCCGAAGGGAAATATCACTGATATGGTAAATTTTAAATTTTTGTCCCGGGAATTTATTGTCGTACCTTTCAGTAATTCACTCTGCATCGAATATTATTTAAGACCGCGCTGTTATACTAAATTAACCTCGTATAAACGTGCTATATATGGTATATTGCAAAACTGTTTTTTATTTTTTATTGAATTCCTTAGTGTTCTCTACGATTTTTTTTTATTAACAATCCTGCAGTTTGATTAACTTTATTTATAATATTATTATAACATATCTCGGAAAAAAAGATATTGAATTCAAAATTTTATAAATTTATAAAACACGTTGAATAAAATCGTACGAATCATCTGGAATGAGTCACTACGTAAGTATACTTATTTTTTACACAAAATCATCCAATGGATTATAGAAGTTCAAGCGATAACAAAGTATCATCAGCCTTTTTAGAAAAAAAAATCAAAAACCCTTTCACTCCTGCCATATACGCGCACTGCCATCAAAACATTTTAATTAAGAAAAAGCATCCGAAATTTCACTCCCTGAAAACTGCACACCCACTAACCGTTCCGCCAAATAGTCCCTTTAATAAAAAAAAATGTGCACACAACTCCCCCAACCTAGAAAAGCTCTCTCTGTCTCTCTCACTTCCATATACGCAAAATACGCGGAGAGTACGAGCCTGCAGTCCCTCTACATAAAGGCAGCCCTTTAGAGGAAAAAAGAAGAAGCGTAGAAAGGGCTAAAAGTCGCGCGAGCGCGCCTTGACAAGTCGGCGAAACGATAAGGGTCGAGCGGCTCGAATTAGAGGGCGCTCGAATGAGAGGTGTCGGGGCGGCGGCGACAGGGCCGAGTGCGCACAAAAGAGCCGCCGGAGAAAGAAAGGGCTCGAAAACGAAGGCAGCGTAACGAGGTTCGCGCCAGAATAAAAAGGGGTGTGTGCAGGCGCAGTAGGCGATGAAAAATGAAAATGAGACTATATGCGGCCCGGCTCCTCGTCTATGCATGTAGGCAGGCGACGCGCGGCGCTCGTTGTACGCAGGAATTATATGTAAAGCGCGTATAAACAGGTGCGGAACGGGAGCTCGAGAGGCTGCGTGTATTGTAAAGCTCGAGTGCGAAATTAAAGTTACTGTGCGCGCGGTGTATGGAGTATCAAAAAAAAAAATTTTTTTTTAAACTACTGCGTATCGTCGAGGACGAATAGTGACCGACGACTATACATATATTTTTACCAGATGCAGCATCTCTCGTATGATTTTGTTTTACAACCTGTCAAGTTTTATTGGCACAGCTATGGTGGACATTGATTTTACGACGTTATATGCAATGGAAATTTTTACGTTTTCCGTTTGTTTTTAAAAAAATAGTTATATGACCGTCGGAAAAGAAAGCAAGCTGTGCTTTCAATGTTTGAAAAATTCAGTAATAAGCGTTTAAAATTTATATCGCGTTATTAAACCAGGAAAGTTTAGCCACTTCAAAGATTAGCCCTCAATTGTGCGCGACTTATTTATTATTATTATTATGCTCGACGATTACTCGGTGCAGATGAGAACGACCAGTCCGTTGGGGACTAGTCGTCGGAAATGTACTCGTATAACGACGCGAACCACTAATTAAAAAACTGCGCCGGGCTTGTCGAGCATCTTAGCGGGAACTGATTGAGCCGAGACTCGAGCTGAGCACGGTCTTTTTTCTCATTCATCAAAATTTTACTCCGGCTGCGCGATATTACGCGCAAACCGTTAATCACCTAGGTCGGAATATTAACGTCCCTGTGCTCCCCGGTCTATTAAAGCTACACTGAGAATATTTCTTGAAAGCAACGGATTATTCCATCCACATGGGTATATATATATCAACCGAAATGTGCTCGAATGAATTCAAGATTTATTATTCGAACAGCCGCTCCATATGGTGTAGAATAACGTATTCGATTGATTATCTATATACATTTGATTAAATTAGCTGTCAAGTTATTGCTAATTAGTTGTCAAGAGATGAATGCAATACTACATATGATTCGATATAATGCTAATACTTGTACAATTATACGTTTGGCTATTTCCTATTGGCAGATTCGCACTCGCGAGAAAATTATTTATTAGCGTGAATTATATACACATATCGTTAGAATAATTAGAAACTTTTATGCCTCGCGTGCGTTAGAAACTTTATACCGTAGCTTCTCTCTATAAGCGCATTATTTAGCGCGACTTCGTTAGTTTCCTAATTAGATAATCCATTCCGCGAATACGAAAACTACTGTTATCAATTACAATACGCACAATATCATCCAAAGAAACTAACTTAATAACCAAAGCTACATAGCGTCCGGAATTCCGCGAAAGCTCTTTTATTATTATTTTGCGTGAGAAGCTCTTGCGGAACCTAAATAAATTAACCTTCCTCCCCCCCCCTCTGCCACCGCACCGCCCTAACCCCCCTGAAAGTTGGAGGAAAAGTTAGAAGCTCGGCTGTTAAAGATTTAGGACTAGCAATAAGAGGCGCAGAGGAGAGAAGAGAGGCAAAAGTTTACGGCATAATCTTATGGAGCGAAGAACTTGGATATGACCTAATTTCTGGGTTCACCGCGTGGCTCTATTAAAAACCGAGAGCCCAGCGACTTTTATGGCTCTTAAATATTTGTTGTCTCGCTGGTTTATCTATTTTTTTTTTTAAACGCACTCGCGCGTTTAGCACGCCGATAAAATCGAGCTACCGTAACGTTGCTGCACGTCTCGTGATCTAGACCCACCGATAAGTTTCGCTTTGTTCGGAGGACTCGCTCGATTATGAACGAGATATTGTACGTCGCTTCGAGAGACTTCTGCATGAGCTTTGCTTGGATCGTCGGTAATTGCTTTAAGTAAACGACGTAATATTCAAGCGACTGTAGGAGTCGATTCCCGAAAGTGGATGCTGAACACCAGCAAAAGTTGCGCTAACAGCTTTAGCGGGCGACTCAATGTTAATCAACGAAATGTTTTCAGGGATGAAAGCAAGGCTATACGTATTGGTTAAAATGTAATGTGATCTGTTGAATTTCCTTCCAAAACGATTGGAAATGGGTATTATTGAAGATTTCGTTAAAACTAATCTTTGTTCAGCTTCAACCAAAGCTAAGTGATATCAAAATTTTTGTTTCAGACGATTCTCCCTCGAGAAAAAAAATCCACGCACACTTGATACGAGTTTTTTCAAAGCAGAGTAGTGCGTAGTTCCTGACATTTTGCATAAATTAATTATGTTAACTATATTAAAAAAAATACGCACACACAGAAGGGCGTTTTTACGGAGCCCGAAAAGAATGACGTTGTGCTAAAAAAACGTCGAAAAGCTTGTGTGTGTCAAGGGGAGGTCGGAGCCATGCAAATTAAATAAGATATTACATAATCTCAAAAATTGTATTTGATCATAAATAGCAAGAACATAGTCTTGTTTATTGCACTGAAGCGCAGTGTTCCGGGGTAGTTATTATAATTATTTATATTTACTCCATCTCAGATTTCTGTATATATTCATAATTTTTGCGATATGAATTTTGGGAATCCGTAACGTGACCGTCACTTTTTTGTGCAATAAATTTATTATTTAAAATTTTTTAGATATTGAATGAGAAAAGCTTTGTGTTCCGAGTTAACCTGTACGATCACAAACAATTATCGATTCGATTTTTGATGATACTAAGCACGTGCTCAACAAATAATGAGAACGGCCGGAGTCATAACCCGTCACGCTGGCCCTCCGACATCCCTTTAAAAAAAATTTATTCTAATACTCCATTACATTTCCAAAATTGTTATTTCATACACAAAGAGCTCTAGCTTAACGAGTATCGCCACGTCCGTCGAATAACATTGAAACAACGATCGATATAACCCTCTGGAATAAGGTTCCTCTGCCGGGCGCGCGGGCGGCGCATGGAAGACACGTGTCTCTCGTCGGAGTAAATTAAAAGCTGAGGGAAGAATAAATTTAAATATTCAGCGCAGCTGAAATTACAAAGCTCGCGGGGGCCGCTCGAGCGTAAGAATGACCGTTCGCGAGCGCGAGATATCAGTAGCTGGGTAAAGAATGAAGCTGCAGCAGCGGCAGCGGGACGGGGTAGGGTGATGAGTTTCAGCGGCTTATCGCGGCAAAGGTCGCCTAGGAAAAAAGGAGGTTATATATGTATTTATGAAAGAGAGTAACGTGAGACGGCAAAGGTCAAAGCGCGACGAGACGCCCGCTTAAGAGCCAGGTGCGCGCCCGTAAGCGTTTAATGAAAAGCAGCCGCGCAAAAAAAAAGGGAGGGAATGAATTAAAGCTCACCACTTAATTATACGCGGCCTCAGGCCGTGGCTGCTACTGACACGCGGACGCGATGCTTCGCTGTGCGTTATATACACAGTATATTACAAGCGGGTACATAGACGTTTGCACGTAAGAACGTATATGCGTGTGCAAGCGCGCGTGCCGGTGTATATGTATTTGTGTGCGTCTCTGTGTATATATATATATATGATTAACTATTTGATTCCAAAGTTTAGGTAAATATATTTTAGGTATAACATATGACGAAAGTTTAGCAAACTTTAGGAAACTTTCGTCGTATGTTATTGGACTCACTTTTTTCTGGCTCGGTAAGAAACAGAAGACGAAAGAAAATAATTATTATTGACTAAAGCAATAATGTGAAATTGTTTAGGGAAAACCGCGACATGAAAGAGTTTTACAGTTTTATTATTCATAAATATATGTAATGTACTATAACACTTCGCCCAATTTGTGACCGAGTGGGCTGAATCTTTTTGAGAGAAGACAGAAAAGGTACCCAGCTCTTTCCATTTTTTTAACAAAAAATGACTTGTGATTTAATTATTTCGCAGAAATTGAGTTTGATTGAACCAATTACTTTTACAAAGTCCCCTTTTGCTAATATAGTGACACGAAACGTTTTGAGCTCAATTCTCTACTATATAAAACATAAAGTAATTTTAAAAAATCGCTACTAAGAACAATTTTCAGCTGATAATTTTAATTCTAAGCATGTTAGAAAATATATAGATCTGAATAAAATACAACATTTTTTATATTAACTTCAAAGCTTTACAATGCTTTTAAAGGGAGTTAACGACGACACAAAATCTAATTTTAACATTAAAAAATCATTTTTTTTACATAAAACTTAAAAGTAGCATATTCTTATACAAAAAAAGTGAAAAGTAGAAAAGTCGTATAAATGTACATAGAATACAACTTTTCTCTTTTGACATCCAAGTTGAGAAATGCTGTTAAATTATTCTGAATAATGATTTACAAATAATTAATAACATACGCACATAGTGAAAGTATTGAATGTTAAACAAACATTAAATTGTTTGTATAAAATGGTCGGTCGAATACAAAGTACGAGTGTTAAATAATCGGGTGAGCGCGAGTTACGTGTGGCCGTTCCTTGTATGTACGTATTTATGTTTTCTAAAATCTCTGTGAGACAGTTAGACTGAAGAAAATTTACTTAACAAAAATTATAGAATCATGAAATTAGAATAAAGTATAACAAACGGAATACCATAAAAAAAAAATGTTCGGATTTTGTTATTCTTTTTTTCAAATCCGTATTACTTTTACTTCTGAGTTGTTATAAATTTCTGGTAGTCTTTTTTTAAAATAAATTTATTATTTTCTGCTTGATTCGTGATTAGAACTGCTTTTTCGGTAAACTTTTAAGAAGCATATTTTTATTCTCGATATATTCGGTATTGCATACATGGCTAATTTTGATCAGAGCAACAGATTGTGAATGAAATTAACGATATTTCGTCGCAGACTTGTAGTTTGAGCATGATTAGTCCGCGTTGAATTATTCGCGATGATATATTCAATTTGCACCGAAATTATTCTGTATATATTATTCATTTTAAACAAGCAAACGTACTTTGGGTGTAGACAGTACTGAAAAAATGTTTTTTAAGTGTGATAAAATAGAAAAACAAATTTAAATTGGAAAAAAATCTAATAAACATAGAAGAATCAGTAATTTTGCTTGCAACGAATAGTATATCAAAATCGCAATAAATTGCAATATTGCTGTTCTTGCTTGTATAATTACTTAACATTTTATACAGCTCGAATCTCGCATATAAATATGTAGCCAATAACATTGCAATGATGTGTCACAATAATACAATTCATAATTTTATTTTTAGTATGTGAATAAGTACTTTCTTTAATGATTTGTCTTCAAAATTGTGGCGCGAAATTTGAATTTTTATTATACAAGGAGTACGATTTAGGTTATATTTTGTCTCAATATAACAGTCATAAACTATGAATGTTTATTGCTTAGCAACCAATCAGAATCACATATTAAATGTTTCACGACAAAGGATATTTTATATATTTTTTTAAAGAAGAATACCATAACTAATTATTAAAGACTGGCGATTTTTACTATCTGGTATCTATATGGTACAACAAATTATTATTAATCACAATGTATTTTTGATTTCTACTTATTACGGTGCATGCGTATGAACATAGCAAATTTGATGCTGCTATGGTGCTTTAGTAATTAAATTCTACTATAATAAATAATAATCTATAACTAAATAAATACCATATCGTTACCCCGTACGAAGACTATGTTATACCAAACTCGGAACGAAAAGTATGTTAAACGCTAATCCCAGTGAAAAAAAAAATCAAAACAGCGCTCCCAGCGAAAAATATGTCAAATCAAGGTTCCCAGCGAAACACATGTCAAGTTGTATTATCCCTGCGAAAAACATGTTAGGTAGTATTATCCCTGCGAAAAACATGTCAGGTAGTATTCTCCCAGCGTAGAACATGTCAAGTCGGAGTCCCAGCAAAAAACACAACAATTTAGGGTCTAAAAATTATGAAAAAAATTATTTTAACTTGGGGGTGGTATTTATAAGGGGGGGAGTCATACATACATACATACATACATACATACATACATATTACATACATATGTATATGTGTGCGTGCGTGCGTGCGTGTGCGTGTGTGTGTGTGTGTATGTATATATATATGTTTCTCTCGTGAGGCCGATTTACGTCTGCTGCAATCTACATCCACTGAAGAAAGTAAAAGTCTAAGCTGCAAAAAATGTCAGTACAGCTATGAGGATTTTAGTTTGCTTCGCGCTCATCTTACTGATATCACAAGTTGTCAGTTCTGTGTCGAAAAGAAAACTCCAGATTGGCATTAAAAAACGCATCGACAACTGCATCCTTAAGTCTAAAAGGGGTGATACTCTATTTGTGAATTATGTGGTAGGTTAATCTGATTGAATTGATGGTTGACTTGCGTGTGAGATTATTGACTTATATATAACAAAACTCTGGGGTATTAAACACGCTGTAAAGCTGCGTGTACAGTTCTTAAAATTGATCAAATTATGATGGCTAAACAAGCTGGTGGAGCAAAACCCAGAGCAGGGAAAGCAAACAGTGATGATGAATGATAAAAATAACAATATGCCTTAACTGTACACAATTCATTTTGTATTTTGCTATTCATCAATTAATCAAGCAACAATTGTTAATTTAAATTTTTAATAAAAAAATATTTGTTTCTACGAAAAATAACTACGATTTATACATTTTTTACATTTATTTACATGTGCATTCAAAGTCCATAAAAATATACTTTATAAAAAAACTTGAATTTTTATTTTATGATGACTCCGATGAATCTTCTTCAGCTTCTTTTAACCAGTTTATAAATGGCAATACTGTTGTTCTAAGAGTTTTAGCTATGTTTTGTTTGCTTTCTTTTTTTACATCCTCATTATCATTATCATAATATGTTTACTTTTCACAATATTATCATTTGTAACTACTTCTGTCAATGAACCGATTTTACAACTTAATGTACTCTTATTTAAGTTTTCACAAAACTCTTTTTATGATCAATCTATATTTAATATACTCTTATTTTCTAAGGTTGTGTCACTATCTGGAAGATCATTAAAATCATTTTTTTTTAATTTTTTTTTATTTTATAAAAGAGTCTATCGATCTCTCCGAGGCAAGTGTTGGGAAAAAAGTAAAAATTAATTTATACCATTTTTCCTTTTGTTTCAACGTTTCGGTGAACACTGTCACCCTTTTCAGGAAAATATAGAGGAGCACAACAGCCTATAGATCGAACGTGTTTTTCTTCCCCGGCCAATCTCAGGCGGGTCATCAATTCCAATAAATTCATTTCCATGATCTTCTTTGCACGTAACATTTGGGGCTAGAATAGATGCATTCAATTTTATGCCTTTCTCTAATATACAGTTAGGAAATACTATGCTATTTTTAATAAGATAATTATCTTTAATTGTAGCATTTGAAATAATGTAAGAGTTATTAATATGCACATTTGTTCCTATAGTACAGTTTGAGCCTATAACTGATTTTTTAATAAATGAGTTTTCTCCTAATGTACTGTTTTCACCAACAATGGATTCACTATGTAAACTACAACCTTTTGATAAAGTTGAATTACGATGTTTATAAGTACATATAACTAAAATATCGTAATGATAATGATAAAGTATCAGGAGCCAAAGGGTAACATTGGCGTTGTAAAATGTCTCTGCATAAAATCGGGCATGCTTTCCATGAACTAACAGGTAATGCATACATTGGAGATGCTAAGGGTTCCCAGTAAATTCTTGAATCCAAAAATTCTTCATTGATTAAAACACCACGAATAAAGTCTTCTATTGTCTAAAAGCAAAAATGATATACTTAGATAGATTTCAAGATTAAAATGAAATCAACAAATGAATTGAAATATTTTGCTTATTCTAACTGAAAGTCAAAGTTATCAGCAAACAAAGGAAGCACTGATTGAGAACACATGTAGATTTGTGTATTGAATAAGGCAGTATCAATGTGAATTTTATCATGTTCCAAAAACCACCGGAGCTCAAGATCTATTTTCTTATAATTCTGTGCAAATTTTTTGTAGTACAAAAGTTTTCTTGTATTAGCATTTGAAACAACCAAACTAGATTTATTTTTTAATCCAGAATCTTTCATATTACTAAAATCTCTGAAAATCATAGTCATAGCAGTATTTTTATCTTTTTCTTTGCGTGCTTTGTGTAAATCCATAAGAGTAAATCGACATTAGCAAATGCTGTACCACGTATTAAAATGAAATCTCCTCTAATGCAACCTTTAGTATCAATATCTCTAAGAGCATCTCCAAATGACGTGCAGCCATCAGAAATCCCAGGTGTTATGATTAAGTTTCCATCTTGAAAATGATTTTTTTAAATCAATAAAATCTTTAAGTTTTTCAATATAACTGCTGCAATACAGAAAAACTTGTTGTACTCTTGAATGAACCAATATTTCTAGTAACTAATCGAACAGTGGAGAGGTCATGATGGGTAACAATTTGCTAGGATAGATTTCTTCTGGGGGTTTCAGTTTATGAATAAAATCATCAACGAATACTATAGCTTGAAGACTTTCTTGATTTCCATAACTACCTTTTTGCAACTCTGTTTTAGCGTTTTTTTGCGTATTTTCCTTTTCTACGTTCTAATCTTAGTCTTCTTTTTTTAGATGCTGGTTTGTCTTTTCCTTTGTTAAATAATGGATGAATAACTGAAAAACAAAAAAATAATATTGAAGTGACAGATTTTGGCTCTTCTCGAAGGAACTGATATCGTTATCGGTGAGGTTATGGTGATGTTTTCTCGCGGACCGGACGGACGTTAACGAATGTACTAATGCATGCACACACACACACACACGCATATGGATTTACACACACACACACACACACACACACACACACACACAGCGTGGAGCGAATGTGTGCATATATTTGATACACCGCCATTTTGATGACGTCACAATGAAACAACACTAATGCAATGATTTAATTTAAAAAATTGTTAATAAATACAATTTTTGATAATTACTAATATTTATGCAAAATAAATTTCATAAAAATTGTAAAAATATTTTATATTATTCTTTTTTGAAATTTGCAGCATTAATTGAAAAAAATTTCATTTTCTAAAACTGCCCAAAATTAAATGTTCTAAAAATTTTGAATTTTAGCACAAAGAAAAACTGAAAATGAAGCTCATTTGGGAAAGTCCATTATTTAGGGGTGGTTTCTTGTACTGTGCCCTTTGTTAAATGTAGAAAGTCTTAACTTGATTTTATTTATTTGTTAAACGTACTTTGACCAAAACGTTGAGTGACTCTGAGGACAATAGTAAGTACATACATAATTGTAATTAAATATAAAAATAAATTAATTAAGTGAATAGACTGTTTGTTCACTATCTACCCACGTAAAGATTGCTTTAAAAAAATAATTATTAATTTTAGACATTTCAAGTATAGTAGTAGCTCAAATGTTCCAAAAATCAGGTCTTGTGTCTCGCAATGTGAATTCAGGGAGATGAAAATAGTTTTATATTACCTGTAAATATAATTAGCATTAAAATAAATAATAATGATAATGTTCTTAAATAGTGAATCAAGATTTTGTGCCCATCAACGAGGAGTCCAACGATAGCCTGATATTTCATTTTCAAGGACGGCTAAGCCTTGAAAATACTGAAACTTCTGAAGAATATTTAGCATCACTGCGAAAACAATACTACCAGAAAAATATTGAGACAGATGAGGAAGAAGTTTTGTTATTTATGCAAAGTGGAGAAGAAATGAACACATCCAATAGTCCAGCTATTGCAATAGAGCCTGAAGGACATAACGTTCCTTCAACAACATCCTCGGCTAATCCTTCCAGTGCAGTCCAAAAAAAAGTGAAAAAACGATGAGTTTATTGGCGAAAACCTTCTACAAGGAAAAGGCAAAAATTGAGGCACTGTTGGATTGACGTCAAGGCTAAAGAAGCCAGAAACACTGGGGTAGCTGGGATTGGAAGAAACGAAAAAGAAATAAATGCTCGTGTAATGGGGGTTGGCTGCAAAGAAACCTGTAGTCTGAAATGCAGACAAAAAATTAACAATGATTGTCGTGAAAGTGTATTTCGAGACTTCTGGAATTTGGGAGATAAGGCCAAACAGTGGGAATGCATAAATAACTGGATTCACCCTAAAAATTCCAAAAATATTGAGGAAGTTAGCAGTGATGATGAGTTTTACGGAAAAAAAGTTGTAAGAAATGATTATTCCCTCCCATCTGCAAATAAAAATGTTAATGTGTGCAAAAAAATGTTCGCCGATACATTAAGTAAGAAATTATTTATCATTTCTAATAATTCTAAACATAATTTCATACAATACCATTATATATTTTAGGTATTACCAATGGATTGCTACGGCACAGAAAAAGAAGTTAAAAGGAAACACTACACGTTGTAATATAAAAGAGGAGAGAGGGAAACATAAGTCGAGACCCCACAAGTATTCAGAGGCTGTGAAGGAACATGTGCGAGATCACATAAAATCATTTCCAGTGATGGAAAGCCATTACTGCAGAGCTAAATCCTCAAAACAATATTTAGAAGAGGGCCTAAATCTCGCTTATAAGTACAATTTGTATAAAAAGAAAGCCGAAGAGGAAAATTGGATTACAGTTTCTGAAACACTTTACAGAGCAATTTTTAACTCAGAATTCAATTTTGAATTTTTCAAGCCCAAAAAAGACAGGTAAATTATATAACTTTTTAATTACAAAATCAAAAAAATCTATATAAATAATATTAACAATTTTATACAGGTGCGAGAAATGTGAAAGATTCAAAAATCTATTACCTCACGAAGTTACTCCTATGGTACAGAAAACTCATTCTAACCACCTGGAGAATAAAAACATAGCTCGCAAGCTAATGAAGGAGGCCACTGAAAGAGCTGACAACAGCACAAACATCTACTGTGCAAGCTTTGATTTACAAAAAATTTTATCCACCCCAAAGGCGGAAATTGGGCCTTTGTACTATATGTCCAAACTTTGTGTTTGGAACTTCACCATTTTCGAAATGTCCACAAATAATGGCTACTGCCACATTTGGAATGAAACTGTGGGGTGCAGGGGTTCCAATGAAATTGCTTCGTTTCTTTACACCTTCATTAAAACCAAAGCTGAAACCGGAACCGATGAATTTTTTTTCTTCAGTGATAATTGTGGGGGACAGAATAGAAATAGAAATGTTTTTTCTATGTTTTTGAAGGCCTCACTGTATTTTAACGTCACAATTACTCACAGGTAAATAAAATATAAAAATTAAAGAAATTAATTATTAATTTTTACTTAAATTGTAGTATATTACAATTAAAATTGGCAGCTAAAGGTAGATTCTCAGTTTGAATCGATGTACCAGTGTTGGATTGAAGTGTTTCCTATTGTTGATATTAATTAATTTTTGCCTAAATAGTAAAAATTTAGATAAGGAAATAGAAATTATAAAAAAAATTTTAAATATTTTTAAAGATTTATTACCTGCGTGGCTAGTAATTCTGCTTGTGCTGTGGCTAATTGTTTTGCTAATGACACAACAGTACTATGGAGTCGCAAAATATCTTGAGAGAGATTTGATATTCTAATTTCCTTCAAAGACCGAAACGATATTTGGTCTTGGTTCAGGAGGTAAATTTTCATGAACATGACTAAACGTTACTACAGTCTCAGCCTTAAGGATTTCTTCCTTATAGTCCTTTTTAGATTTCTTTAGAAGTTAATAACGATACACGTTTATTTTGAGCAGAATGATACTTTTTTTCTTCTACAGAGCTAACTAAAGAGCTAATTGAGTTGTTAAATTGATTATCCGAAGCAGTGCTATTTCTGGTTAATATCGTATTGATATTTTGATTTTCTGAATTAGTGTGTATCTGTTTTGGAACATCCATTTGCTTATCTGCAATTCTCTTGTTTTCTTGCAAGTTAATACTTTGGTACTGAACAAAATATTTTCAATTACTCAATTCTTGATTATAGTAGTAAATTTCAAACAAGTCATACCGAGGATTCTTGGGACGATTATACCAAGTCTATGCCACGTTTCGAAAAAACTTCAGATAATAAGAGAATTATTTTGACATTTATTTACCGAATCTATGGCATTTATCTTAATCTCTGTTCCTGGACTCAATGCATTTGTAGCCCTGTGAAGTTAATTTGGATTTCCAATTTTCGCAGTCATTTCTTTTATCTGCACAATGTGCTTTCTGAAATTGATCTTGATTTCTATTTGTGCGATCTTGATATTCTTTGCCAAAACCTTTATTTCTATTGTGTCTATCTTGGTCTAGGTTATACTTATCATAGGTTTGATTCCATTGATAATGGTCATGACTATCAACATTGGTACTGTGACTTCCAGCTGATACATTTTGGTTCCTATTTGAGTGTTCGTTTAATCTTCCATAACGACTTTGATTTCTGTTTTCTCTCTGCTAATCTGCTTTGGGTCTGGTTCAGAACAGTCGCGTCGTGCAGAGATGGAACAGTCTATGCTTATTATGCTCTATTCTATGCAGTCTCTATACGGCGCCATTTGCCTCACATAATTCATATTCTTAAAAATTGGTAATTTCAAATTTTAACATTTTTTTTCATTTGTTTCAGATTTTTGGAAGTGGGTCACACCCAAAATCCTGGGGATTCTATTCATGCTTGCATAGAACGCTATGTGGCAAAAAAAAAATATTTTTACTCAAAAAGAGTGGTGCTCGTTGATTCGAACATGTAAGAAACGAAATCCCTATGTTGTACAAGAAATCAGCCAAGAGCAAATTTATAATTTCCAAGACCTATCAAGATGTTTTCTGTGATCAAAAATGACTGTGTCCAACGTAAAAGAATATACGGTTAAAAAAGGAAACCACAACTTATACGTTAAATATGATTTCGCTGCAGTATGTCCAAAATTTTGTATTAAACGAAAAAAAAATTGCTGACCTTCAGGTTATGGTCAAAAAACGCCTGCTACCAAATTATAGTCATGAATTTTACGATGGAATTACAAAAGTAAATTAAAATTTTTTTATAAAAAAAAAATTTTTAAAAAAAAAATATGTGTGTGTGTGTGTGTGTGTGTGTGTGTGTGTGTGTGTGTGTGTATGTATATATATATATAATAAATAATTAATAAATAAATAATTTTTTTCATAATTTTTAGACCCCCAATTTGTTTTTCCCTGGAAGATTCCGACTTGACATGTTTTTCGTTGGGAGAATTAGACTTAACATGTTTTTCGTTGGGAGAATCGGACTTAAAATGTTTTTCGCGGGGAATATCAATTTGAAATATTTTTCGCTGGGAGAGTGGACCGTTCGTCATGTTTTTCGTTCCGAGTTTGGTATAACATAGTCTTCGTACGGGGTAGCGATATATTCAACACAGTATCGTCAGATAAACTCATTTAAAGAATTCAATACAATTACACGTAAAACCATATACTCATACTCATTGTGCACAGCCGTGCAAAGCAACAGAAGTATCAGTTCTCGATTATCATCAATGCCTGAATAGACGAGAATGAAAAAAGTCGCGCGAGCAGAAAGCTCGAATTTTATGTATAGCCTCGCTGGCGGTGTCGGCAACAGTGGCGACACGGCAGTCGAAATTAGTTTTGCCGTCAAATTCAATCAATTTGGTAACTCGCTTATTGTAGAATCGCGTGGATTTCCCACACGCGCAAGCTTCCCGCCATATAGCTTTCCACTCAATTTCCGAGCGCGTATGATTCTTTCGGATTTAATTCAATAAAAGCGCGCTACAACAATAAGTAACAGCACCAACAATTGCCCGTTCCCTCGCATTCATAATCAGTCTTGCTTTGTACTTTCCCAAATATCGAATTCCGATGTCTGCCTATAGGTATACAATGAAGCTTGTTATTATTATTTGTATTTTTAATTGGCCAATCTTGAATCTTTATTCTCTTCAAAATTCTTTTCAAATTCAGAGCTTTGCTTCGTTTTCGTTTTTTCTTTTTTGTTATCGCTAACCCAATACAAACTTCCAGAACAATACAAGCGTACATATCGAAATTCATAAAATCAACAGATTGCATCTATACACACACACACAATACCTTAATAATAGCAAAAGTGAAAGTTCGCTTCGGACTACGACTACCAAAAAATTCCTGAAGATACCTTTTTTCAGTACATATTAATAATAATTCAGGACAATACAGTACTACATAACGATTGTCAACTTCATACGTAGGCAATCGGGAGTATGTTTTACCTGTATCTCTTCGTCTATATTGTGGGTAACCATTTGTATCAACAACTGTTTCTTCTTGAAATGATTTTGGAAAATGTTTTGAACATTTATCGTTAACAATGCACCAGTCACCGCATGGACCATGTATCATATTTTTCATTACTATACTATGTAATTTTGGTTTACTTTCTGAATCAGAAATTTCAGTGGAAATGAATTTGTCAAATGCATCTTGTGTTGTTAATTTTAAATGTCTTTTTAAAGTATGTAATAAATGTGAGGTAAACTACGTTTTTAAATTTCAATAATGTAAACGTATGCTTCCACATCTCCGAACATTTTTTCCTTTACAATCAAATCAAATCAATCAAGTGATTCTTTTTTAAATGAAAAACTCGAGCACAAATGCCAGGTCTATCAGATGCCTGTTGATTCGGTAAAAGATTTTCTTTTATTTCAACCCAGTTTGAATTACATATCATTGTAATAAAAAGATCTGGTTTTCCTTTTGCTCTAACAATAACTATTGAATCTTGATAATAAAGCATCATGTTTCTGGGAGACCCTATAAATGTTGAAGGTAAAATTACCATTTTTCCTACTTTTCCATTTATATCATTAGCTGCATTCTGTAAACAATCAATTAAACCTTGGTAAGAATCAGCTCTTAATTGCTTTTGATTATCTTTACAAAATTAAATTCTATCTTTTTCAACTTTTGCGTAATTATCTACTACCCATTGCTGATAAAATCTATGACCATGAATAAAAGGATTGAGTTCATCATCTCGTATTGCCGTACGATATTTTAGATAAGCTGACCTAGAAATGCGACGATTACTATCTTTTCAAAATAAATCCTTATTCCAAGCTTAAATTCCATGTGGATAAAAAATTGGATAAATCCATGGTTCTACATTTGGATCCATACTAACAAATTTTAAAGATTGAGTATTTATATTACGAATCGTTACATAAGATTCACGTATTTCACCATCTGCAGTAGTAGAAAATACTGCCGATACTTCATTAATGGACTTTTGCTTCTCGAATGTGGGAGATGAATTTATTTAAACTATTAATCAATCTTCTTTGTGTGTTAAGTAATAATTACATTTATGTTTTGGTTTGTAGGCTGAACAAGTTCAAACTGAAGCATGTGCTAAATTTGAGCAAATGTTGGAAAAAGGAAAAGAAGGTATTTATTTAAATGTGATTTTTCACTCTGCTCTGTCTGCTGTTATAAAGACTGTAAATGTGTGCAGAACATTTTAAATTTAGCCAACCAAACCAATTAGATCAATGTTAATATAAATTTGAATTTCACAGAGATTGCTGATGGAGTAATTTCGCAATTGCGAGGTACGCACATAATCGGGCGAACGATAAGGCATGTATCGATGTTTTTCAATACAAGAGCCAATTAGAAATCGATTTGAATCGTGCATATGTGGAAATAGTCCTTGATTCCTTAGAGGACATATAAACAAAAGAAACACGGTACAAGGCCTATTATTTACTGTATCCCAAACGATGTAAGTACAAAATTCTTTTTAAACGCGAGCATGAAATGAATGCAAACACGTGTTTGCAAAACGTGTGCTTTGTATGTTAAATATATATTCGTTAATTATTGAGTAATCTTCGCACTAACGGAGGTTGTATTCCGAATAGAGAAGGGTATGGTACGGAGAGGACTAGTACTGGCGGCTTTCCTGAACGTAGATGGTGCATTTAACCAAACTACCAGGGAAGCCATGACGGAGGGACTGGTGGAGCACGGTGTCTCCTGGACGGTATTCAACTGGATATAGGGTATGCTGAGCAGCAGGGTGGTTGAGGCGCACTGGGGCGCGAGCTCTAGGAGTTGCAAAGTGGGGAAGGGATGCCTACAAGGGGGAGTACTATTTCCTACTCTGTAGTGTATGGTAGTGGACGGGTTGTTGAGGAAGCTGGAGGATGCAAGTATGTACGCGTAGGCGTATGCTGACGACATCCTGATTCTAGTGAGAGGCGACAACAGAGATGTAGTGGCGGGAGTCATGCATGCGTGAGTGCTGCAGTGTCATGCAATTATTTATAGTTTGTTTAGTGGTTTTCACCAATAATAGACGTTTTTACAAGAAACATACTTGTACAGTGGAATATGGAGAGCCTGATAACGAAATTTGCAAGTAAGATATGTGTAATATAGATCATAACTAACCTACAAATTTTGCATATATATTACATACATTATTAGAGTAAAGCAAGTTTTGTTGATTTTGTTTATGATGTTTAGAAAAAATGTATGTGTCCTAGCTATATAAATCTTAATACGTTCAGTGATGTGTTAAATGTGAAAAGTAAGAGTGCATTAATTTCTTTAAGTGAAACAAAAAGATTTTGTATACTTATGTTTTATGTGCATATCCTGTGATAGTATAAATACTGAAAAAGGATAGATTATTACAAGTGAGAGTGTGTGTTAATAGTTTTTATTGTTCTTATTATGTTGAAACTGTGATTATGAAATTTCTGGCTTCGGGGTCAAAAAGTATAGCTAGTTATTAAATATGAAAATCCAAATTAAATGAATTAATATAAAACCCTGAAACTGATTTACATGCCAAATTTCAGCCTGCTAGCTATAATAGATTTTAAGTAAGAGCGGACACAAGATTTTGGTATCGTATTAATACTAAGCCAAAATCTTGTGTCCGTTCTCTTTTGAGCTATACTTTTTGACCCCGAAGCCAGAAATTTGATAATGACAATTTCAACATAGTAAAAGCAATAAAAAGTATTAACTTAACACATACTCTTACTTTTACTATCCTGTATTTTTCAGTAACCTACGCTATTATAGAATATTCGTCAGCATCACTTATTCACTCGATGTATGTGTGTGTGTGTGTGTGTGTGTGTGTGTGTGTGTGCGTGTGCATAACAAATAAATTCAGAAGATCTTAATAAACTTACATTTAATATAGTCAACTAAATACTTACTGGGGTTTTTCTTGTGTATACAGATGCTGGTGTGGATCAAGAAATTTTTGAATGTATTGACAAAGACTTTTTGAGTGAACTGTTTAGTAAATCAGAATGCGGGTATAAAAAAAAGTTTAAGCTAAAGTATATCTTAAAAAATGTTACTGAGTTTCCCGATATATTTCCTTGTTTGAAATTCGAAACTAATAAGTGTATCTATATAGCAACTAGATATACTTTGTAAACATTTTATTAAATATTTTTTATGTAAAAGATCTTTTATTTACCTTATTATATTATCTTTATCCTACATTTTGTTTAACTAATGCATAGAAATAAAATGTGTCACAAGAAATGAATCCACCAACTTTTTAGTAGGTGCGATTGTGGCTACTGTTGTGACGAGTAGATCTTACGCGACACTCGAGTAGATTCTATTCTTTCCCGCTTATTCAACACTCGAGTCAAAATTACTCAACCGCTTGATGTTAGGTTTACTCGATAGTCAGTTACTTAACTACTCGAGTTAAGTTTACTCAAGTTTTGAGTTATTCTGACAAATTTTTTTTCTCTGTGTACGCGTTAAGCCTCGTGGAGGAGTGGTGCAATACAGTGAAGCTAAGTGTGAAGCCCAGGAAAATGAACGTTATGTTGTGTACAACCAGGTACAAGACCAATACGGTAGAAGGGCTTGCCTTGAATGGAATTCCACTGAAACTGTCAAAGGAGGTTAAATACCTGGGGGTCATAATAGACTCAAAACTCAACTGGGATAAGCACATAAGGGACAAATGTGCGAAGGCTGTGAACACCTTCTGGCCGTGTAGGAGGGCGATAGGAACATGCTGGGGACTGGGACCGATCCAGGTAAGATGGATTTACGAATCTATCATAAAACCGAGGCTGAAGCACGGTGCCATTGTATGGGCACATAAGTGCGACCAGAAAAGACATGCGGGGGCGCTGGACCGAGTCCAAGGGCTGGTGGCGCGAGGAATGGCGGGATCCATGTGGTCGACCCCGACGGTTGCCCTGGAACTCCTGCCCACCGCTGGCCAGGGACATAAGGGCTGGCGCTTTCAAGGCATGCGTCAGGCTCTCCGGAGCCAAGTCGAGTGATAGGTTCAGGGATGAAAGGATAATGAAGGAGATCATAAAAGATAGTGACTGGAAGGAGTTCGATAGGATGGTTGGGGAATTACGATTCACATATAAGGTTATCATACCGCAGAGATCGGAATGGATTGGGGGCACATCCGATCTACTGAAAGTGTGGGAGGTGTGGTTTACAGATGGTTCAAAAACGGATCAGGGGGTAGGAGCAAGAGCGTGGAGGAAGGGCGGCACCGACGAATTGGTTTGTAGCCTGGATTCATACGCGACGGTATTCCAAGGAGAAATCAGGGCTATAAGAGAGTGCTCTGACTGGATACGGAATGAGGGAAGCAACCATAGGTTGATTACCATATGCACGGATAGTAGGGCGAGGCTTCAGGCACTGGACGCGATCCGCATCGACTCCAGAGAGGTGATGGGGTGCAGACAGTCTCTGGAGACGCTGGCAGGGCAAAAGGAGATTAGGATAGTTTATGTGCCTGGGCACGCAGGCATCATTGGTAATGAAGAGGCAGACCGCCTAGCGGGGAGGGACTCTCGCCTGTAAGGGTAAGCTCTGCAGGGGGCACTGCAGGCGATACCTTCCTGCGCAGTTTCCCAGGAGGAGCTGGGAAGGAAATGGAGGGAGAAACCCAAGAATGGTTGAACGTCCTGAGTAGGTCAAGTAAGACCGAACTCAGGCTGACGGTGGGGTCTTGACCGGACACTGGCGGGTGGGATACCAGGGGAGGAGGGATGCAAGGTGCAGATGGTGCGGGGTGTGGGGGTTACCCTTCGTCGATCCGGAATTTATGCGAACGTAGGAGCTTCGGTCGGTGCTCAGCGTGATAAGGGCTATAGATAGAAAACTAGCTTAGGTTAGGTGGGGTGTCCGTTAGGATGTTTAACAGTAAATGATGAAGGAACAGGAGGAAAGGCATAATGGGCTAGACCTGAGTGCCAAATCCGGCACTTCCCCGAGCAGGGGCCGCCGGTATCACCTCCAAGGACTTACTGATTCTGATACTGAAGTAATCTTCGTCGTGAATAGAATTTGTTACAACAACAATTTGTTACGGAATTATAATTTTATTTTTGCTGATTAAATTTATTGAACACAATTGCAAGTTATTTATAATCTTATAATTTTACTTTTGCTGCACAACGAATATTGGCATTCGTATTCGATGAAGGTCAATATTTATTTACACACGCAGTTGTTGCGACGGAGATTCGCATTTCTATTTGACTTTCGCAACTTTATTTAGAATACATTCGCTTGCTTATTCGTAGTAATATTAGAAGTTATATTATAAATTCATGGTTTAAAAACATAATAATATTCGATGTTTTTCTCTCTTTCTCTCTCCCTCTGCTTTTGCTCGATCTTCTCCCGGGCGCTTGTGCAACGTGTGAGTGAAAGCTGCGATAGAGGGAGATAGAGAAAGAGAGAGAGAGACACATTTTTCATTTTAATTGAGGGACATGCACGACTCTCCACCCAATTTTTGCTGTAAAAAGTGCTTTTAATTTTTATTTAGAGTCGTGTAAGTGATTAGGCGCGCGCGGATCGTGTTTCGCAACAGTTTTCTTAAAAGTAGCTAACTACTTCTAATGTTTTTCTTATTTTTTTCAGTTGTATTATTATTAGAAATTAACCTTCGAGCACAAAGTCGCCAGAATAAATTTATGGATTACTATTTGGTTTTTTTTATTGCAACGTTGGATCGTTTTTAATTTTATACATTATATAAAATATAATTTTATAAAATTACATCCTCATTTCATAAAAAAACCAAATATATGCATAAATTGAAAACGTTGTCGATCACTATGAATCGCCGTCGCCAACGCCGCTCATCAACACGTGTGATGGAGTTTGATCCTGGAGTAAATTAAGCTGTTGTGCATAAAGCTTTAGATAATTCAGGTCCACGTCCAATTCAAAATGATAAAAAAGTAGTTTATCAATCAGTCATCGTAGAAAATGATATCTATGACGATCTATTCACCCCAGATGCTGATAGCGAAGAAATTGTAGTCAATGATAGAACAGTGTAAGTAATAAATTTAGCTTTATTTTATCTAACTTTTAATGAAATGAATAAGTAAATATATTTAACGATTTGTTTTTACAGTTTTATTACAGGATTTATCGACGAGTCCAGGCGTACAAGCCGGAAAAAGGTGCCCAGGTGGATGTTGCTTGGAGCACTTTCGTTTTTTTTTCTAAAAAATGTAGAAAAATATGCAGAATAAGAAAATCATACGCCTGCGTGCGAAAAACCATAGGAATTTGTTTAATCGCACAGAATCGGCGGAATTTTGCACTTTTCTCACAAGAATCGCTTATATCTCAGAAAAGAAGCACTGTACGGCAAAAATCCAAGAATATTTTTCGGTTTATTTAGACATTTTCTATAAAATCACACCTATACCGAAAAAAAATTTCATTTTTTCATTTTTTTACAACTTAAGTTAGTGAATAATGCTTAGTTGTGTAAATAATACTATAGTAACAAACAAACATTTATATTTTGAAATAATATTAAAGGAATTAATAGTTGGATTCAAGATAAATATATATCCGCAAATCCGATCACCGTACGATAAATAGTTTAGCCAAAAACTATTAATTAAGTAAGGTTTAGTGAGATTTTTTAGTGTCTTATATTTTTGTTAATAATGATCTCCGGCGCCGGCTAGATTTTTCATATAATCTTCACTGCTTTCAACACTGAATGGAATACGAAAAATGTGTATTTTTGAATTTTACAATACTTCTAGCATTTTTCAAACATTTTGGCTTAGTTAATAAATACATTATTGCCTTCAATATTGATCGTTTAAAAAAAGGTTTTTTTTATATAAATAGGGTTTTTCATGACGGTTAATTCGAGCCGTCGAAAGTTGAAAAACTTGCAGTGGTTTCAGAGTAACAAACCATTAAAGTTTATTAACATTTGCGACTAAAATAAGTAGCGTACAGGGATTCTGCAAAGTTCTACAGGTAAGTGACTGCATCTGCTACCTAGAGGTGTACTTTGGAACAATTATGAAATTGTAAAATCTTTAAATTATTCATGTGAATGTATCGATTTCGCATGAAAATCGACGCGGCGGCGAGCGGCGATAGACGGCGCGGTGGTGGGGGAAGCCGTCTGCGCTCGGATCCAAAACGCTTCAAATCTGCTCGCGTCCAAAAATTTTCATTTTCTCAGCAACTATACCACCGATTTCGATGATTTTTTTTTAATTCGTATTAGCAAATCGAAAAATGTTGATCTGTATGGTTATGAATAATATACTAACGTAATTTTCATGGATATTTGAGGTATTGCAGCTTTACCTCAATTTGTTTAGAGGATGATTGGTAAATATTAAAACAGGGATTGATAAATTAATTAAAATATTAATAATCGTTTTCTTTTTTATTGAATTCTCGCCTTTTTACATAATTGTAATGTATTTTCATCTATTTCTTCGTCGTTACATTGATCGGACTCATCGCTAGTATCAGATAAATTACTATAATCTATTTCCGTATTTTGTACTTCTATATCATTCAAACTGTCAACTGGAGACGACTCGTCAGTGTCAGGTATTATAATTTCGTTGTTTTTACATGTTTGACCGTGACAATTTGAACAATAGTCTGAGCATCGCATACCATTTTTTACACACCCGCATGATTTACCGCATTCTTTAATGCACTTACACCTAATATCTTTCAAAATATTGTCAGGTACTAACGGTCCTGTAACGAGCAATGGAATAAGACATTTTTCTTGAATTTGCCAGCCCCATTCAACAGGATTTAATGTTACATTTACAGAATGTAACCACTCCTGTACTTGGTAATAGGTTCGCAGTGAATGTAAGGCGGCCGCAGATTCAGTTGGCGGTAAACTTGCTAAATTGAAAGCACTTTTACGCGAATGTTGTTTAAAGCATAAATATCGAAATTCATTTAAATTTATATTCTTTTTATTGCCGTACAAAGCGGAAATCATTATTTCTCCAGCTTTTTTAATATCATTTTTCGAAGAGTTCGATTCATTAAAAATTAACATCTGTTTCCGTAATGTTTCGCTTTTTTCTAACATTTTTATAATTTTAGCTTTTCCTTGTTTATAAAATGCCGATGTTGTGTCGCACCCTGTAAACGCATGTGCAAAAGCAATTAAATTTACAACGGGCTTTGACGAAAAGCTGTCAGCACTATAAATTTTGTCTGAAATTTGATCTTTACCCGGCTTTAAGAAATAAACAATTTTATCCGCGGGTTTGATTTGCGTTAGTATTACTAAAAGATCAATGTCTTCAGCAACAATGACACTCGGCTTTTGTTGATCAGATATTTCAATTGCAGTGTTGACAATTAAAGTGTCAGCATCGCCAATCGCCTGTTTCGTTGCAAATCCTGCAGCATTAAATTTATCGCACAAAAAAGAAATTAATCTATTTTTATTTTTGTCATTGCTCAAAAATTTTTCTTGAGCAACTATGGTCTGCATTGACAAATCAAATAAAATTTCACGACATAGTTGTCTCGTTTGCCTTCGCTGGCGCTCAGCAGTTTTTGTGCATAAAGTTAAGTCTTAAGGATATCCATCAAAAACAATTGTTGTATTGAAATCGTAATGTCTCTTAACATAATCAATATAACCCTGAACAAGAGCAAATAGATATTTTTTTACAAAACCTAAGTAAATGAAGGTAAAGCTGCAATACCTCAAATATCCATGAAAATTACGTTAGTATATTATTCATAACCATACAGATCAACATTTTTCGATTTGCTAATACGAATTAAAAAAAAAATCATCGAAATCGGTGGTATAGTTGCTGAGAAAATGAAAATTTTTGGACGCGAGCAGATTTGAAGCGTTTTGGATCCGAGCGCAGACGGCTTCCCCCACCACCGCGCCGTCTATCGCCGCTCACCGCCGCGTCGATTTTCATGCGAATTCGATACATTCACATGAATAATTTAAAGATTTTACAATTTCATAATTGTTCCAAAGTACACCTCTAGGTAGCAGATGCAGTCACTTACCTGTAGAACTTTGCAGAATCCCTGTACGCTACTTATTTTAGTCGCAAATGTTAATAAACTTTAATGGTTTGTTACTCTGAAACCACTGCAAGTTTTTCAACTTTCGACGGCTCGAATTAACCGTCATGAAAAACCCTATTTATATAAAAAAAACCTTTTTTTAAACGATCAATATTGAAGGCAATAATGTATTTATTAACTAAGCTAAAATGTTTGAAAAATGCTAAAAGTATTGTAAAATTCAAAAATACACATTTTTCGTATTCCACTCAGTGTTGAAAGCAGTGAAGATTATATGAAAAATCTAGCCGGGGCCGGAGATCATTATTAACAAAAATATAAGACACTAAAAAATCTCACTAAACCTTACTTAATTAATAGTTTTTGGCTAAACTATTTATCGTACGGTGATCGGATTTGCGGATATATATTTATCTTGAATCCAACTATTAATTCCTTTAATATTATTTCAGAATATAAATGTTTGTTTGTTACTATAGTATTATTTACACAACTAAGCATTATTCACTAATTTAAGTTGTAAAAAAATGAAAAAATGAAATTTTTTTTTCGGTATAGGTGTGATTTTATAGAAAATATCTAAATAAACCGAAAAATATTCTTGGATTTTTGCCGTACAGTGCTTCTTTTCCGAGATATAAGCGATTCTTGTGAGAAAAGTGCAAAATTCCGCCGTTTCTGTGCGATTAAACAAATTCCTATGGTTTTTCGCACGCAGGTGTATGATTTTCTTATTCTGCATATTTTTCTACATTTTTTAGAAAAAAAAACGAAAGTGCTCCAAGCAACATCCACCCCAAATGCTTGTACGCCTGGACGGTAAAAAAATGGTTTTCCTGCTTTCCGGCTGTGTAATGTAGATGTATAAGTTAAATTGATGTGTTTTTAAGCCCTGACGAGGAGCTCTAGTTATCGACTTTTTTCAAAAACGACAGGGGATTAATACTTATCGAACTATCTATACAGGCGCATTCCGCAGTTTAATTTCTAGGAAGATTCAATGCCAAAGAAAATAATCAGATGTATGATGACACTGATATTAATAGCATTGTTCAAACTTCAAGATTTGTTCGTAAGTATTAAAATATTGTATACACAATAATATAATAAACTTAATTTATAATCTATTTGTGAATTTATTTCAGATCTACGATGTTGCATTCAAATGCCATTTGTAATGTACACCAACAAAAACTATAGGAGCTACCTGGGGGCGATAGTATGAGACTAATCCTGATACAAAATAGATATAAGGTTAATATAATTCTGAATTTATCTGTCTCTTCAAGCCAAAAAATTTTTTAAAAAGATTGAAATTTAATAATTTTTTTCATAGAATATGTAAGTGTGTTTCGCCCCAGACTACTCGTTGGGATCATCAGTAAGATGACGAGTAGTCCTATCTTAGACGCAACATGATATACCGGAAATGAGTGTAACTTATGGAAAAGAATATAAAGTAAACTAGTGGATCACGAAAAATTGTGATCCATCTAGCGGAAGAATTTGGAACATTATAAGAAAAGATTCTAAATATAACCACAAGTTTCCGTACGGAGTTAGGAAATGGCCCTAACCACTTTCATACTTACTCCCGAAACATAATTTAGTGGAAATATACAAAGGACTGCTAGTGACAGAAGCCCAAATATGGATATAAGGTTGTCCATAGACTGCGCAAACTTGGAGCAGTTAGAAAAAGGTACGTCGATCGAATTATATGGAAAATTAAATAAAAGTGGTGAGTTAAAAAGATTAAATTTATAATAATATTATATTAAATTTAAATTTATAAAAATATTATATTTTATTTTAATATATTGTAAAATTGTTTCAGGATTTACGATGTTCGTAAAAGTGGACGAGCAAAGTAAAATAACCGAACTTGCAGACATCCAACTGATAACCACGTCTCAAGTCAAATGAGCTATTAAAATAGTTCGTTCCGAGGAGCATCAGAGGTAATAGATTTTTTCATGTTTTTGTAAAGACTTTGATCCCAAACTCGACAGACCCGATTAAGGCGGTTAACTTTAACTATATATTAATTTTAAGTATACAATAATAATAATAATCTACCATTCTTTTCTTTTATGTTATTCAACAATTATTGTATGCAGTACAATATTGAATATGTTAATTATGTAAGTACATGATGTACTTAGAGTTAATTATAATTTTATACTTAAATAAATCATGATTTACACCAAATTTTAATCAATTTTATTTTATTCGATGGTATGCGACTCTATCACTTGAAAGTATAGTATATAGAATAAAATGAATCTATCGCTCTACTCGAGTGAAAATTAATTTTTGAATATAGGCTCTGCTCTGCATATTCTCACAATGGAGATCTGTATGCAGGCAGGTCTAAAAAAAAATTAAAAGAGAGAAATATAAATTTCTCTCTGTTGGCGTTGGGCCGCGAAAACTATAATTAGAAATGTAAACGAAATTTAATATGAATATTGAAGTATATTAAATGAAAAAGGTCTTAAAATAATATCCTTATGAAGAATTTTACAGAAAATAAAAGTTGAATAAAGTATTTCAAAATTATATGGTTACAAACAACAATTATATATATATATATATATATGCATCGTAGACGTTATCTCTGTAGTTAGAGCACAGGCCTCTGGCAGCTGGCTCTCGGGTCCGCGAGTTCGAGTGTCGTCGTCAACATTTTCTTTCGCTTTCCTATCCCCGTCCAAACATTCATACCTTACATCCGTAAAATTCTGTATGTCCTGTAGAATAGAATAAACCTTATTCGGTCGATGTAGCCCGAGGTTTTTTTGTACTTTTCAGCGTAAAAAACTGAATGAAAAATACAGATTTTCTCATATATACATATATTGTCGCAGAAGCGCATTATTTAGTCAGAGGGTATACGAGCGACAAAAAAGCCGCGCGTAGAACGTCGACGGGAGATAAAACATCGGCTGATGAAACGCCATTTGCACTTTCTTTTTGCCCATGTGATTAATACCTAACACCGTCCGCTTCCGCGTGCGGTGTGTGTGTGTATATATATAAAATGTATACGTATATATAACTATATTCGTTCATATATATATGCAGCATATACATTATACATACGTGTAGGTGCGCGCGCTGCAGTATGTGAAAAGGTCAATCTTTTTTCCCACTCGCGCGTGTCGTGCCGCCGGTACAGCTCTTTTTTTTCAAGCACGACGGCTCCTCTTTATTTCTACATTATTTCCAGCGTTGCGCTCGCATAGGTGCACTTTCTCTCAGCGACAACCCAATTGGCTTATCATCGCTAAAATATCAAAACCGCGACTTTTCGAGTCTCGATTTTAAAAATTTCGCCGTATTGTATAATACGAAAATCAGAGCTTCCGAGGCAAATTCTATTACCGTTGCGTTACCTCGAACTCGTCCAAGCAGCAAATATATAAAAAAAATGTGGGCGACGATGCGTAGAAGGTAAAAGAAGAACAGCAGTCCATTCCAATCGTCGCCAATTTTCCTTGCTCCGTCGCTTTTTCGTTTCCTCGTTCTCTCGCTACTCGGCCTGAACGTTTTGATTGCATCTCCCGTGCGTATATACACAGCAGCAGTAGAGCCAGTAGTAGCAGTAGCAGCAGCAACGGCAGAGGCAGCTTCATCCAGTTCCCGCACGTAATTCGCGCATCCCACCCCACGGCTGCGTCTAATTTTCCCTTTTACCGGCTCTCATTTCTTTTTTTGCCGCGCGAGCCTGCACAGCCGTGCAGCTGCAGCTTTGAATCTCGCGCGCGCGCACACAAGTTTGCTCGGAGGGGGTGTTACACGGCTAATTTATGATCGCCGAGAAAATCATGTGTACTTCGTGCGTTGGTCGCCGCAGTAGCGCTAACTTTATTCACGTCCAACTTTTTCCAACGCGATTTCTCTCTCTCTCTCTCTCTCTCTCTCTCTCTCTCTCGCTCTCTCTCTCCCTCTCTCTCTCTCTGCCTCCCTCTCTCTACTCCTCGTAGTCGTCGTTTGTTTTTTCTGTGTATTAACAAAGACCAGGGGGTGCGAATTTTCTTTTTTTTGTCATCCTGTTGCCTTGTTTTCTGGTGGAGAAATTCGTATGTGACGGGTGTAACTTTTTATTAAGGGGACGGCTCATTTGCCGCGTGGAAATTTGTAAGATGGAATCCTTTTTGTCGTTTTGGTTAGTTGGCGGCTAACGGAGCATTTGGGTAGAAAGTTTTGCCTGCATTCAATTTATTTTACTTATCGCAAACTATACCTAAGGCTGGTTTGTTAACCGTACATCTGCATACGGCTTTGAATAGCATTCCATTGGTAACATGTAAAATGTAAACGTTACTGAAGCAACCATCTGTTCACTAACAGTACAAAACTCCACACGTTTCAAAGAAAAATAAAGAATTTTCATCAAAAAATATATTTTTGAACGTATTGCACAGGAAACAAAGGACGATACGTCCAACAGACTGTTTACAATACTATTGAAAACAACCCTTACTTGTATTGTACAATATAACTTTACCAACAATAATCAAGCAAAGCCAATCAATAACGATTGACAACCGGTACCTAATCAACCCCAACCCCAAAACCAATCATCCTTACAGACATACCTCAGCGCGAGTCTGAGCGTCGAGTAACGAAGACATCTATCCTACACCTACCCCCTCCAACTACCTCTTGGCGCCAGCTAATTGGCTGTACTCAGAGAAATGCATCCTCGCGCACGATTTCCACTCGCTCGCTTTACACGACTCGCGCTTTGCACGCTGAAGCGTGGCATTACGCACATGCATACACACACGCGCGTGCCAAAGGTAAAAGCCTAGTCAGACGTGTGCTGATTCAAAGACACATTCACTTTGCAGCTGCCGTAAGAGCTCTGTATAGGTACGGCCTTTGCTTCTTCATGTGTGCACACATGCCGTGGTTCACGGGGGCAAACGCTATTCCTGCTGCTGCTCGAATGTTTGCTTCGAGTTTTGAATCTGTTGTGGGGGGGGGGGGGGAAGAAAGAAAAAAAATGCTTTAGTTTTTATTCAAACTTACTTGAAGTCTCATTTTTCACCACTCTCCGTCGTGAAAGCCGCAGCACGGAATCGCGAACGGAAAAACATCTCGACAAATCAGCGTTCAGCAATCAATATTCATGCGAGTTATTCCATGTACAAAGGCCACCCGCGCACGCGATTAAAATTTCAAAGTCGAGACTCCGTTTAGCCCAAGCCAGTGCTCGATGAAAAGTCTCTCGATTTCTCTCTCTCTCTCTCTCTCTCTCTCTCTCTCTCTCTCTCTCTCCCTCTCTCTCTCTCGGTCAGAGGGGTAATGAGACTAAACCCCAGTTCCGCAAACGAAGATAAGCTTAAGTCGCTCGATGCCCTTGCAGCGCACAGAGAAGATTATACTTTGGCCATGGAAGGTTTTCTTCGTTAACGACTGATTTTCGGACTTTGCCAACATTTTCCTCCTTCCCTTTGACGCGAGATCGTTTGCTCTCTTCTTTGCGAGGACTGCTTCCTTTGCCAGACGAAGGCTACTCGTTAAGGGTGAAAAAAATGTCGATCGCAATGCTCGAGCACATACTCGCGGCTTCAAAGCAATCTTTACGGGCTTTTATACATTTAAAAGCGAACAAACACTTTCGTCGTCGTAGTATTCTTTTTTATTTTTCCCAGAAATTTGCTCGAGTTTGAGTAGACAGCGAACCAATCGGAAGGGAAAATTAAATAATTCAAGAGAACCACTTGGAAGTCATCGATTCGCTTGTAATGAGATATAAACAAAGTTGCGACCCGGAACGAAAAATCGCCGCAGAGTAGGGGAGAAGACAGTTTTTCATCAAACTTATAATTAAGAACTAAATAACGATTTCGAAAGTTCAGTCGCCGCTTTATCGATTGGTGCGCGCGGCAGGGGAGTGCCGGCGACAGGTTCCCGAGACGACTATAAACTGCAGCTAGCTCTAAACACGCGGAGTCAGTCTAATTCCAATGCGCTCGCTTCGTTTTATTTTTATCGCCGCGTGCGGGTGACGTTTATAGTTGAAACGTGAAATTAGGATCATGAGTAGTCAGAGTAGACCGAACGGGAAATGATTTTATTCCACATGGAAATGCAGTTTCTAAAGCAGATAATTCCGAGCAATAACGTAAAGGGCTGTCATTCTGGATAATCAATTGAGAAATTTGCAATTCGAAATTCACTGTCTGCGATGTATTTTAGTAGACGATGAAGACTGATTAACAAAAAATATTGCATGCCATAAAAAATAGGAATGCATTAATTACTCAACATATATTATAATTAACACAGGTTTAAGAAAAAATCGAGATAATGCAAATTATTATACAACTAAAAATAAATAAATAAATAATACAACGGTAATTAGTTCAAATAATTTCCACAACACACTAATATACAGTTTCGTTTTACTACCTACAACTAACCCCCCATCGTTACAATTCTATTCTCTACATTAACAATCATATCAACTGCATTTACCCGTCATTGCACAAATATATCCATATACGTCTCCTCCTCCAAAAAAAGAAATCGGTAAACCAACACACACGGCAGCTCCTATTCCTGTTTTCTCACGATTTTATCCGCCGGGAGGGGGAGACGCGTAAAAAAAAGTCGTTCACTCATGAGCCGAATCCAAAGTTACGTGATCTGCGTCTCCCCAAAAAATTCTGCAGGCATTGTGTTCCACCGTCAGAAACAATCTCTGGTCTGCGCCAAGCAAATCGTTCACTCTCTCTCCCTCGGCAAATGAAATATCGCTCTCGATTCCGTCTTATATTTCCCAACTCTCGACGTCTATCGGCTCCGCTAACGAACAACTGCGAGGTAAAGAGAGAAAAAAAATCTCACAGGAACGTGTGCCGGGTGCCCACACATCATTCGCTACATCTCTTTCTCGGCGCGATGCATTCCTTGTCTCGGCGATGCAACATTGCGCAACAGCCGATCATCGCTTCCAGCTCGGCGGCAGAAAAAAAGAGAAGCGCGACGCAGGTATTCCCGCGAGAAATCGCCGACTCTGTCTTGTGTACACTTTGCACAATTACAGCGAGCTGCATGTGGAGAGAGAGAGAGAGAGAGAGAGAGAGAGAGAGAGAGAGAGAGAGAGAGAGAGAGAGAGAGAGCAAGAAGCGAGAGTAGCGCATAAAGGTCGCGAGAACCAAGGGTTCCTCTCGATCGCAGAGTCGATCGTCGGTTTAGAAAGCTGCGCGCAAAAGAGTGAGACGCGGCGATGTGCATCGAATACTTCGAATGTACTCGTATACGTGTATGTGTGGAGAAGGGGCACAGGTGAAAGAGAGAAGCCGCGGCGGTGAATTTTTGTCACCGCGCGTGATCCTTCGTGCGCGCGCGCGCGCGCGAGAGAGAGAGAGAGAGAGAGATAGAGAGATAGAGAGAGAGAGAGAGAGAGAGAGAGAGAAAGAGAGAGAGAGAGCTGAGCTGCTACTGCCTCTTTGTGCGGCGAGTTGTGTCGCGGCGCGCGCGTTGCATAAATCGGGGACGAGATCTCTTGTAGGTGGAGATGGAGAAAATTTTTTAATTGGATTAGGTCGAGGACTCCGGCGCGAGTGGTTCAGACGTTCAGAGCTATTGGTACGGGGGAAGAGGTTTTGTTTCACCGCGACTTCTCCTCATTTTCACGACCTTATATAGCTATTCTAATCATATGCAGAGATTGTGTACTGCAGTCGCTCGGTCTGCATTGCAATGGTAATTACATTGTTACGATAAACTTTTCTTATTCCTTTTTTTCTTCAATCTCCTTTACGTTTCTGCTCGTCTGTCTGCTCGAATTTTCATCGCGTCTGGGTTTTCACGACTAAGTAGTTTATGTATGAATTTGATGTGATTCATATAATTTTAACGCGTATGAAAATGTCATTACATTATAATTAATAATATTATAGATGGGAATTGAATTTTGATTTGTCAAGACACATTGTTCACCATTTTTTTTTATTTAAATCAATCAAATCATGTAATCAAGAAAAGTTGTTAATTTTCTATAACTATACGACCCAATTAATTAAGTATTATTGTGCGGAGAAGCGTAGTGAAGTAAGAATGAATAAATGATGGCACTATATATATATATATAGGAAGCCGTTCGAGGATTAACATTATTTCACGCCGAACAACAGGAGCCGTGGCTTTTAAGTGAAAACCGACTGCGACTCTCTTTATACGCTTTTAATAGGAAAGGAAAATCCTCGAGGGAAACAAGTACTTTTCGTCTCCGAGAGCAGTCGCTTCGGGCATTACGTTGGGCGAGCAATTCATAAGAAGTCACTCTTTTACCTCGACATCCGGATAAGCAGGACTGACAGTAGCAAAACAAAGTTGAAAATGTCGCACGGTTAAGAGGTGATTTTAAAAAATTATTACAAGATAGTGCAAAATTTTCTTCTTCTTTTTTTTTTAACTTACGCATTCACGCAAAGACCGCGTCGTAAATCTGCAAAATCCAACGCCTTTATACAAAGTTGCGCAATCGCAACCACGTGATAAATTAGACGTCACGAAACATCGACGATTATTAAAGCTTTTAAACGCGCTACTACGGAATCCAGCGTGTTTAAGAACACCGCACACGAGCGTTTCTATACGCCGTAACATTACACATCGGACAGATTCATTAACGATAATAACTTAATTTGGCGAAAGCGTGTATTATATAGCGAAGTCTCCATCCAAAATGGCCGTACAACGAAATTCGACGAACCTATCTATATATACATATAATACACGCCCATACGTGTGCATACCGCATTAAACTAAAGCGTACGTACGCCGCGCGGTTGTAATTTAATTTCTAAAATTGCCTATATCCGTCAAAAATCCGTATATGCGTACGACCGCGAGAGAGCGCGCGCGCGTATTAATTTAGGCAAGGCTCCGCTGCAGCGCTGCACAAAGCCTTACCTCGACTCGCGGAAAGCATCAGGCGCAATATATGACCTCACTCTCTGCACGCGTATAATATGCTTTAATTAAGCGCGAGCGCGCACATAAGCTGACGCGTAAAATCTCTTCGATCCCCGTTCAATAAACTATATAACCATCAGACTACGCAACCACCTTGCCGTCGTCGTCGTCGTTGCGGAAGGATCCAATTCCGCTATTAAACGCGTACGGCGTCTAACTCATCCATGCACGGGATACACACCGACGATATATATATATATATATATATATATATATATATATATAAAATAATGATGATGATGATGATGATTTATTACGCCATGGTCAACTGGACCATATGGCGTGACAAACTATACAAAAAAATTTCATCATACTAAAGACGAGGTACTTGCATACAAAAATTTCAAAAATACAATTAAATGAAGATAAGTTTCACATTTAGATATAATTTAACGGAAAACGTAAAGTAGACGATAAATGATATGAAAAACGCAGGTATAAAGAACAATAAATATTATCGATAAGTAACATAAAACGCTCTCACAATATAATAGCTAAAATTACAAACAATAATTTAGACAACATGACTTTGATGTAGCCTACTTAAGTACTCAAAGATGTCGCTTGAATATATCTACGGAGGTACTGAGCCGAATCTTTACCGGGATAGTCTCCCAGAAATATAAACCCTGGACCATAAAAGAGTTTCGGTAAATTACGATTTTTGCGAACAGCACTAAGAAATCAGACGAAGCTTATCTAGCTAATCACCGCACATTAGTCGGTAGCTTAGGAAAAAGATCAACCAGGTAATTGGGATTTCGCGTAAAAATTTTGTACATTATGATACCAAGAAAGTAACTCCTCTGATGCCTGAGCGAAAACCAATTTAATTTCTCATAATATGGTTTAAACCTAGCATCCTTGTGCAAGTTAAAAATAAACCTAACTGCTATATTGCAAAGTTGCTGCAATTTTACAGCAAGATAATCCGGCAAATTGAAGAAAATTAGATATGCATAATTAAAATACGGAAGTACTAACGAGCTAACTAACTGCGCTTTTAAATTAATCGACAGTCTGAACGCTTTGTATCGCAATCTGTATATAGAGCAAAATGCGCATTAGCGAGACACTCGCGAAACATGATCGTTCCACAATAAATTCTTTGAAAAAATAACCCCAATGTTCTTAACTGAATCTACTGAAGGTACAACAGCGTTATCGACTACAATTGTAATTTATATTTAAATAACTTTGTGTATTGTTTTTTATATTGTTGTAAAATTGGCTTGTAGCCCTGATGAGGAGCCCCACGGGCTCGAAACGTCGGCGAGAATAAAAAAGTAAAAAACTAGCTTGAAGAGATGCATAGATTCTCATTTCTAACCATTAAATTGGCGTTGATAAACCTAGATCGATACGCAGGTGGTGTTGATCAGTGCCCATAATAATAGCCTTCGTTTTCACAACATTTAGCAGGCCATTTTCTGTCGCCCAATTCTCTACGGCATCTGCACCCTCATTGAGATTTAAGATTGCGCGTTCAAAGTCACGGGGGTGACACTGTATATATATATTTGCAGATCATCAGCAAAAAGCATACATGATGATTTACAATGCTTGAAAATAAAGATTAAAAAGATAACCTGGAGAAGAACCCTGCGGAACTCCAAAAGTATTGGGGAAGAAGGGCGAGATAGTTCCATCAAGACCCACGATCGGCTGAAGATATACGAATAGAACCATTTAACACTATTATTTGAAAAATTTAGCTTTTTTAATTTCTGTAATACGATCTTATGGCTCAACGAGTCAAAGGCTCTCCTAAAATCAAAAAGTAACAAGATAGTTACTAGCCCTTTATGGGCGCCAAAGCGAATATCTTCTATGACAAGAGCGGAGACGACTCAATAGGCAGAGTGTCGGACTTGTGATCCAGAAGTTCTGGGTTCGATCCCGACTATCAGCTTTTCTGTCATTGGGACACCTCTATGTTTACATACACCTGTATGTATAAGTGTACTTAAGTGTCTTATAACGTCGAAGCTCTAGTGGTTTGGATTCCACTGTACACAATCTATGGATGCATTGTGTAGCTAAACTGTAGGTCCAGTCACGATGCATGCGGACTACATTCCGATGTAGTGCACATGCATCTTGACTATAAGGTACCTCACTGGCCGATACCATTGTATGGTATCGGGCAATGGGAAGAGCCAAATAAGACTCACAAAGAGGACTTGATAAGGCTATAATGAAAAAAATATCTTCTATGACGACTTTCATGACCGAAAACCCAATTGATACTTAGAGATAAGAGAGTTACTTTCAAGAAAACTTGTTACTTGCATAGTGACAATACTGTCAAACACCTTAGCAAAATGAGGAAGATTTGATATCGGTCTCGTTTGCGATGGATCGTTCGGAGTCGCAACCTGCTAAGAGGAATTATGTGCGAATGTTTCCAAATATCAGCATAGATACCATACCAGACGTTATCGACAAGTTAAAGAGCGTGGTGAAAAAAGAAACAATCCACAAGAAAACACTTTTAATATATTCTAACTAAGAGAGAGAGAGAGAGAGAGACAGAGAGAGAGAGAGAGAGAGAGAGAGGAGAGAGAGAGAGGAGAGAGAGAGAGAGCGATTCCGAATAAAACCGTACGAGGATAATGTGTATTATGCGCGAAGGTGGAGAGTTTACAAAAAGCGCGGGAAATTTAAACTGGGGATTTGGACGGTTGACACTTAGTTCGCCATGTGTACGCCTTATATATAACGTATACGTATTGCCGATCGAAGGAAGGGGCATGTAGAGGGGGGGGGGGGAGGCGAATCTGTGGCAAAGCTTGAAAAATAACCGAGATCGTGCAGTGCATAGAGTCCTGCGCAATGTGCATACAGGTATATGTATACGTATATATATGTGGAAATAAACATGAAATCGTAATTCTCTTAAAATGCGTGAAATATGACGGTGAGGATACGTGCGAGCGAGTCGTGCGTGACACTACTGGCGTTGCTCGCATGTGTGTATATACCTATATTGTGTATATGTATATATATTATACACACGTATAAACGCGAATCTGTGGCGAGGGGGAGCTGAAGCGCGTTGGCTGTTGCTTTGCGATAAACGAATATTTCGGGGTGCGAGTGTCTACGCCGAACGGCTGATAGTCCCAAAGTCTCACATTTATCACAGGATGTATTGTGAAATTATATATATATATATATATATACGAATTTCTACGCGCGTGCACCAGCCCGTGTTGCTGAATTTCCAACAAAAGACGCATATATACTCTCTAAATCTAAAACAGTGGAAATTCACTGTTTTTTAGTCCATGTTAACAATTTAAATTATAATGGTGCAACTGTGAACTACTGAATAGTTACAGTTTAAACAGGTTAAAAAAATGAACCAATTGAAAAAGTGTATAGGACTATCTAAAATAGTTAATATGAACATTGCAAATAGTGAATAAAAATAATATTTAGGTAACAATATACATCCTGAATATATATATCCTGAAACGTTTGGCAAATTTTGTATAAATAAAAACGATTTGGCTCGAAGAGACGCATAGTAAATTATTTACAATATACATTAGCTGAAATAGTGAAAATACATTACCTACAATGTTACAAATATATTACTCAAAATAGTGTGTGGCCTTAGTAACAGGAGGTTAAAGGGAACATGAATTTTCTCTTATTCGACAAGTTATTTTGTTAACTAATTAAATAGCATTGTTAGCTAATTAAATATTAAATTTTTCTCATGATGCAAAATGATTAAGTTCATAAAATTTCACTTTTTCTGAGTAGTGGATTCTCCACTTGAATAATAAATTTCTCGGATGTTAAACATGTATATAAGTACCGAAAAGTTCACTTCTTTTAAAAGTCATTATGACTCACTGAAAAAATAGTAAATTTTCATAATTTTTTAAGTTCACCTTTTGCTAAAGCGATTATGTACTGGATAATCAGTTTTCCAGTGACAATTTAAAGCGAATAATTTCTACTGTTTGAATCAGTAAATATCTACTAATTCGATAGTAATTAAACGCAATGAAATGAGCAAAATGATAACTCATTTCATAAACAGTGAATATTCACTAATTTGTAAAATGATAATGTTTGTACTACGTGTAAATAGTGAAAAATTTTACTATTTGGGAGGTTAATATTATTTAACTATAAGAAACAGTAAATTTTTCGCTGTTTTAAATTTAGAGAGTATACATATATAACGCTGAGCATTAGTCTCGCGCGTCCATTGCTCTCGCTTTGCGCGCACTTCGTTATATAAGGGGTATATGAGGATGAGAAAATAATAATGTGGAAAACAATGGCCGTGTAAATTTTCTGGGGCTTGTATCGTTAAAGATCGGCAAAACCATCGGTGCTGCACAGAGAGACTGACCGCCTGGTGCGTATACACCGCAGGCCATTGTCTCCCTCTTTTTCTCCACATACGCCCACAGGCACACACGCGCGTGTATATAGACGCGTGCACATCTCGCGCGCGCGCGTATGTATACATATCCTCAGTGCGCATCCTTTATTTCATTACATTATTATGGGCCATGGCGAGCGGGCAGAATCCGTTCTAAGTGGATGACTCGATCCGATAGCATTATCTGAATTTCGCATAAATGACAGAGTGAGAGAGAGAGAGAGAGAGAGAGAGAGAGAGAGAGAGATGCGGAGACGATAAAAACGGCAAAGCTCTCCGACGAGCGAGACAATAAATTAAACTCGCATAGTGCAAAAAAAAACTTTCTCCCAAAGAGCGCAACAATAGCCATCGCCGCACTTTAATCACGCCGTTCCGCTCATTGTGTCACCCGTATACCCCCTCTGACTCGAGCTGTGTGCTAGTTAGCAGGCGACCTCTCCGCCGTTTATTTTTCCTTTTTTCCTGCGCACCTGCTGTTTCGGACGCTAATTGGATTTTCACCCACGACAGAGTGAGAGGAGAAGGGGGGAGGGGAAAGAGAAATCCACAAGTCAGGAGAGGTGCATGTGTGTCAGGCATTAACTGAAGAGCAGATAATCGGCGCCGCAGATTGCGCCGATGTATATTTCTCGTACGTGGAAATGGGATGATTGTCCGCTCGCATTGCGCGATTTTCCGGGAGCGAGGCAATAATAATTCTATTGTATTGGAAGGATAAAAGTGCAGCGGCGCTCACTTACCGTTGGAATGGCACGTGGTACTCTGGTGATGGCACTTGCAGTTTTTCCTTCGTCGTCGCCAGCTGAAAATTTATTATTTTTATAGTTGAGCCTGACTGTTGGTAAAATTTATGTATGGTTCTTTTACTTATTGTTTTTCGATGTCAAACGACAGAATAAAATATATATTCGAGTGGGAGGGATAGGGAAGTCGAAGAAAAAGTGTAATTCAATTTCTTGCGAGATTTTAATTTTTCAAAACATCTCGGTATCATAATTCGTCACTTAAACCGAAAATCTGGGGTTGATTCCAAGTTATTTAATCACTTTGAATATTCGATGAGTCACCGCGCAAACTTGGCGGATCAACAAAAACTGCTTATCCTCTATACCAGTGGAAGCGAATGTGCAACTCAGAGTGTATACTTATTGAAAAGCACGTTTATAAGCCAAATTATGTAAGCAGTAAATATTTCGTCAAATACAACCGTATCCATAAGTAATTACTGAAGCTAATGACGCATAGAATCGCATAATGCCTTTAAAATTCATACAATAGGAAAATAAATCCATCTTGAGCGCCAGCTGCGGATCAGCTCGTCGCCATCGATCCCCTCATGGCTCCCGCGCGAAATTCCAATTTGCCTCATAACCGCACTCGTTATTTTTGCATATCGACGCGAGCCTAATGAATTCCACTCACGGCCTGAAGCAGCATTTCGTCACCCCGTCACACACTTGTCATGTAAAATTGGAGTAGCTAGCGGCTGCAGAAGCCGGTTAATTACGCTCGAAATATGCATCACCTCTCTCCACACACACACACATACACACACTACTGCCATCGATTTATTCGTTTCGAGGACTGCGCGCCGCGCGGCGTCGCGGATTAACCGCTTGTTTTGGCTTTATACACTTGCCGCGAGGCCGCTGCTCTGCACCGTTTCCCCCGTCGCGTCGTAAAAATCACAGCTCGATTGCGCAAAATTAACGCATGCTACAGTGGTACGATTTAATTAAACATCGCACCTCACGTTCCAGAGTTTCTCTCTCTCTCTCTCTCTCTCTCTCTCTCACTCTCTCTCTCTCTCTCTCCCACTCGAACTGGTTTCCGCGTAATTTTCATTTCGTCTCTCCTTGTCTAGATCTCTTTTCTTTGCACACCGCACTGCCTCGTTGTCCTTCTCTCCTTTTCCCTTAGCTTTCAGCAGAGGGTGGGGGGGGGGGGAGGAGGAGGGCGAGAAAGCAATTCGCCGAGAACGCGGTTATTGAATGTCGATAACAAATAACTCGAGCTGCGTGAGACGGAGACTTAATAAAGAGATTTGATGTGACGGACGTAATTCCTGCAAAGAGAGAGAGAGAGAGAGAGAGAGAGAGAGAGAGAGAGAGAGAGAGAGAGAGAGAGAGCTTTTTTCTCTTTCTCCGCGCGTACGGCTAGACTGCTAGTCGTCTCTTTTGCGCTCTCCCTTTCGAATCTATTCCCCGCAAAATAATACGATCTTATTTACGAGGCTTTAGCGCCGGGGAAAATGAGATTTCGGCTTTTTAATATGCGGACAGCCGAGCTGCTTCCGATAATATATAGTCCCTTATACACATCACTCCACTACACCACTGGTCTGCGCGCATGGGAATTTGTGAGCTGAATTATGCCGCGCGACGCGTTCAATCGATGATTCATCCAGATCACTCGGTTCAATGCCTCTCGTTATGTATATACCAGGGTGTAACTACGCTATGAAGTACGTGTAGCCAACAGCTACTTAACGCACCGTAGCGAGCGCAAATAAAAGCAGACGCTCTCCTCCTCCTTCTCCTCCTCTCACTCGAATGGAACATCAGGCGAAAATAAGCGACAGCGGCAATAAGACACATCCGCCCGGAGAGAAGAAAAGCCAAATGTTATATAAAGAAAACGGCGCGGGGGAGCTGCGAGACACATTTTAGCGTTGAAGCCGCGACGCCGCCACCGCCGCCACCACTGCTGGATAAATCCTGTGTGCGAGGCGGGGAAAAGGGCTCAAGCCGATCCGGCTTTCGCGCGTCGCTCGAAAAATTCTCTCGACGGCGCGCACACCGCTCGTCCAATCTTCCCTCCTTTCTGTTAACTTATTTCCGTCTTCCTGGACACGCGCGAAGCCGCTCGGAATCGCTGCTGCTGCAGCCGAGCTTTCCACGGGGCTTTCACCGCGCGACGTGCTGGCCGCCGCCGCCGCCGCCGCGCCGGCCCGCAGTGGAATAGAAAATTTATTTGAAAACGAGATGACCGCCCGCGCCGTTTGCTTTATGCATATATCTATATGTATAGATATACACACGTAGTCCGCAGTCGTAAAGTCGTCCGTGCGAAATGAGCTTGTGACCTTCGACCTCCTCCTCCTCCTCTCGTAAAGCTCGAAACAATTTGCCTCTGTCCGTCTATACTTTCTCCGGAAAGCCTTTGTTTATCGCGCGTGAGTCTGAGCTATTTTCGAAAATCGAGAGAGAGAGACCCCTCCCCCCTCGAAGCAATTGGAAACTTAGCCGAGCGAGTGCACACACTCGACGCGCGGCAGGGCTCAAGATATACATTTACTACCCGTTGAAATAAGAGCGATGAGCCAGCGCGCAATTCCAAATTCCAATCCTCCAAGAATAGACCGAGGGAGAGAGATCTTTTACCGCCTCCACCCCTCCCCTCCCACGTGTCAAGCCTTCAATTATCTTCGGCTCAAAGGCGGCGATTTTCGACGCACGAATTCAAATTTGGCGCCATTACTTTGCAGCGCGCTTGCAATTCAAAAGAAAAGAAAAACGAAGAGAACCGTCTCGTCCTCTTTTTAATCAGATTCAACCGCCGCCAAGACATCGTTCAATTCCGTCTATTTCCAGCTACGTGTGTATATACTGTATAGCTCTCTCTCTCTCTCTTGTCAGCGTTGCGGCAACGTCTTCCTGTGGTTTTCGCCCCGAGTCACACGCACATACACGTTTAGAGAAGCTTCTCTCTCTCTCTCTCTCTCTCCCGCGGCTTTTTCGTCTCGAAAATTCGCGAGGCGCGCAGATGCTCGGCAGAGGCACGTCTGTGTGCCGAGGCTGTACACATATAGGGAATAGCTGCCTCGCCGCGAGGTAAACGCTGCAGCAGCAGCAGCAGTAGCAGTGGCCTCGTTAATTTTACATGCGTAACTCGAGTTAACGGAACGCAAGGCGCATCTTAAGGAGATCGTATCGACGTGACGACTCGAGCGTAAGGAAAACGTTGGGGGCTGGCGGAGGGAGCCTGCCACCGCCGTTCTGCAGCGCTCATGTATATATGTATACAGTCTCGAGACTTCCTATAAGACGACGACACTGTGCGCTGCAGGAGAAAGAGTGTGCGCTCGTGGAAGCTGCCCCGAGGGAAAACGCCCGCGCGCGCACGGAGCCTCAGACGAAATTTCGCGCCGAGAGCTGAGAGAGAGAGAGAGAGGGAGGGAGAGAGGGCGAAAGATTTTATAAAGATTCGAGAAAATTTTGCCGTGCGACGAGAGCGCACCCACCGACTTTTGTCTCTTGTACACCGAGCGAAATTGCTTTATGGGCTGCGCTCGTTACGTGTGATGGCAGGTCTGGGATGCTTTGGGGATTGGCCGAATTGACTGTCTTTACTATGACGGGTTGCCAAGAGTTTGGATTAGGAGTAGGAGTAGGAGTAAAGTTCGTTTCTCGTTGAGGATGGGAAAATTAATTGGAAATTCACGGCAAGTTTGATGAAATATCAATTTGTAAAGCCATAAAGGATTGAGTTTTATCTTGCGAGAAAGTTATTATTCAATGAAATCCGAAGCTTATTTAATTGTGAAGACGAGCAATGTCCATATAGGTTGGTTCTTGCGGAGAGAAGCTTGAATTTTTAATCAACTCGCGAAATATTTTCATCGAAATTTGTTTGTCTTATTTGTAACACTGGCGCTGCAGTGGAGCAGCATTTCAGCGTATTTATAACGAGAAAATTTTCTGCGCGAGCTTTAATTTGAAATGCCGCGGAAACAAAATTAATTTTGCGAAATTTCCTGTGTTGACATAACAACGGAGTTTTAATTATCCTTGATATAAACAAAGTTTTTCGCCGCTCTGGTAAAGAGGATGTATACGTTTCCAACGCAACATGTAGAAATCATTGTTTCAAGTAAAAAGAAAACGTGCAGAAAACCAAAGTGTATACGCGGCAGATTCGCGGATGAAAAGCGATACATCGCATTATACACCTCGCTAAGGATCGAAAGCAAAAGAGCTCCTGAAAGAATTGACGTAAACGTACGGCGTTTACGATCCCAAAGCTGTTTCTCCTCCACGAGAAGACGAAAAAGGCCTCGTTCGCGGAAATCTCATCTCCAATTACCCGCGATTTCTTACATAATGTATACGCTTCATAATAGCCGCGTGTGATTCGACAACACGTAAAAAACAATCGCGCAATTAGCAAGAAGACATCCTATAGCAACAGTCCTTAATCGAACGTCCTTTCACAATCGTCGTATATAGCTTCGAGAATTCAGGTGCGCTGCGCGCAGTGCACACGTATTGCGCATATCTATATAGACTTTCACAAATGAAAGTAAAACTCCAGTGCCGCATCGCCGCGAGAGACTATATATGCCTGGCGTGTGCACTGTGCATAAGATAAACAAAAAGGGTATAGAGTAAGCTATACAGCTATGTGTATAATATGTATACGGAGTCGCGGCTAGAGGCAAGTCCACGCGACGGAATAATAAAGAGTCGAGCTCGCAGCACAAAGAGAGCCGGCGGGTGAGCGAAAATATCGGAGGCTCGACGTTGCTCGCCCGCGAGAGAGTGTATGTAATATGTATAGATATATAGTAGCTGCTCTCGGATTAACTTTTTTAAGGAGGAAACTACTTTGTTCGGGGCAAAAATTGCTGCGTCAGCGATAACTCAATCTGCCGACGATATTTATCGGATTAGTTAACGAATTTCCGAGGCAGATGCTTCGTTATCGGCTGCGCCGCCGTCGCCGCCGCCGCCGCTGCCGGCGTCGCCATCGCGGCAGTTAGTCTCGGAGTTTCGGGGAGCTTTTCTTCCTTTTCTTCGTTTCTTTTTTTTTCTTAATTAAGGACCGGTTCGCGCGCGGGAGTGTAAAGTATAGCGCGAAATTTGCGAAGCGTAAACTTCAAATTGCTTCCGGCCTCCGGGCACATCTCGCACACCGTGTGTATGCCTGTCTGTGTGTGAGTGTGTGTGTGCAGTGTGTGTTTCTGTATCGTCGATTTTTCTCCCGGCGACTAAAGATTTAACGCAATTTTCGCTCGCAATTTTTTACGCCCCTTCGCAATCATAATTGAAAACTTTCAACGCTACGCCGCGCGCACTTGGCAATTTTCTTCGTTGCTGCTGCTGCTGCTGCTGCTGCTGCTGCGCGCAGAAGCTCTCGAAATTCATAAAAATAAAGCCTCCATAAACGCTCGGAAGCGCGCATCTGTATATATACGACTAACCGCGCGCGACTAACGAAGTAGACGATAAGTTCTCAGCCGCACACTGCACTGCCGCGCCTGTCGACAGAAGCGCGTCAGCGATCCCTTGTTCAAATAATCCGTAAAAAGAGCGTTAACAGCCATCGGAGAGCCAACGGCCTCACTTGAAATTCAAAACCTATCAAGCGCGCATCGAGATAAAACTGCTCGCGCGCGCGTGTATATATCTCCGGGGCATACGTCTTTGGAGTTCTATTCATCGATATAGCCGCGCGCGCACACGTACCGAGAGGAGGCACTTTCGCAGCGGCAGCAGCAGCAGCAGCAGCGGCAGCGGCAGCCTCGGCTCGCATTACTCTTCATTGCTGTCCCAGAGAAAGAGAGACACGACTTTCGCGAGAGAATCTCCCGGCGCGCATGCAAAGGTCGAGGAGGAGGAGGAGGAGAACGAGCTCAACTCTTGCCGCGCGCGCGATGCTTATCGATTTTACGAGAGATGCTCCTTCGTAAATCATTGTTCGCGCGCGCGAGAACTGATGCCGATGAGCCGCGCATATATACATGTATATGTAATATATATATACAGTATACACACACACACACACACGCATGTTTATACGCGCGTGCGCGCCGCGCGCACTCTCCCGTGTATAGCGCTCCTTTATTTATTGAGATGGAGAGGGCCAATTTGGATAAATAATGCATGACTCGGCTTATGGCTTCTCGCGCGTCGTCGTGATTTTTCGCGATGGTAATTCAAGCGCATGCATAATGCTACTTGCGGCCCCGCCGCCGCCGCCGCCTGCACTGCGCCGCTAAAACGAAAATCGAAGCCTCTCGCGAGCTTTCCTCAACATGCACGCGCGCACATGCAGACACGGATATATACCTATATACGCGGCGTTTGCGGATGATGATAGATGATTTTGAAGAATCGTTCGGATATAACGCGTGTGGCTAAGTGCTCGTCGTGTGTGAAAATACGAGCGGAGCGGGCTAACCCGACGTGAATTATGACGTGCGAGAGCTTTCGTTCGAGCGACGGTAATTACAATCAACTGGTGTAGTAACGCCGTGTCCATCATCGCGATCTTGCGCAATATATAATTGTGATTGACGATCGACTATGATTATTAGTAGTGCGACTTGTCATCGTTCGCGCGCGCGCGCGAGAGAGAGAGAGAGAGAGCTTCTCGCCCGTACGCAGCCGGAAAATCAGCGATTCACTGTGGCAGCTGCGCTTCGCGATAAATTAGCTGGTTCCTGCGCACGCGCGTACGTGTGTGCGTCCCAATTATACAGCTGGTTTATCGTCGAGCTCCAAAAGAAACGAAATCGACGCTCGTAACTTATATGCCTCTCTCTCTCTCTCTCTCACTTGCTCTGCCATCAGGGATCGTACATTCAACTCACTTCCAGGACGCATTCCCGAGCCTGCGAGAGTCAGTTTCGCGCGGCTTGTACACACTGCACCCTGGGGACGGGGAAACTATTTTCAAAAGGACGCCGTGTTTTTCCAAACGCGTCCGCAGTGTGCAAGGCAATTTTACTGCGCGTTACTCCGCTTTGGGGACGTCGCCGCGGCGGCGGGGCAGGAGGAGGTAGAGGAGTAGGAGGAGGAAAAAGGATAAGAGGAAGCCCCATTCAATTATCGCGCACAAAAGAAGCCGAAAGTTTTTTCCGCTCGTCGCGGCCATTAATTTAGCTGCGGCGGCGTGTAACGCGAAAACTTTTCATCGCAAAACAGCTCTCGTTCTCTCTCTCTCTCTTTTTCTCGCGTAATCTCCATTTCTCACCAGTCTATATATACACAGTAGAGAGAGAGAGAGAGACAGAGAGAAAGAGAGAGAGGCTTCTCCGGACCTCGTCGCGAGTAGAATTTCTCTATTATACGCGGACGAGGAGTCGAAGTCTAATTAAAAAAGAGCCGAATTTCACGGGTATCATCGCCCGCAGAGAGAAAGAGAAGTGAGAGCGGAGTTTGTAATGCGAGCGCACGTGTGCAGCCGTTGAAAAGCTATGTATAGCTATGTGTGCCCGCAGTCCGCCGCACGTATAGCGGCTAAAGAGTAAAGAGGTGCGCGCGATGCTCTTCTCCGCGTGTGGGTTGTTCGGATTACAGGGGGGGGGAGGGCCTCTCTGCTTTCCAGAACGAGTTTCACGCGCTCGCCGAGACTTTTTGCGCGCGCCTCGCGTATAATTAGCCGGTACGTGTTGTGTCCCACATTTCGACTGCATTTCTCGGGGAGCTTTGAATTTTTTTTCCTCCGTCTTTTTGCGACGCGATACATCTTCGCGCCTGTCGTTAGCGCAGTTTAAATCGTTTGTTGTGGATACGCCGCATCCGCCGTCAAGTTTTTGCGACGAAACGTTAAACCCATCGTGTAATGGAATTTCAAAAGAACGTAAATTGCATTGCTACACTTGAGCGGCTTGTTTTAAGCATAAGATTTACATCGAAAGGAAAACGCATCGTTGTTCCGTAGATTAAACGCGTAACCTCTGACTTCAATGCTGCGCAAATAATGTAAAAGTTCGAGCTGAAATTCAAATGAAGGAAAAATTTGAAATCTCGGAAGAGTGCCTGCAATAACGAAGAATCTCGTTTTTCCGCGCGACATCTGCTTCCCGCGAATCTCCTCCTTCGCCAGCCACGGCGTAATACAGACCTCTTCTCCTGCATCAGCTCCTTTCTCAGCAGCAGTAGCGTGAGCCTCGTAAACTTGCAGCGTAGTTCGTTACCGTGTCCCGGTAATCACGGAGGATCGAGTTAATAACTTCTTAATGCTACTTAAGGTTGGCCGGGCGCAGATTTACGAGGCAGCCTCTCGAGATGTGTATGTCTATGTATGTCTCTATACATACGTAAGTGTACGTACGTATATAACTGTATATATACATCAAGTATATATTCGTATATGTGCGCGCAGCTCTGGCAATTGGATGTGGTGTGTATAGGTGAGCGCAGTGCACTTATTATATACTGTACTTTGGAACTTTTTGAACGACTCTTCTCTGGCGGGACAGCCCTCAAGTGCGGTAAGATCGGTATACGTCTTTTGCCGATGGCATTGCTGGGCGGCCGCTTAGACGGGATGAGAGAGTCTGGAAGAAGTTGGAGCCTCGACGGGCTGGTATTTTACATTCAATGGCCTGACGTACATGGCGCGCAGATAAATTGAATTCGATAAATAAGTATATATAAGGAGGCAGATGGCACTCGAGTGATTAAGTAATTGAATTGTTAAGATGGAATGGTAAGACTTTCACTCACTTCTTATGCGGAGACGCTTGAATAAAATCCCTTTACGCATCATGTCATTATGCATGGAATTCACACTTTTTTTAAAATGAAATGTACACTGCAGTACTTTAATAATAAATATAATGCGTAGAAAAAAATGTATGTAATATTGCAAAACCAATGTGGTGGTTTTATCTCTTTGCGTGTATATTGATTTTTAATGTACTGCCAGCTTTTATTTTCAAAAGAGTATGCAATGTACACATCCCGTTATTTTTGTAAAAAAGTTTTGTAATTCGATTTATGGTTCAGAAAGGGAACGCTTTTATTTTTTAAAGTGACTAAAATTAAATGACTGCAAGTCCTATATATCATTCTATCTGAATTCGATAAGCTTGTTTCGCGCGCGCTAGTTTTATATAATAAAGCGTTGCATTATTTTCGTTCAACGAATAATCCAGTAAGCTTCGAAGCCGCAACTGCATTTTATCATTGGAATTTCATTTGAGCTGCAGCTCAAGAAAAAATAATAAAATATTCGTGTGCAGATAATTATGTGAAAGATAAGCATTGAAAATACATATCTATAAAGTTGCACTGGGCGTACTTAGCATAACACCCTCCATCTATGTACAATGTACATACATACACACACACATATATACGCAGCCTGGAAGGCTCGTCGATATCGCAGAACGGGTTTTGCATCGCTTGCGCTGCAGCTGTATACCCTGCAAGGCTGTGATAATAATTCAGAGATAGCGCCGCGGCCATTGGTTGCTGATGCCGAACTTCGCGGATCCCCTGTTGTGTTTGCGCATAGATAGGTATATGAACGCTCTGCATACAGGACGGCGCTTGCGCGAAAATTGAAACTAAACGTTGCTATTTGTCTATCTCACTTTTTCTGGTCGGGACTGCGGATATCACTATAATTATAGACGTTGACGATTCTATTGACTTCAAGTTCTTTTTCTTCAGATTTGATGAAAATATTTGTGAAGTGCGATTGAAACGAATTACGCTGATTGTTAATTACGTGGAAACATTAAAAATGTAGATATTAAGTTGGAAATCACACACGAAATCATTTAAAATTTGTCTTTTAGGTCTACAATTCAGTCATGCAATTGATATATGTATCAAAGTGCACTGAGCAAAGAGAATATTTATCCTAAACATGTATGTCCGTTTAGCTCAACAGACTCTCGAAGTTTTACTAATAAGCAGTAAAAACATTCTACCTAAAACGTTATATTTTTAAAATAAATATTCTCCTGTACCATTCATACTCGACATTGTAATAGTTACAATGTCATGTTGAAGGTAAGTGTGTATACTGTAACATAATTGAAACAAGATGGCGCGCAGAGCATTTCGCAGTGGTCACGTGCCGTTGCCTCCAAGACTCGACACGCGGCGCGGCTGTGATATCCCGATTCCCACCTTGTGCTATCCGGCAGTTGTGTAAGTTTTATTGAAATAGAAAAAGCGTTATTACAATTAATTTCATCATTATGCTGCCATTACTTCAACTGTGGAAGTTAGAGGAGTTCTACGACACGTTAAAATGTAAGTAGTTTATATTTGAAAGCTAGCTAACATTAACAAGTCTATGAACCATCTAACCTCCATTATAACCTCCTTAGCTCAAGAAATCCATAATCTTGAAACTTTGAAAAAACTCGTGAATACGCCTCAAATGTTGAGAGATCTTTTCCCACTGCTCACACATTAACATTTATTTTTATTTTTTTTAAGTGGAAGTTGTTGAAATTACCAACAACATTGAAGAAGACTCTGGTGATCTGGAGTCAACAGTGTCTCCTGTAAATCCTGCAACTATTACATTGCCTACTTATAAAAAGCGAAAGGATCCTGAAGCAGCTGATGAAATCAGTGTATTGGAAATAAAACAACCAGCAAAATAGGCGAAACTACTCGAAGTCAATAATCTTGATCTCAAGAGCTTACTTGTAAATCATCCTGTTGGCGCAGCAATTTTAAAAATATATGAAGCGAAACAGACCCTTACATCACTATGTCAATCATACGTTTGTTCCATCATTGTACTGCATTATCTTAGTCTAAATTGTTTGTAAGTATTGCATTTCATTGAATTTAGATGTATATACGAGACCTATGAAGGTCCACAAAACTGGTAATGGAAAAACTGTAATATGCAGAAGATATCTTCAATAAATAAATATTTCCTTAAAAATTGTTTTATTTATTTTAATTATAATTTAGATATTATTATGCGTTGTAACAGTTGGAATTTCCTAGTCAGCCTATTTAAAGTCTGTAAGTTTCATTTTAAAATGCGCATTATAACTATTACAATGTTGGCCGAAATCAAAGATGTACATTGTAATAGTTACAATGCCACGTTTCCAATAAATATTCTCTTCTCTCAGTGTGGATGATTACAAATCATTAGCAAGATGCATAAATGGGGATGTTTTAGGCTTCGTTACATTAAAGAAATTCTTCGAGAATTTTGTAATGATAAAGAAGAATATTTGAATTCACTCACGAGAATTTTACAAATTTAATAGGTTCTTTTTAATAACTGAAGAAAAGTAGAATCAATTAATTTCAAGTGAATTTTCATCTTGGTGCTATATTTAAAAAAAATTACTCCAATATTATAATGAAGCCATTTTCACCATCATGAATGAACCATGCCGGTTAACACTTCTTCTTAAAAATATCTTTATTCACACGTTCACTTAAACTGTTGGAAATGACAAGTGAAATTCAATAACTTACTAACTGTCGCAACTAATTATTATCTATAATAATAAATATCAGAGAGAGATAGAGAGAGAGAGAGAGAGAGAGAGAGAGAGAGAGAGAGAGAGAGAGAGAGAGAGAAAGAGAGAGAGAAAGAGAGAGAGAGAGAGAGAGAGAGAGAGAGAGAGAGAGAGAGAAGAGAAAGAGAGAGAGAGAGAGAGAGAAAGAGGAGAGAGAGAGAGAGAGAGAGAGAGAAAATCCCGGCTTATGCAGGAGGTAATGAACGCACGATTCTCAGAGGAGCATCTCTCGAATTCCCAATGAAATCTTGCGCGCGATTCCAAACACACTATATATATGCTGCCTGTCCAAAGCACAGCTGGCTTACATACGTTCGCGCGAAGATACGCTTCGCTCTAGCCCCTACAAAAGATCCTCATTTCCTTGCCGACGCTGCCGCCGCCGCTACTGCTGCGAGAAACAGGAAATTCCTGAGCTCTGCATCCTCGGAATATCTTTCGCACTGCAGCGCGCTTCTCACTTTTTTTCTCCGCGAGAGCGAGCGCGAGAGCATGCATGGATAAACATGACACTTTAGCGCCCTGAGAATATAGCGCGAAGCTCTTACATAGCAAAAGTCGAATATTCACGCGCGCGCGCGACGTTGCCTTCGCTCGCGCTCCCTCAGATTCTCCCGATTGTCGGGGGGGGGGGGGGGGGGAGAGCATCCTTTCGTGCGGCTGCTCACATTTTTTCTCCCATATACATAATATGAGGAAATCTACGAAGAGTCAGACTCTTTTTTGCTCAAATTGGAAACTGAGTAATTTTGAGGGCACACTGACCGGACTAGGCTTTTTACACTCGTTAGAATATACGAAAAAAGATGTATGGGTGTAGAACATCTACACCCTATGCCAATAACAAGTTTACAGGCCAAAAACTGAAAAAAATACGTCAATTTTCGTCTTTTTTTCATTCTCCTACATTCTTAAGAAGCAATCTGTATGTTACATCAATATAACAATAAACAGAATTGAAGTACTTGAAAAGTCCTTCATTTGGATATAAATTTGTCTAAATCGAATAGCAGTGATCAAAAATTTTCGCATTTTAGAAGACGACGAACTTGGATTCAGACTTTTACGAAAATAGTCGATTTTACCTTTGTTGTTAAAATCCTTCTAAATTTTTATCCAAGCATCTGTTTGCAACGTTCAATAGTCAATTCAAGGTATTTTCTTGTAGTTTTCAAATACTTGAAGCCGTTTTTTTTCTTTTCGCTTATGATGAGCTATATATACATATGCTTCTCAAATAGATCGTTCTTTGAAAGCATATATATAACACAAATTTTAGACTAACTAACACAAAAGTAGAAAAAATAGCTTTAATTTAAGCTATTAAACTTTTAAAAACGCAAAATTGGATCCAAAGTTAGTAACGTTTAAAAAAAAGGAAATCCGAATTTTCGAAAATCGATTGATTTCAGAAAAAAAGCGAAACTTGCCTTTTTTCAAATCCTCGTGCCTTCTGATCCAACCGATTGTTTTCAAAGTTTAATATAGCTTAAATTAGCTCTCATATTCTATTTTTTTTAAAGTACCTGCAGTTCAAGTTTCTCATGCGATACATTATGTATATGCTTCTCAAAATCAATAAAAAATAACTAACTTGAGAAGCATATATAGAGATCATCGCTCGACAAAATTATAACTCTGATAAATTAGTATGATAGTAGAAGAAAAGAACTTGAAACTGAGGTATTAAACGTTGAAAACGCATGATTGGATCAAAATTGAGAAAGATTCGAAGAAGCATAAAATTCTTTGGATTTTGTCAAGCATTTACATGGAAGAAAGCGTTAAAATAATCATTTTTTCTTTTTTTATTAGGCACGACCATGCACGGGAGAGCCTTATAGTTTTATCATCGGGAAATATGTAATGAACTGTATCTCCCTAAATTTTCGACCGATTGCCCTGGTAGAAAGTATCCCATTTAAAATGTCCAATAAGGCAAGAAATGGGCAATTTAAAATGATAGAACTGTCCAAATTTAAATGCTCAAGAAATTGCCGTATCTTAGGTATTTCTTATGGGAAATAAATAACTCAGTCGCAACCCATATGAAATAGCTATTATCAATTATAAATGCTAAAAATGGGAAAATAATTTACAAAAAATTTAGAAAAAATATGTATTTCTATGTACTTCCTGTTACCCATTACCCATTACCAATTTAAAGATAATGAATTTATCTCTAACCGAGTAGTCGGAGCAAAACGCACTAATATTAAGTTTTTTTTAGAAATCAGTAAATTTAACCTTTTTAATTTTAATTTCTTAGCTCGAGGTGACAGATAAATTCTTAATTTAATAGAAATAAATTTTGTTAAGAATTTGGCTGTCGAATGGCATTTGCTAAAAAATATTTGGACTCGCTATTGAAGATTTTAAAAAAGAGACTCTTACCAACGATACCATTCTGCTCAAAAACTTTCTTGGATACCGTTAATGCTAAATACAGTATAGAACCAATGATGGAATCTTCAAAGTTACTTGGTGAGTTCTGTTATTTTGGCATAACACAAGGTTTGCGTGCTTGTGTAAATCCATCACTGCATGAAAATAATATTCTCAGACTTGATTTTAATATTGACGGTGTTAAAATAAAAAAATCATGTTCTAGAACAATGTGGCCTATTTTATCAAGAGTTATATCATATATATGTATTTTATAAGCCGTGTTCCAGTGTTTATGTACCATT